>CM028345.1:20086616-20686616 GCA_016618105.1 Dendrobium huoshanense
ACTATGCGTGTCGGTCCCGTTCCCGGGTTGGTCAACCCGACAACCCGTCGGGTCGGGTCCGGGTTTGACATGATAATTTCCGACCGTTTACCTAACCGGGTCTGGAAAGGGTCGACCATTTGAACCCGACAACCCGTGACCCAAAATTGACACCCCTAGTCATATGTTTTGAATATAGGAAGCCAAGGCACTTCAGAATTGATAGCTCAAATCTGAAAGCTCAACCAATCAAGGAGAAGAGTGAAGAAAAAGCTAAATTTTAAAAGAGCAAGCAACACACTCAAAAGGCTTTCTAGGCAAACTCCACTTCAGACTAATCTATGGTAGAAGCAAAAGAGGAGGTAACCAACTTGTGCTTAATGAAAGATAACCATCTTGATCATTCTAATCAAGTGGAGGTATATGAGATTTCTTACAATGAATTATTTGAAGTTTTTGAAAAAATTTATAATGCATATAGAAAGCTAAAGAAAATGTATGACAACCTTAATTCTAATTTTTTAAATTTGCAAAAAGAACATGAATGCCTTAGGAAAGATCATTTTACTTTGGATAACAATCATATGATCTTACTTCATGAATTTGATGCATTAAAAAAGTAGCATCTTGATTTAATTGCTAAACATGATTCCTTGAAAGTATCTCATATTGATTTAGAAAATTCATTTATAGAATTAAAGGCATGTTTAGATGAAGCTGATGATTGGGTGCATGCATTCAAATTTGATAATTCAATTCTTGAAAGTGTAAACAAAATTTTACCTGAGAAATTAACTATTTTCTAAAGAAAATAAAATATTACATATGCTTGCAAAATTTCATAACCCATCATCATAGCATACGACATTTAAAGCTAGGAAGAGGCACAATAACTCACATAAACTAGTGAATCCTTTCTAAGAAGATAGGTGTTTTTTTTTTCTTATGGCATGCAAGGACATATATCCCACACTTGCATAATCCACCATAAAACACATTTAGTGTAGAGGTCAAAATTACATATATCATATCATATCATGTAAGCATTTCATCCATCAATCCATACAGTGGAACCCAAACTTTTATGGGTTCTCAAATCTAATCATTGATGACTTTATAGGGATGCTCTCACAAAAGGCCTAGTGAGAGCTATGGTACTTGGATAGCTTTAAGGCTCATGATTGGAGATGTAAAGTAATTCATCACACTTGAGGCTAGGGCACGAGGCAAGGTAACACTTGGAGATAACACGACTAGGGAAGTGGTTGGATCGGGTATAGTTGATAACACAAAAAATTTCATTATTGAAAATATTTTATCGGAAGATGGCTTGAAACATAATTTTCTCAACATTAGCAAACTATGTGATAAGAGCTTCCACATAAAATTTTTATCTACAAACTACATAAATATCTTAAATGGAAATACTATTTTTCAAAAAAAAATATATATATATATATATTTATATGCTTGATCTAAATTATATTAAATCTTCTTTTTCTCTTTGCCTATAAACTATTGTTGATTAATCTTGGTTATGGCATAACATACTGTGTCATGCAATCATGAAAAATCATAGAAGAATCACCAAAAAAGACTTAGTAAGAGGCATAACCAAACTAGATTTCACTAAAGACCACCTATGTGATGCTTTCAATTATGAAAATAAGTCAAATCATCCTTCAACTAAATTAAGTATATTAACACTTACAAACCCTTAGAAGTCCTTCAGATGTATTTCTTTGGACCTATTAGCACTACAATCCTAGGAGTGAAAGTCTTTGGGTATATGATTGTTGATGATCACTTGAGATTTACTTGGATTAAATTCTTATCTCATAAAAGTGAATTATCTAAGGAGTTTAGGCATTATCCACTTGGATTTAGAGAAAGCTAGGTTATAAAATTCTAACCATTTATAATAATCTTGGTTGAGAATTAATATTAAAAAAATTAAATCTTAATGTAGGGAGCAAGGGAAAGATAATAATTTTTCATCTCCTAGAACCCTTCAATAGAAAGGGGTTGCTGAGAGAAAGAATAGAACCTTGGTAGAAATTGCTAGAGCCATGCTAGCTAAATACTTACTTCAGAAGTATTTCTAGGTAGAAGCGGTAAGTACAGCCTAATGCATTTTGAATAGAGTTAATATTAAATTTAACCTAAATAAGATACCCTATGATATCCTTAAGGGTAGGACACCCAAGAACTCTCACCTTTATGTCTTTGGATGTAAAGTGTTCATTTTAAATAATGGAAAATCTCTGTTAGAAAAGTTTGACCCCAAATATTATGAAGGATTTTTTCTAGGATACTCAAATGTTAAAAACTCCTATAGAGTTTTAATAAAAGGACACTAGTTATAGAGGAGATCAATCATGTGGTATTTGATGAATCAAATAATTGTTTAGGATCTAGGGCAGGAGTTGTTAAATTCACCTAAGGAGTAGAATCTATAAATCTAGAAGAAAAAATAGAAGCTAAAAATTCATTACCTTGAGAATGAATATATTCTTTAAGTCATAATAAAGAATTGATTTTAGGAGAGCCATCAAAAGGTGTGAGATCTAGGCATAGACTTAAAAAAGAAGTTAACCACTCTATCTTTATCTCAATGATTCAACCCACAAATATAAATCAAGCACTATCTGATTAATTACTGATCCTAGCCTTGTAAGAAGAATTGAATCAATTTGTATGAAATGATCTTTGAGAGTTAGTTGAAAGTCCTAAGTACCAGAGTGTTGTTGGAATAAAATGAGTTTTCAAAAATAAAATGAATGACTCTGGTGTAGTGGTAAGAAATAAAGCGAGACTAGTGGCTAAAGGGTACAACTAGATAGAATTGGTTGACTTTGAAGAGTCCTTTTCCCTTGTAGCTAAATTAGAAGCCATAAGGATTCTAATAGATTTTGCCAACTTTAATGGATTCAAATTTTACCAAATGGATGTTAAAAGTATTTGGAACGAGAGGTAGATGATTTTAAAAGCATTCATGGTGTCCATAGACTTGGAATGACAAATGAAGGTGGCAAGACCATATTAAATTTTTATTTAGCTTATGATTTTTCAATTGCTAATACCTTATTCAAGGAAAGGAATGAGCATCTCATCACTTATAAAAATGGATATAATACAACCCAGGTTGACTATTTTCTTATTAGAAAATTAAATCGTTTAGATTGCAAAGATTGTAAAGTTATTCCGAGTAAAAGTTTATGTACCGAATATTGATTATTAGTTCTGGACTTTAAGATAAAGGGGCATAAAATAAAAAATAAATTAAAATATTTTTCTAAGATTAGATGGGGGCATTTAAAGAATATTAACAAAAATATTTTTGAGAGTAAGATTTTAGATCTTAAGATTTTGTCTGTGCATGAGGATGCTAATTTTATGTGGGAAAAAGTGGCTAGTGATATTAAGAATATTGCAAAAGATGTGCTTGGAGTATCAAAGGGAAAAGCTCCTAATAGTAAAAATAGTTGGTGGTGGAATCCAATTGTGCAAGAAAAGATTAAAAATAAGAAGGTTTGTTATAAAAATTGGTTTAATTTTAAAATTTCTGATAATTGGGAATTATATAAAGTGGCTCGTAAGGATTCAAAGAAAGAAACATGCGATGCAAAGACATTAGTTTTTAGCTATTTATATAATAGATTAAATACTAAGGAGGGAGAAAGATATATGTATAAGTTAGCCAAACAAAGAGATAGGAGTAGTAACGATTTAGTTCAAGTGAAGTGTATTAAGGATGAAGATCAAACAATACTTTTCATAGAAGATGATATTCAACAAAGGTGGATGAGATATTTTGTTAAACTTTTTAATGAAGATTGTAAAAATAAGATTGACTATAGTGACCTTAGCACCCTAAATGAAAATAAAGATTTCTATTTTTATCAGCGTGTTAGTAAAACTGAAGTTAGAGAGGCTTTAAATAAAATGAAGGATGGAAAAACTATTGGACCTGATGTTATTCCAATAGAGGTGTGGAAATGCTTAAGAGATGAAGGGATTTCTTGGCTTACTAAACTTTTTAATACTATTTTGAAGAATAAAAAGATGTCAAATGAGTGTGTTAATTCCTATTTTTAAGAATAAAGGTGATGCACAGGATTGTATGAATTATAGAGGTATTAAGTTAATGTGTCATACTTTAAAACTATGGGAGCGAGTTATGGAGCATAGGCTGTGGCGTGATACTAATGTTTCTTAAAATCAATTTGGATTCATGACGGGTGGGTCGACTATGGAAGCCATACATTTATTAAGAGGTTTGATGGAGAAATATAGAGAAAATAAGGAGGATCTACATATAATATTTATTGATTTAGAAAAAGCATATGATAAAGATCCAAGAGAACTACTATGGAGAGTTCTTGAAAAGAAAGGAGTCAATAATGCTTATATTCAAATCATTAAAGATATGTATGCAGGAGATATTAATTGTGTTCAAATACAAGGTCGTTTGACCAAGTATTTTCCTATTTTTGTTGGGTTACATCAAGGATCAGCCTTAAGCCCATATCTTTTTGCTTTAGTCATGGATGTTCTCACCAGACATTTGCAAGAGGATGTACCTTGGTGTATGCTTTTTGCTGATGATATTCTTCTTGTTGATAATACTAGAGATGAAGTTTAAGGTAAACTTGAATTATGGAGGTTAACATTAGAGTCTAAAGATTTTCGCTTGAGTAGATCTAAAATGGAATATATGGAGTGTAATTTTAGTAGTAATAGACCTAGTGAGGGGATTGTGACTTTGGGCGATGAAGTCATTAATAAGAGTACACGTTTTAGATATCTTGGATCTATTGTTCAAAGTGATGGTGAAATAGATGGGGATATTATCAGCAGAATTCAAGTTGGCTGGTTGAATTGGAAGACTGCATCGGGCTTGTTATGTGATAGAAATGTACCCCTCAAACTTAAGGAAAAATTCTATAAGATGGTAGTGAGGCCTGTAATGCTTTATGGTGCTGAATGTTAGTCATTAAAAGGTTGGAATAGCTCCAGTAGAAGACAAGATTAGAGAGAGTCACCTTAGATGGTTTGGTCACATAAAAAGGCAGCCTTCTGATGACCCGGTTAGGAGAGTAAAAGTATTAGATTTGACTTGTGTTAAGAAAGGTAGGGGTAGACCTGAAAAGACTTTGTTAGAAAATATTTGGAATGACCTTTATTTATTAGATTTAAACGATAATTTGACTTTTAATAGGACACAATGGAGAAAAAGGATTTATGTAGTCGACCCCACATAGTGGGATAAAGGCTTAATGTTGTTGTTGTTGTTGTTGTTGGATGTTAAAAGTGCCTTTCTTAATGGGGTAATAAAAGAAGATATGTATATTGAACAACCCATAGGCTTTAAAAATTCACAATTTCTCAATCATGTGTTCAAATTAAAAAAGTCATTATATGGATTAAAGTAACCACCTAGAGCATGGTATGAAAGACTAAGCCCATTCCTACTAGATAGAACTTTTATTAAGGGTAACATAGATACCATCCTATTCCTCAAAAAAGTAGGAGAAGAACTACTCATTTTTCAAATCTATGTTGATGATATTTTGTTGGGATCCTCTGATAAAAACTTATATGATAAATTTTATAAAATAATGACAAAGGAGTTTGAGATGAGTATGATGAGAGAACTAAACTATTTTCTTAGATTCAGTATAAGGTAGAAGGATGATGGAATTTTCCTTAGTCAATCAAAATACATTATGGACATTCTTAAGAAATATGAAATGGATAAGACCATGGAAATAAACACTACCATTAGATTTACGGTTCAGTTAGATAAGGACTCAAATGGAAAATCAGTTGATCAGAAGAAATATATTGGAATAATTGGATCACTTCTTTACTTGGCTGCTAGCAAACCTAATATTATGTTTAGTGTTTATCTTTGTACTAGATTTCAGGCTGATCCAAAAGAATCTCACTTGACAACTATTAAGAGAATCTTTAGATGTCTCATAGGAACTAAAATGTAGGAATCTGATATCCTAGGCATCTCACAACCTTTAAAATCATATGATATTTTGATTCAGACTTTGTAGGATGTACGATTGATAAGAAAAGTACTATTAAAACCTGCCAATTTATAAGACAATCATTAGTCTTGTAGTCTAGTAGAAAATAGAACTCAATAGCCTTGTTCACAACTGAAGTAGAATATATAACCTTAGGAAGATGTATGGCATAAGTTCTTTGGTTAAAGTAATAAATACTAGATTTAGGACTACCTGTAGGCACCATTCCAATCTTTTATGATAACACTAGTGTTATTTGTATTTTAAAGAATCCAATCCAACACTCTAGGACCAAACACATAGACATAAGGCATCATTTCATTAGAGACCATATCACTAAATAAGAAATAGAGCTACATTATGTAGCTACTGAAAATTAACTTGTAGATATCTTTACAAAACCAACTGACTTTTTAAACTTTCAGCACCTTAGAAACCAGATTAGGTGCTATATATATTCATGCTTGAAATTGGATGCTTTGAAATCTGAATGTTGTGTTTTTATTTTTTCGCTTTTATGCATAAGTTTGTTTTTTTATCATTCTTAAAAAAAACTTTTAAAATTTAAGAATATGATCACTACTTACTTTAGTAGTTGAATTTTTCTTTAAATAGAAATCTTAACTTTTTTTTTAATATTATGTAAGTAGTGATTGACTTTAAAATAATTAAAGGAAGAAAAACTAGTGATTATCCTTCTTCCTCTAACTCCTTTAATGGTATAATTTCTTTTTAAATTTTTTTTTCAAATTAAAATTTAAACCTAGAAATAGTGATCGATTTCATCTTTTTATAGTTATTTATCTCATATGAATATTTGTGCAAGCCAATGAATATACTTCAAATTTTCTAGATCAAGTTATTTCTTTATTATATGGATTAAATTTTACTTTGTAGTTTACTCTTCCTTATAAAAAGATTGTGAGTTTTTCATCTCTTATATTTGAATGATAATCTCAAAATTGAGAGGACTCTTTCTGTAAAGATTTAGAAATGAAGCAGATTTGCAAAAATGAAAAGAGGCACAAAATGAATCCAAAACTAAAAAGATGCATAAAGTATGCCTAATAAATATAAGATGCACAAATTGTATCAAAACTTAAATGATGAACAAGGTGCGCCAAAAATTAATAAAGAGGCACAAAATGAGCCCTCAATGAGTTAGCTTCCATTTCTTTCAATTTAAATATTAGAAGAAAACATGTGCCAATTGATATCGTCTACACTTAAATTTGAAAAATCATAATTCTTGATTCATCATTTTGCAATGCTATTCTTTTTTTTTTTTACTGCATATAACACTATTATTAATAAGCCAAAAGAAATATAATAGCCTAAGTGAATTTGGATAGTTCACATTCCTCCTTTAGTATTTTAAAGAAATTAGGAGGAAAGTGATTAATATCCAAACTATCCCAAACAAAGTCATTATTTCTAGCATAGTTAGCACAATAATCGGCTAACTTATTACATCCTCTATTAACAAATTGAATAATAACTTGATTAAACTTTCTAAGAAAAAAGAAATCTTCAGAGCAAGTGTTGTTACCTCCTTTCACTCCTTCCTTAATTGACTTTTGTATGAATTTTAAGACATTATAATTGTCTCCTTCTATAATGATTCCTGTAGAATCAAACATCCACTCTTGAAGAACTTTATTGAAGGATAGAACAACTTCTAGTTCTAGAGAAGAACTATCCCAATGCACACGTTTGAATCCAAAAGCAAATAGAAATCTACCTTTGCTATCTCTTAGAATTCCTCCAATTCCTGCAGAATAGTTATTACCGAGAGAAGCATCCACATTTAATTTGATCCAATCGGTTGGAGGGGGATTCCAAATAGGAGAAAGCAGCCTAAGCTAATTAGAACCCCAGTTGACCGTGATAAGATCATAATTGATTGATGAGGATGTGAAAGATATTGCATTTGCTGCTACAATGTTGAAGCTATCCTCTTTGTCACCGTGGACAAGCTTATTCCTGCTTTTCCAGGAATGAAAGATGACCAAGCAATATAGATTTCCCATAAAAATATTAGAACTTGATATTTTCTTCAATTTAGTAATGCAGCAATTTAGATTATTGAAATTCGGGGTATTAAAAACCCCAGCTTTTCAAAACCTTCAGAACTCCGGTAATAAAACAGCATTTCACTACTATATGATTATCATCTTCAATTTGATTGCATCCTCTAGGACAGCCATTGTAGTTAATGAGTCTTCTATACATTAAAAACTCATTACTTGGTAAAGCTTTGTTCAACAATCTCCACCAAAAGAGCTCTATCCTTGGTCTTAGTTTCAATTTCTTCAGCCATCTCCAGTTGGTATTATCCTCTTCGTTGCTATATTTTTGGTCCGAAATTAAATAAGACAATGATTTCCCAGAATGTTTGACATCAATTTCTATTTCATTTTGAAATTATATTCTAGATTGGAACAGAACAAATAAGTTCTACCAATTCTGGACCAAAAGCTTACTTTAGCTTTATAACATCCCATTTACCATCATAATAAAATGATGTAAGCTTTCCTGTTCTTCTTGCAGATTTGCTGTAAAGGTAGGCCACCTTTCAATGCTTTTATCAAGGATCCACATGTCCTTTGAAGTATTGATGAAATTTTCGTCCTTCACCTTCCATCTCAGAATTTTTTATAAAGATTTAGCTCCTTTGATAATAATCTTCCAAGTAGAAGATTCTCCATATTTATGTTCATATTCCAAAATATTTGAACCATATTTAGCAATAAGAACTCTATTCAAAAGGGATGTAGGATTTGAGATGAGCTTCCAAACAAATTTATCCCTCCAATTGTTAATTTTATCAACTGCAGAATTTATACCTTGGCCACCATATTTTTTGCTTTTACAAAGAATTTCCCAATCAACATAGTACAAGCCCTTGCTCTTATCTTGTTTTCTCCATAAGAATTCTCTACTCAATTTATTTAAATCATTTAGTACTCCCAAAGGTATCAACGAATTAGTCAAAAGAAATGTTGGCAAAGATAAGAATGCAGATTTGATGAGCTGAATTTTACCAGAAAGATTAAGGAACCGATTTCCCCAAATATTGAGCTTGTCATATGCGTTTTCGAGTAATTCATTATAATCTGATCCATTAAGTCTTCTCAATGTCATTTTAATGCTAAGATAGTGCTGCTCTTTTACAATTCTGATGCCCAGAATTTTCAACAACTTTTTCCCATTGCTCCTCCCTACAGACTTATCAAGGAATAAAGAGGATTTCGACACATTAATCCTTTGCCCTGTCCAGGTGCAATAACTCTTCATAATTTTATTGATTTTCTTAGCATTCCTACAATAAGCTATAGAAAAAACAATTATGTCATCAGCATATTGAAGGAGGGAAACTTTTTCTGCATTTGGAGAAACTTTAACTCCAATTTTGGTCCCCTTTGTATGAATTCTTCTGTTAATAGTTGTGAGCACAAGATAAACAGAAAAGGCGATAATGGGCATCCTCGACTAAAGCAAC
This sequence comes from Dendrobium huoshanense, assembly GCA_016618105.1. Classification (NCBI taxonomy): domain Eukaryota; kingdom Viridiplantae; phylum Streptophyta; class Magnoliopsida; order Asparagales; family Orchidaceae; genus Dendrobium; species Dendrobium huoshanense. Next base: position 20,096,139 of record CM028345.1, read on the forward strand.
ATTTAGCCCATATCCATTCAGTATTTGTCCCATTTATATTAATGGTATATTTAGTGTCAACTACACATTGAAGAATGAGCTTTGAAAATTTTTTTGGGAACCCATAGATGTGAAGTACTTGCTCCAAAGTTTGCCAACCCATGCTATCAAAGGCTTGCTCCATATCCACTTTGATGTCCATTAATCCTTTTTTATATTTAGAAAATCTAAATTTGTTGATGATTTCTTGAGTTAAAAAAGGTATTATCTGATATGGATCTACTTTTGATGAAAGCAACTTGATTTTTTAAAATGATATTAGGAATGCAGCTAACTAATCTATTCAATAAGATTCTGGCTGAAATTTTATAGATGGAATTACAAAGACTAATCAGTCTGTAATTAGATGGATTAACGGGATTTTTAAGCTTTCGAATAAGGATAACAGCAGTTTCCTTCCAAAGATCACACATAAGTCCTGAATGCAAGAATTGATAAACTGCCTTCCATATGTCATCTTTAATGAATTTCCAATAACATTTGATAAAAGAATGAGTAATTCCATCAAGACCAGGTGAAATATTACCTTCAAGTTGTTGGACCACAGCTTCCAGTTCTGTAACAAAGAATTCAGCCATCAGCGAATTAATTTCAGCTTCCTCCAGAATTGTTTTCGGTTCAGGCCATCCTGTTAATTTGCAATTCCTCATTCTCCATTTCATCTTGAAGTACTTCAAAAAAGTGTCTTCAATGCATTCTGGTTCTTCACACATCCTCCCTTTTGAGTTTCTAATTTGTTTGATAAAATTCAAGTTCTGTCTGGCTGAAGCCACATAATGAAAATATTCTGTATTAGAATCTCCATCCTTGATCCATTTGACCTTTGATCTCTGTTTCCACCAAGAAGATAGTCTTCCTAAGGTTGAATTAAGTTATTTTACCTTAAATTTTAGCAAACAGATTTTATCTTTAGATAAACCTCCTGAATTGGCTTCTTCTTCTTGTAGCTCAATGATATCCTTCTTCAGTTCTTCTTTAAGAGAGTTGAGATTAGAATGCTTCGTTCTACTCCAGTGAAAAAGAGCCTTAAGGACTCTTCTAAATTTAGTATTCAAAACTTGAACGTCATTACCTAAGACAGATTTTCCCCAGGTTTTTGATACAAAGGCTTTGGAAGCTGGAAATGAAGCCCAAATGTCCTCAAACTGCAGTTTTTTTTGTTTTCTGAAGCCAGAGTTGAAAATAATGAGAATTAAAGGGCAGTGATCTGAAGCAATTCTCCAAAGGTGATGAACAACCGCTGGTTGAATGCTCTTCAAAGCCTCTGAGTTGATTATGCAACGATCTAACCTTTCTAGAATACGAGCTCCTCCTTGCTTATTGTTACACCAAGTGAATTTGGGTCCGATAATACCCACGTCATGAAAATCACAGTTATTCATGAATGTATTCATGTCTTGTGGTCCTTGGGAGAACAAAAACTTCTTGCTTCCCCTTTTTTCCTCTTGAGATAATAAATAATTAAAGTCACCTCCTAAGATAGAAGGAAGTTGATTATTTGAATGAGCCTTTAGATTTTCCCAAAGATTTCTTCTTTAATAATTTTCTCTGCTATCGTATACAGTTCCTATCATCCAATTTCCTTTATTTGGAATTTTAATAATTCCAATCACTGCTTGAGAAGAAGAATGTATAACAGTAAAAGAACAAAAATTTCTTTTCCAGCTGATTAGAATACCACCTGAGAGGCCTTCGGCTGGGACATAGAAAAAATCCCAATTATCTCCAATTAGTTTATTGACTTCAAGTCTATCAAAAGAAACAAGATTTATTTCAACAAGTCCCACAAAAAAGGAATTATAGTCTTTAACAAATTCTTTTAAATATCGGGAGACTTCTGACTTTCTAGCCCCCCTATAATTCCAGAAAGCTATGAACATCATTTGGTTTTAAAAGTGGAATAAATTCCACTTTTATTCTCCTTAGATTTTTCACTTTTACTTTTTTGGAAAAGAATGTTATCTTTACCCAGAGAAATGAGTTCTTTGATTAATTTTCCTTTAGCTTTTGAAGAGTCTGTCAATTCCAATGGTTCAACAACAACAAATCTTTCCATCCTTTGATAAGGAATTTCTCCTTCTTCCAATGTTCCTTTCTCTGTGTCATAGCATTTATTTTCTTCTCTATCTAAGTTGAGGCAAATTGTGTTTGAATTTGAGATAGGAATTTCCAAGTCTGGAATGGAATTGAATGGACTAGTTTCAGTCAAGCTGGGACCTTTTGAATTTTCTTCTAACATGGATTCTTCAATAGCTTTAGAGAATTCAACATCTTGAATCTGTAAAGCACATCCATCTTTTCCTTCTTTAAAAGATTTTTCTAGAATTGGAGTACTTACCAGATCTGCATTGGTGGGGATTTTTTGAACATATATTTGTTTAACAATCTTCGTGTTAGGTGCTTTGAAGATCTCTTTGCCAATGTTAGATACAATTCTCCTCCTTCTCTTTGTATTTTTAACAAGCACCCAAGGACCATAATCTTTGTCAGATGCCAATTCTTCTAGTGGTATTTGAGTTTCCCTGTGAGGTCCCATTTTAGAAGTTTGGCCTCAAGATTAGCTGGCTTCCCTTCAATACATTTGTCTATCAAATGTCCTACCTTTCCACATTTAAAGCAAAATGTGGAAACATTCTCATATTCAACTTTTTGAAAAAAGCAACCGTAAGAGCTTTCAACCCAAACACCAGTAGGGAATTGTTGATCTAGAGCCATTCTGATACAAACTCTTGCATACTCCCTTTTACTCCACTGGAACATATTTCCATCTATCCATAGCGGTTGTCCGATCATAGAAGTGATTATGGCCACATTGTCTTCATCCCAACAAATCAAAGGAAGGTAAGAAGGCCTTACCCGAATAGGTGAAGAGAGGCCTTTTAAGGATAAAGGTGTGAATAAAGGGGACCATCTATCCATCCCCACGATGTGGCCATTGACGTACCAAGATCCTCCTTCTAGAACTTTTTCAGCAGCACCTTCTTCAAAAAAAGAGCAAAGAATCCAGCCAAGACCCAGGGAGGTAATATGAAATTAACCAAATAAATTCCATATTCGGCGCAGGTCTTTTGCTATTACAAAAACAAGAGCATTGTCTCCAAAAACATTGACTACAATAGAGGATTGTAGTTTTTCAGCATTGATCTTCATACTGGATTCATTTAGCTTGATAGACTTTCCATCCTCTGCTATTAAGGAGTCATCTTTGGAAAAATTAACTTTGATATTTGGTTTCCTCACCGCATTATTGGGTACATTACCAATATTGTTGTTAGCAGGAAGTGGATTGCAATCCTTTATGACATTGTCACAAACGTCTTGATTGTTTCCCACTAGTTTATGAGCAAATGAAACCCCTTCTTCCATGTATAGAGGTTTAGAGTTATTGCTGCTAAACCTGTTAACAAATATTTTTATACTTGAAGAAGATGACGTTTCTGTTTCTTTGATAAGATGCTTTGGAGAATGTTGAAGTTTCAAATCATCATATGGAATTACTTTTTCTTTTCCTTTGCCAGGAATTGAAGGCGATTTCTTCAAAACGTCAAATGACGGCTCATAAAATCTGATCGATCCTAGTTTTAAATAATTGAACGATACTTGAGGATGGCCAGGAGCATCGGGAGGATCGCCGGGAGGAATCCGATGATCAACGGCAAAGGCTACCGCCTCTTCCGTCATCATCGTTTTACTCGCCAGGAAATCTGAAACAAAAAATTTGAAAAAAATAGACTTTCTCTCTCTAGAACTTCAGGAGTCTCTCTCTCTAGAACTTCAGGAGGAGTGCGATCTTGTCACCTTTTGCAATGTTATTCTCTTAGACATATTTCTAAAGAGAAGTTTGAAAATATCACATTTTCTCACTAATTTATTTTTTAAATTAGATTTTTTGTTTAAAAAGACTTTAACCTATAAGGAGCTTGAGTTAGGGTTAACAAAATTCAAACCTCTAACCTTTCTGAGTTTAAAGCATCTTCAATTCTTTTCTTACTGAGTTTTCAATCTAATCATGATGTAAAACTATCATTTGCTAAAATTGATTCATTCAAAAAATATATATAAAAAAAATCAATTTGCCTCACTCCCAAGTACTTCCAGTTTTTATTTTTTATAGTTTCCTATTTTTGTTATTGTTTCCTCATTTTTTGTGTTGTCAAAAGGGGTAGTAACATGTTTGTTAGTAGATTTTATTTTTTTCCTAAAATGTTTAATTCTATATTTGTTTCTTAATATTATGTGTTATATTGTTATGTGTTATTTTTTTCATTTATAAAATAAGAATAATAATAATAATAGTAATAACAAACATCTTACCTATTTCTAAAAGAATTTACTTAGTAAGGGGGAGCTTATGAAATATTAAAACTCTTTTGAAATATAAATCAATAATATTTTCCATCATAAAAAAGGGGGAGATTACTACAAATCTGAGCCAAAGTCTTATTATTTTGATGATAATAAATATTATTGGATTTCTTACTATGTTGTCTCTAGATAATTAATTTATTACATATCTTCTTTTACTTTTGCTTATTAACATTTCAAGTCCACTGTTTACTTGCAACTTCAATCAGCTCAAGATTGGATAGACTAGGATTAAAGTCTGTATTTTTAGTCTTTATGTAATTTTTATCTTTCTTGATTCAATCATGTATTTTAGTGGATAATATAGCTGAATAACCTGACACACACACACACACACACACACACACACACACACACACACACTCAAGGATGAGTTAGTGAGTTAGAAAGAAGATGACTTTTTTGAACTAATCATACTATACAATTTATATTATACTAGATGATTAGTTAACCAGAAAAATCATTAGGTATAACACTTATCGTACAAGTTGATTATTTATAATCATGAAAAAAACCACTAATCATAACTTAGGCAATATTTAAAATTCAAATTTTGTTCTAATTATAATGTATAGTATGCATTGTACTATAGAATAAATGAAAATCATGACTAAATTTGTTTGAAAAAATCATAGAAGATGATTGGTGATGATCGTAATGTATGACCTGAGTGATGCATGGGATGATAATTTATCATCGCCTATTATAACAAATGAATTATCATAGTTTTTTAACTAATTATACAGGATGATCCCCCAATTTTATATTGTATGAACAGAGCGATGCATGGTGTTGAGTCCAGTAATTAGGTTGTTAAGCCTAAGTAAATGTCCCACGGCTACCAAGAGGGGGGTGAATTGGTAGTTTTAAAAATTTTAAAACTTTTAAACCCTCTTAATAATAAAGTTGAACCGAAATAAAATTTTCTTTTAAAGTTTGTAGAAAAATATTTTTCAACCACAGAGTTGTTAAAACTGAAATTTAAAGTGCGGAAACGTAAAAGTAATAAAGTAAATGACACCAGATTTATAGTGGTTCGGTCTATAACCAGACCTACATCCACTCCTCAGAGGCACCCTCTGAGTATTGCACTAATACCACAAAGTGACTCTCCTTTAGCACCCACAGCAAGGCGGAGAAGCCTGTACAAAACACTCTTTTCAGCACTACCCGGTGCGGCAGAGAACCGTCGTCCTTTTACACAATCCACAGTGCTGGCAGAGAACCGTCGTCCTTTTACACAATCCACAGTGCTGGCAGAGAACCGTCGTCCTTTTACACTCTCCTAGTGTGGGCAGAGAACCCTACAGCTGTTCACACTCTCCAAGTGCAGGCAGAGAACCTTCGTCCTTTTACACTCTCCTAGTGTGGGAAGAGAACCCTTCGTCTGTTCACACTTTCCAAGTGTCGGCAGAGAACCGGATCTCCTTGACTGATCTTCTCACAAGAATCTAGAAGGAAGAAGGAAAAGAGTGAAGAAATCCAATTTCACAAGTAGAGACTCTTACCTTAGTAATCCAAGTGAAGCCTTCTCGCTCCAGTGGTAGGAATCCTCCTTTGAATGCTCTCTTCCACTCTCTCCTTGGCTATTCTCTCAAGAGGCACGAAGATCAAATGACAAAAAGATTGGGTGGCAGTCTAATTTGGACCTTTTATAGAAAAGACAAGAAAAACCGCCCAAAAACTGCAAATTTCAAATTCTGTACGCAGTGGATCGTCCTGTACGATCCTGGATCGTCCTGGACGATTTTACTTAAACGATCTGAAACGACCCAATTTGTATATGTGTACGAAATGACTTCGTACAGCTGATCGTCCTGTACGAACTAGGTTCGTCCAGTACGAACGGTTATTACAAGGTCGGTTCTAGAAACTGCTGAAAACTGTTCTAAGTCGGTTCATCGTTTGGACGAAAATATGTTCGTCTGGACGAAAATTTTCCAGAGAGCCGATCGTCCTGGACGATTATTTATTTCGTCTGGACGAAAATTTTCCAGAGCACCCATCGCCGCGGACGATAATTTGTTTTTGTCTGGACGAAAATTTTCCAGAGAGCTGATCGTCCGGTACGATATTTATTTTCGTCTGGACAAAATTTTCCAGAGGACTGGTCGCCTCGTACGATGATAAATTTCATCTGGACGAAAATTTTACAGAGAACCCATCGTCCGGGACGATAATAAAATTCGTCCTGGACGAATAGGACTTAGAAAAAAATTTTCAAGCAAGTTCCTATTCGTTCCAAGTGCTCTATAGGAGATAACTGACAGATCGTCCAGTACGATAAATATCGTCCTGTACGATCAGTATAGAATTTCAAGATCTCCTTATTTGTGTGTGTGAGATTTTATTCACTCAATTACAATCACTCCCTTTCAAAATTAATTCAAAGAAAAGGCAAACTTCAAATAAACAAAATATCTCATGTTGAATTTGATTTGAAGTTTTCGTAGTCTGGAGTCTGATTTTCCTGAAATGTTAGTACACACAAGAGCAAATGCAAATCTTCTAAAATTGTTAGGAGATAACTATACATCTGAACAATAATGTTTGGAATCATCAAAACTACATAAGTTGCACAAATATAAATCATTCAAATAGCAACTATTCAAACAATCTCCCCCTTTTTGATGATGGCAAAACAATTATTATTTGTAAGGTTTCAAGTTAAAACAATCTCTTATCTCCTAAACTCCCCCTGAATTTATGAGTACATTAAAATAAGGAGGCATTAAAGAACAATATTTTTTGTTTTTCAAAATTTTTAACACAAACAAATAAAAACTTGCAAACAGAACAATTAAAAATAGAAACACAAACCAACAAAAACACAAACATAATAATTTCTCCCCCTTTTGACAGCAACAAAAAGTGAAGAAGAAAAAAAACAAGAAATGTAAATAATAATATGAAATTCATTTTTAAAATTTAATCTAAATTGTGATTTGACATAGGGTATGCAATTTTAAACTAAAGATATTAGGTCAATCATAGAAATTCATAAAATTTAAGAAATGATATAACATTGTAAGTAAGAAGAATTTATCAAAGACATGATTCAATTTAGACATTTGACTATTGAAGATCATTACAAGAGAGATGTAAAAAAAATTCTATATTTCAAAGTTCAATAGAATATAAATGAACATAAGATCAATTTGAATTAAGAGATTGAATGAATTTGGAAAGAAGAGAATTACCTCATGTGGCGCTTTGCGCATCTTTTCAAAGTTTTGGAGCACATTTTTGTGTATTTTTCTTTGTTGGGCTTATTTTGTGCCTCTTTTTCACTTTGCAAATTTTTGCGAATTCCTTTTGATTTTTGTACATTTGTACAATTTTCAAGAGTAATTTGACCAATTCTTTCCAAAATCTATAATCTAAATTTCAAATATTTCTAGGTGCATAAATATCATTTGAGCATAGAAATACAAAATAAGAAACATCAAATTGCAATAATAATATTAACTTTTATGTAGTCTAAATGAATAGACATGAATTTAAAAGTTCTAATTACAACAAGTTATAAACAAATTATAAATTTAGAAAGTCTAGATTTTCTAATATAGATAATCTCAAATTACAATCGAATTTAAGCACTATGTAGATTAAATAATACTAATGAAATTCACAAACATTAACCACATTTCAAAACAAATCTAATAGAAACAAACTTTCATTAAAATTAAAGGAACGGATTACACATAAAAAAAAATACATTGAACTTAGAAACATAAAAACAAACACAATAACACAGATAAGATAAAAACAAACAAACAAAAAGAAAACAACAAAAAAATACAACAGACACAAAAAAAAAAAATTCTACTGTTCTGGAGGAGGAGGAGGAATGCCGCCAAAGAGATTGAAGTAGGAGGCCATCAACAGACATTGGTATTAATTTCATGAACTTCATCTTTAATATTACCAATGTCTTGTTGCTGCTGCGTAAGTTGAGCATCAAATTGATCAAACTTTGATCAATGTGAGTCTCTAGTCTATCAAATCTCTCAATCAGATTCTGGTAATCTGATTGAGAAGCAGAAGCTTGCACTCCTTCTTCTTCTTCTTCTTCTTCTGAAGCACTGGCATGTGCTTTTTCTTTTCTTTTTCTCCTTGAAGAGCAATCTGAATGATGCATCGTTATAGTAAACTGGCTCTTCATATTCTTCATCAGGATGCACTATATTGTACTTCTTCTCCAAAATATAAGTAATTAAGTGCCCTAATGAAATGTTCTTCTTCCTCTTCTGATCAGCATGTCCTATTTCTGAAAGCCCATAGATATGATCTATGATGAGTTGGGCTTCATCAATAGGATGTCTTTGCATGATTAAAAAAGGTTAGAACAGAAAGGAGAGGAGTAATGTTAATCCTATCACCAGCTTTAGGAATAATTGAGGATCTAAGGATATGCTGGATGATTCGGGCATCTTGGGTCATACCGGAGACTCTAGCAACATGATAGGTTATTCCTATCTCTCTAATCACCCTATTGATTTCAAACCATTTGAAGAGTTTTCTGACATTAGGGTGTGGGCTCTATATCCTTCAGTCCTTAAGTTTAAAAATGCACCAAGGTCGTGCTTGGTGATCTCAACTTTTTTTTTAAAAATAAAAGAACTAATGATAGAGTGGTCAGAATTGAAACTCATGTTGGCTAGAAAGTAGTGGTAGGTTTGCTTATTGTAGAAGTGGACGAGAAAAGAATGAACTGAAATTGGGTTGAGGCGAAGAGGTGCAATACCCGAAATTTCAACTCTGTTTGGATAAGAATGCGAGACGGAGTGATTTTTGCATATGCAAAACGAGGAAAAGATTCCTCATTTGCCTTGGAAAGAAAGTTGTCTGGGGCATTCCTGTTAGGTTTCTTCACCAAAACTTTTTGTCTTTTGCTAGAGGAGGCCATAGTTGATTTGATGTAGAAAGGGATTGAAAAAGAAGTTTGAAAGTGTGATTGTCAAGTTTGAAAGCCTTCATATTTAAAGAAAAACGATACGTTCGTCCTGAACGAAAATATTCGTCCTGGACGAAAAATTATCGTTCGTCTGGACGAAGTAATTTCGTACAGACGATCCAATTCGTCCAAAATGTAACGGCTTTTCGTATTCAACACAACTTACAATGCGTCCCTTCGTACAGGCTTTTTGACTTGACCGATCGTACAGACGAAAAAATTTCATACAGACGATCGAAAAGTGTTTCGTTTTAATGACTCTTGAAAACCGTCCCCTACAATGAACCGACACATGTTCGTATAGACAAACAAAATTTTGTACAGACGAAGTTTGAATTAAAAACTGTCTTATCCACTCAACCGCTGCATTCAATCGTCCCGACGTTTGAGAGAAAATAAATTCGTCCTGGACGATTACATATCGTACAGACGATCTAATTAAAAACTGCTCTCAAAACGGTTTAAATTCGCGCAAACTGTTTCTTCACATATCGTCCCGTACGAAAATAATTTCGTCCTGGACGATGTCCTCCAAAAAAAATTTAATTTTGAATTTTTTTTTAAATTAACAAAAACATTCAAAAAACACAGAAAACATAAAATAAAATCATAAATCCAAAAACAATTCATTAAAAAAAACACACAAAATTCACAAAATCATAAAAACAAAACAAAAACAACAAGTATCAATGTTGCAAAGACATTTTGGTTAAGCATTCAAATCAATAACACCAAGCCTTGTTCTTAAAGTACTGAAGGTATCAAAGGCTAAAGGTTTTGTAAAAATGTCTGCAAGTTGATTTTCAGTTGAAACATGTATGAGTTCAATTTCTCCTTTGGATACATGATCCCTTATGAAATGATGCCTTATATCAATGTGTTTGGTTCTAGAATGTTGAATAGGATTTTTGGAAATGCAAATAGCACTAGTATTGTCACAATAAATTGGAATAGTGCCTATAGTTAATCCTAAGTCAATCAACTGTTGTTTTAACCAAAGTACTTGTGCCACACAACTTCCTAATGCAATGTATTCTGCTTCTGCAGTAGATAGTGCCACTGAATTTTGTTTTCTACTAGACCATGAAACTAATGAATTTCCAATGAATTGACATGTTCCAGAAGTGCTTTTCCTATCCACTCTACAGCCTGCAAAGTCAGAATCTGAGTAACCAATAATTTCAAATGAAGAGCTAAACTTAGGATACCAAATTCCTAAGTTTTGAGTTCCTAGTAGATATCTTAAAATCCTTTTCACTGCTGTCAAATGTGATTCTTTTGGATCTGATTGAAATCTAGCACATAAGCAAACACTAAACATAATATCTGGTCGGCTAGCAGTCAAGTAAAGTAAAGATCCAATTATCCCTCTAAATTTCTTTTGATCAACAGATTTTCCCTTAAGGTCTTTATCCAACTGAACTGAAGAACTCATTGGTGTACTAACAGGTTTAGCATTGTCCATTTCATATTTTTTGAGGATGTCCTTAATATATTTGGTTTGACTAAGAAAAGTACCTTCCTCAAGTTGCTTAATGCTAAATCCTAGAAAGTAATTTAAATCTCCCATTAGACTCATTTCAAATTCACTACTCATTGTTTTAGAAAAATCATCACAAAGATGTTTATTTGAAGATCCAAAGATGATGTCATCCACATAAATTTGAACAATAAGTATATCCTTTCCAATTTTCCTTAAAAGAGAGTTGTATCCACACTTCCTTTTTCAAAAGATCTTTCAAGTAGGAAGGTGCTTAACCTCTCATACCAAGCCCTAGGTGCCTGTTTCAATCCATATAATGCCTTTTTTAATTTGAAAACATGATTTGGAAATTTAGAATTTTCAAAACCTGGAGGTTGTTCTACAAAAACATCTTCCTCAATTACCCCATTTAAAAAGGCACTTTTGACATCCATTTGAAACAATTTAAAACCTTTAAAACAGGCAAAGGCTAGTAAAACCCTAATTGCTTCAAGTCTAGCTACAGGGGCAAAAGTTTCCTCAAAATCAATTCCTTCAATTTGATTATACCCCTTAGCTACTAATCTAGCCTTATTTCTAATGACTACTCCTGAGTCATTCATTTTATTTTGAACACCCACTTGGTTCCAACAACACTTTGATCTTTTGGCCTTGTAGTTAGTTCCCAAACTTTATTTCTTACAAATTGATTTAACTCTTCTTGCATGGCCAATATCCAAAATTCATCTGAAAGTGCTTGATCAATGTTAGTGGGTTCAATAGTTGAAATAAAGGCTGAATGATTGACTTCCTTGTTTAATCCACGCCTAGTTCTAACACCCTCACTTGGTTCACCTATAATCAATTCCTTTGGGTGGTTTTTAGAAAATCTCAAATCTCTAGGCAAAGGGTCTTCTCTTTCTAAATTTTCTTCCACATTTTCTTCCAAATTTAATCTATCAATCTTTTGGGAGTTTTCTTCAATTTCTTCTTCAACAACTTTTGGCTCTTCCATGTTTCCATTTTCATCAAAAACAACATGTGTGGTTTCTTCAATGACTAAAGTTCTTTTGTTGAATACTCTATAAGATTTTCCAACACTTGAATATCCAACAAAAATTCCTTCATCTGATTTTGGATCAAATTTTCCTAAGGCAGATTTTCCATTATTATGTATGAACACCTTGCAACCAAATACATGCAAATGAGACAAATTTGGTGTTCTACCTTTTAGCAACTCATAGGGTGTTTTATTCAAATTTGATCTCACATTCACCCTATTCAGAACAACATAGCATGCAGTGCTAACCGCCTCAGCCCAAAAATATCTAGGAAGTGAGTATTCTGCTAACATTGCTCGGGCGGCTTCTATTAATGTTCTGTTCTTTCTTTCAACTACTCCATTTTGTTGAGGAGTTCTAGGTGCAGAAAAATTGTGATCAATCCCCTTTTCTTTACAGAAATCTTCAAATCTTTCATTTTCAAATTCTCCTCCATGATCACTTTGTATAGAAATTATTTCACATCCTAGTTTTCTTTGTATCCAAGTTGAAAAATTTCTGAATTCCTCAAATGATTCACTCTTATGAAAAAGAAATTTAACCCAGGTGAATCTTGAAAAATCATCTACTATAACAAATCCATATACCTTTCCTCCTAGACTAACGTGCTTACAGGTCCAAAAAGATCCATGTGAAGAATTTCTAATGGTTTACTGGTCCTAAGATCTTTATTGGACTTAAAAGAGGACTTCACTTGTTTTCCTAGTTGACATGCATCACACAGATGGTCCTTAGTAAAGTCTAGTTTAGGTATTCCTCTCACCAAATTCTTTTGGGTAATTTTTCTAAGATTTTTCATACTAGAATGACAAAGTCTCCTATGCCAAAGCCATGATTCATCAGACACAGTTTTCAAATAAAAGCAGTAGGAGATTAAATACAATTTAAATCTAGCATGTAGACATTGTTCACCCTTTTTCCATTTAAAACAATTTTCCCATTTAGGCTAATTATGCAGCTAGTAGGTAAAAATTTTACATTATAGCCCTTATCACATAGCTGACTTATGCTAAGCAAATTATGTTTTAAGCCTTCAACTAATAAAACATTGTCTATGAAAAAGTTTTTCAAATTTCCAATCATACCTGATCCAACCACTTTCTTTGTGGTATTATCTCCAAGTGTAACCTTGCCTCCACTCCTGGCTTCCAGCGTTATGAATTGAGCAGTATCTCCAGTCATGTGCTTAGAACATCCGCTGTCCAGGTACCATATACTCTCACGAGGTCTTGTGTGAGAGTATTCCTGCAAAATTCTAAAATGTTAGACCTGGGAACCCAAACTAGTTTGGGTTCACCTTTATGAAATTTATAATCAGATGCATGTGTGATATGTCTAGGTTTATGCATCTTAGTTCTCCACACCAAATTAGGTTTCATCTTTAAAGTGCAGGTGTGAGATATATGTCCCAAAAATCCACAATTGTTACATTTAACATTAGGAAAAATATTCCTATGTTTTCTTTCATATGATTGTCTTCTAAGGGATTTCATGAATTTAGGATAATATTTAGGATTTATAAAATTTTCAAGTTTAGGGGGTTCCTATTATCCTCGAGAGCTCTTATAGTAAGTTTGTAAAATGAATTCATATCCTCTAAGATTCGATTTGTATAATTGATTCTATATGTCTTGCTCTCAGATTCATCCTTAAATTTCTTAAATTCTTTTTCAAGTTCAGCATAGGATGATTTTAAATTCTCAAAATTTTTATTCAAGTCATCATATTCATCAAGTAGTTTCATGTGGTTGCTATCAATTAAAGCATGATCTTTCCTAAGGATTTCGTGTTCCTTATTAAGCTCTTCCAATTCTAAAACTAAACTAGCATGCATCTTTTTCGTTTTCCTATATGCATCATGCATGTGTTCAGAAACTTCAAACAATTCATTATAAGTTAAATCACATACCTCTTCTTGATCTGATTGTTCAGATTTATCTGCCATCAAGCAAAGGTTGGTGACTTCTTCTTCTTTTTCAGTCTCAGATGAGTCTGAAGCTGAGTCCGCCCAAAAAGCCTTTTGAAACTTCTTCTTGCCCTTCTTTACCATTGGTTTCTCCTCTACCTTCTCCTTGCTAGGAGTGGCTTTGAGTTTTGGACAATCAGTCTTTATATGACCTGGTTTCCTGCATTCATAACAAATCACTTCATTAGAAACCTTGCCATTTCTGTTATACTTACCTCTATTCCATTGCTGGCGTCTCTTCTGCTTCCTCTTTAAAAAGCTTCTGAATTGTCTAGTCATCAGTGCAATATCGTCTTCATCCTCAGGTTGTGAGTGTTCACTTTCTGACTCTTCCACATTTAGTGCAATATTCTTGTCCTTTCTTGGTTCACCTGCATCAATCTTTCTTTGACTTACTCCTTGCTCGTAAGCAATGAGTGAACCAAGAAGATTGTCAATTGAATAAATGTTCAGATCTTTAGACTCTGTAATTGCAGTAATTTTAGCATCATATGCAGTAGGTAAACAACGAAGAATCTTATTAACCATTTCAGCATTTGTTAATTCCCTACCAAGTGCATGCAAAGAGGTGACAATTTGAGTGAATCTTGTGTACATGTCAGATATAGATTCATTAGGTTTCATGCGAAATAATTCGTAGTCATGTAACAAGATATTGAGTCTTGATTGCTTAACCTCATTTGTCCCTTCATAAGTAATACAAAGTCTATCCCATATGTCTTTTCCGCTTTTACAAGTGGAAACTCGCATGTAGTCTTCAGATTTTAAAGCACAAAAGAAACTATTTAAACATTTCGCATTTAATTGTGCTAAGTCACGTTCTTCTATAGTCCAATCTGCATAAGGTGTTTCTACCCTAATTCCATCAACTAATCTAGTTGGTTTTGTGTAACCTTCCTGGACTAGCATCCACATGCGATAATCAAGTGACTGTAAGAAAGTAGACATGCGTGTTTTCCAAAAATCAAAAGGAATATTGTCAAACAGTGGAGGTCTAGTGATAGAGTAACCCTCAGGTGTGTTTCGGTTTCCAAATGTAGCCATCTACGTTAATCAAAAAGTAGTTCAAACTTATGATTTTGAAACAAAGCTCTGATACCACTTGTTGAGTCCAGTAATTAGGTTGTTAAGCCTAAGTAAATGTCCCACGGCTACCTAGAGTAGGGTGAATTGGTAGTTTTAAAAATTTTAAAACTTTTAAACCCTCTTAATAATAAAGTTGAACCGAAATAAAATTTTCTTTTAAAGTTTGTAGAAAAATGTTTTTCAACCACAGAGTTGTTAAAACTGAAATTTAAAGTGCGGAAACGTAAAAGCAATAAAGTAAATGACACCAGATTTATAGTGGTTCGGTCTATAACCAGACCTACATCCACTCCTCAGAGGCACCCTCTGAGTATTGCACTAATACCACAAAGTGACTCTCCTTTAGCACCCACAGCAAGGCGGAGAAGCCTGTACAAAACACTCTTTTCACCACTACCCGGTGCGGCAGAGAACCATCATCCTTTTACACAATCCACAGTGCTGGCAGAGAATCGTCGTCCTTTTACACAATCCACAGTGCTGGCAGAGAACCGTCGTCCTTTTACACTCTCCTAGTGTGGGCAGAGAACCCTACGGCTGTTCACACTCTCCAAGTGTAGGCAGAGAACCTTCGTCCTTTTACACTCTCCTAGTGTGGGCAGAGAACCCTTCGTCTGTTCACACTTTCCAAGTGTCGGCAGAGAACCGGATCTCCTTGACTGATCTTCTCACAAGAATCTAGAAGGAAGAAGGAAAAGAGTGAAGAAATCCAATTTCACAAGTAGAGACTCTTACCTTAGTAATCCAAGTGAAGCCTTCTCGCTCCAGTGGTAGGAATCCTCCTTTGAATGCTCTCTTCCACTCTCTCCTTGGCTATTCTCTCAAGAGGCACGAAGATCAAATGACAAAAAGATTGGGTGGCAGTCTAATTTGGACCTTTTATAGAAAAGACAAGAAAAACCGCCCAAAACTGCAAATTTCCAATTCTGTACGCAGTGGATCGTCCTGTACGATCCTGGATCGTCCTGGACGATTTTACTTAAACGATCTGAAACGACCCAATTTGTATATGTGTACAAAATGACTTCGTACAGCTGATCGTCCTGTACGAACTAGGTTCGTCCAGTACGAACGGTTATTACAAGGTCGGTTCTAGAAACTGCTGAAAACTGTTCTAAGTCGGTTCATCGTTTGGACGAAAATATGTTCGTCTGGACGAAAATTTTCCAGAGAGCCGATCGTCCTGGACGATTATTTATTTCGTCTGGACGAAAATTTTCCAGAGCACCCATTGCCGCGGACGATAATTTGTTTTCGTCTGGACAAAAATTTTCCAGAGAGCTGATCGTCCGGTACGATATTTATTTTCGTCTGGACGAAAATTTTCCAGAGGACTGGTCGCCTCGTACGATGATAAATTTCATCTGGACGAAAATTTTACAGAGAACCCATCGTCCGGGACGATAATAAAATTCGTCCTGGACGAATAGGACTTAGAAAAAAAAATTTCAAGCAAGTTCCTATTCGTTCCAAGTGCTCTATAGGAGATAACTGACAGATCGTCCAGTACGATAAAATATCGTCCTGTACGATCAGTATAGAATTTCAAGATCTCCTTATTTGTGTGTGTGAGATTTTATTCACTCAATTACAATCACTCCCTTTCAAAATTAATTCAAAGAAAAGGCAAACTTCAAATAAACAAAATATCTCATGTTGAATTTGATTTGAAGTTTTCGTAGTCTGGAGTCTGATTTTCCTGAAATGTTAGTACACACAAGAGCAAATGCAAATCTTCTAAAATTGTTAGGAGATAACTATACATCTGAACAATAATGTTTGGAATCATCAAAACTACATAAGTTGCACAAATATAAATCATTCAAATAGCAACTATTCAAACACATGGGACAATAATTTATCATTTCATATCATACTGGATGATCATTACAAGCTCATGAATTAATTGTACAGGATAATGCACTTCATACTATCTAAAAGGGTTATTTTGTACTAATCATTCTGGAAAATCATAAGATCATACTGGATGATCTTAAATGACAGATTAAAACATAGGGCTTTTTTAAAGGCTCTCTATTTAGACTCTTACTTAGACTTATTTAAAAAGCCTTTTGCTGCTAAAATTCTTGAGAGAGAGAGCATAAAGAAGGAGTTTAGGAGAGCTTTGGGAGAGAAGATAGGAAGAACTTTTTGTGGGGAAGAGTTGTGAGGGATTCACAAGGTTACTCCAAGTAAGTTTCTTGCCTATCTTCTTCAGGTTTCTTCCTTGATTCTTTGATAGCTCAAAAAAATATTCTATAACACCAGGTCGTGGTTCTTTACCATCACATGTATGATGAAAAAGGATTCAATGTACTTTGCATTCTCCTAGAAGGAGAAAAAGCTTTGATTTTCTCTCCCTTCAACAAGAGGGTAAAAAAGGATCTCAGGTTCTTTGCTTTCACCAAGAGGGTGAAAAAGGATTTCAAGTTGTCTTGCTCACCAGGAGGGTGAAAAGAGTAAGGTCCTTTGTTGGATCAGGTTGGTGAAAGAGATTTTGTAAGTGCTTCTCCTCCAAGTTATGGGGGCTAAAGGAGAGTCACTAAATATTTAATACAATACTCGGAGGACTCTGGGGAGTGGACATTGGTCTGGTTTCACTAAACCACCATAAATTTTGGTGTGTTTGTTTTTATTATTTTTAGTACTTTATGTTTTTGTGATTTACTGTGTGGTTGAAAACATTGATCTTTTTATTAATGTGAAATTAATTTAATTCCACATCGAATGATAAAATTTTATGTTTTCATATATTGATAAAAGTTATAAAAATATTTCTTTTTGTTTAAGAAAGTTTTAAATTATCAATTCACCCCACTCTTGGTTACTCTCGGGCTGGTTCTTTAGGTTTAGCAACCTTCACAAACTTTCAAAATTTTATTAGAGATAACTCTCTACTTAACAAAAGTAATTTGAGAAGTATAAATAATCTAAGGATGAAAGAAAGCCAATCTACCCATTAAAATCTTGAAAATAAGCTTATTGAAAAAAGTACACATGTTGATAGGCCTAAAATCCTCCTAATTATTGATAGTATTTCTCTTATGGATTAACATAATAGAAGTAGAAGAAAATTATTTGGGTAAAGGAGTGCTATAAAAATTCCAAAATAGCTTCACAATGTCATCTTTAATGATAACTCAAGCTTTTTGAAAAAAAGAATTAAGTTGTGTAATCATCAAGACGAACTGCAGACTTAAAATTCATGCGATGGATAGTATCATAAATCTCTTCAATAGAAGGAGCATGAGAAAGAAATGCATTATCCTCCTTAGAAATCAAATGTGGAATGGATGATCATTATCAATTGGAAGAGGATGACAATTTTATTAAAAAGCTTTTCAAAAAAAATCAATGCACGAGCACGCATTATTGTCCTTTTTTTTTGGAGGAAATGCAAATTGCATTAATAAAAAAGATAACTATTACAATCTACCATGTGATAGAAATTCTATCTCAATCCTCCTTCAACAAGAAAAGAAAGGAAGGATGAATCTTATTACAACTCAAATCATCCCAAATAATTCACCTAATAAAGCAAGGATAGTGCAATAATCGGATAACTTATTACAATTTTTATTAGCAAAATGAAATAAAGACTTTCCAAAGCATTCCAAGAATGATAAGTCCTCCCATTCTTCATTATGTACATTTCAGACTGCAATATCCACCAAGCTCTACAAATATTTGATGATATTGTAATTATCGCCTTCAAATTATACCTTTAGCATCCAACATCCATTCAAGGATTATTTTCTTCATGGATCTAAATGCCATTAATTCCAATAATACACTATACCATTGAATTTATTTAAACCCAAAAGCCAGTAAGAATCTACCATTTGAATCTCTAAATACTCCATCGATCCCACCTTCATTTGATTTTTATAAAGATGCATAAAGGTTGACTTTAATCCATCTTGGGGGCAGAGGGTGCCAAGAAGAAAATAACTGATTAGGCTGGTTAGCACCCCAGTGATCCACGAACAGATTAGAATTTAAAATTGATTCAAAATTGATAGCATTGGATGCTATAAAGCTTAAACTGAATTCATGATCATCATGCTTAACCTTGTTTCTACTCTTCCATGAGAAATAGACCATTGAACAATAAACCTTTGCAATAAAAGGATTAGGCTAAGAAAGCAATTCCAATTTGGTTTTACAATATATGATTGATGAAAAAACTAGAATTGGAAATCCCCATGACTTAAGCAAATCAATTACTTGAGTAAGCTTTGAATAATTCACCATTACATGCTCAATATTTTCCACTTCATTACATACTCTAGGACATAAGTTATGCCCCAATAGTCTTCGATACATTAAAACGTCATGAGAAGGAATTGCATTATTAAATAGATGCGACAAAAAGCATTCCACCGGAGGAGAAAGGTGAAGCTTTTTAAACCATTTTCCATAATCCACAACAGCAAGATCTTCTACATGAGTATACGATGCCAAAGCCTTGATACTTTTACCTGAGAACTTATTCATAATCTCTAAACAATCACTTTCAAGGTTAGGAAACTTTTGAATTTGCAAAATGACTTCAACTAAGGAATCTTTAATAAAAATTTGAAGATATTCCTTCTTCCAATTCCCCTCAACTATGAAATAATCAATTGAAGGAAAATCATAATCCAAGACATCAATAAAAGTCGGCTATCTATCTAGATTTTTATCGAATATCCAAACATTTTTCAAGATATTAATAGATGTACATGAAACTATCTTCCATCTAGTGATTGGTTGAAGAGATTTTGCTCCACTAGATAAGATCTTCTTAGTGGATGAGCTATTACTCTTGACAGTAAAAACCCATAAATCAGCACCATATTTTGCAATCAAAGATTTATTAAGCAGCAAATTTTGTTTCTTTAAAAAACTCAAAGAAAACTTTACTCTCAAGGGCCTAGCCATAGAAATTGTCGGATAAACACCTTGACCTCCAGCATTCCATGGTTTACACAAATCTTCCTAAGCAACGTAGTGCAATCCGTGATTCCCCCCTTACTTGTCCCAAATAAAGTTCCTACAAGCCTTATCAAATTCTTTTAATATGCTCAAGGGAACTAAAGAATGAGAATAGAAGAATACTGATATAGAGAGCATAATAGATTTAACCAACACTAATCTTCCAACTAGAGAAATGAAACGGTTGCCCCATATGTTATGTTTACTAGAAACTTTCTCTAGTATACCGTTAAAATCTGATGATACCAACCTCCTCAAAACCATTTTGATCCCAAGATAGTTTAGTTCATTGACTACTTTATAACCCCATAAGTTTGATATAGCTTTCTTCTTTCTCTGATTCATAGCTTTCCCAAAAAAAATGGAAGATTTATGGATATTAACACTTTGCCCTGTCCAACTATAATAAGGAAGAATAATTCTTCTAAACTTCTTCAAAAAACTTATCTTGGCTTTTAAAAATAAGAAAATATCATCCGCATACAATAGATGAGAGATTCTAGGACCAGTAGAAGCAATCTTGATCCCCAAAATTCTTCCTCTATGACTTAATGCATTTGACAAAAGCTAATAGCAAAGGATAAACAAGTAAGAAGATAATGGGCATCCTTGTCTAAATATGCTTTTAGCTTTAATCCCCTCAGAGATTTTTCCATTAATCATAATAAAAAAATTTGGATCTCTCACACACTCCATTAGAAGGTTTGAAATTTTGATTTGAAAACAAAAATATTCCAAAACCTTCCTTAGAGTATCCCAAGCCATATTGTAAGCTTGTTCCATGTCTAATTTAATCGTGACCAATCTTTTTTTTTTTATTTGGAGAATCTAAATTTATTGAATATCTCTTAAGCTAAGAGGACATGATCTGAAAAAGATCTACCTTTGATGAAAGCACTTGAACTTTCAAAATTAATTCATGAAAAACCTTAAAAAGCCTATTGATCAACATCTTGGCAATTATCTTATAGATAGATATGCAAAGGTTGATAGGACAGAAATTTGAAGGAGCAATCAGATTCATTACTTTAGGAATGAGCACCACTAATTATTCGTTCCATTTAGGACACAACTTCCCCATAAAAAGGAATTGACGAATAACAAGCCAATTCTTTGCCAATTATCTTCCAATAATTTTTAATAAAAGAATAGGTGATGCCATCTGATCCTTGAGAGATGTTGTTTCCAAGGCTTTTAACAACCAATTCCATCTCTTCAAATGAAAAAATAGCCTCTAGTTGATTACAATCTAGCGCTCTTACAATCTTCAAAATCGGAGGTCACCCTTCCAAGTAGTACTCTTTATTTCTCCATTTTTTGTTGAAGAATTCAACCATAATTTTTTTCAATTTCATTCTGCTCCTCTACCAGCATGCCTTCATCATTCTTTAGCTTTTGTACAAAGTTACCAATCCTTCTTCCATTAGCATATGAGTGGAAGAATTTCAAATTCAAGTCATTTTTCTATATCCATTTTACCTTAGCTCTTTGTTTCCACCATGTGTTCAAATGAGCCATTGTAACATTGAATTCATGAGTCTTGGATCTCAATAATAAAATTTTATTGCTAATTAATCCTTGACCATTCGACTCTTCTATCTGAAGAGTGGAGATTTCGTTCTTCAGTGAATCCTTCAGCTCCCTTAAGTTTTTTAATTTGGCTTTGCTCCAAAAGTGTAATGTTCTCAAAACTCTTTTAAATTTAACATTGAGAACATTCATTGCATCTCCTTTAGCAGATTTGTTCCATGACTTAAAAACAATGCCCGTCGAAGCCGAATATGAAGCCAAGACGTCTTCATATTTTAAAAATATATTTTTATGAACATTATCTTTGAAAATTTTAAGAGGAATAGGGCATTGGTTAGATACAATCCTCGCCAAGTGTTTAACCGAAGCATTATGAATTTCATTCAAAGACTTAGAATTCAAAAGACATTTAACATGCCTTTACAGAATGCAAGCATTCCCAGTTTTGTTGCTGCACCAAGTGAATTTTTGTCCCACCAATCCAATATCATGAAAATCTTTTTTGGACATGAATGCTTTCATCTCTTGAGGCCCTTGAGAAAAATTGAACTTCTTTCCTCCCCTCTTATCTTCTTTCGACAATATACAATTTAAGTCTCCCCCCACCACAGAAGGAATCTCCATGTCACATTGCAATTCTAAACTTTCCCACAACTTTCTTCTCTTATACGAATTTTTATTACCATACACTGTTGAAATCAACCAAGTTACCTTATTGATAATTTTCAACTCCCCAATGACATATTGGTGTGAAGCTTCCAACAAAGAAAATGAGACCATGTTAGACTTCAACAAAACCATAATTCCTCTAGAAGAACCAGCAAAAGGATATAAAAAGAAGTCCCAATCATCACCCATGAATTTACTAATATCATATTTAGCAAAAGAAGACATTTTTGTTTCAACAATGCCAAAGAAAAAGACATCCCACTATTTAAAAAACTCTTTTAAACAAAGAGAGGCTTCCATTTTATTTGCCCCTCTACAGTTCCAAAAAGCTAAGGAAGTCCTTTAGATATAGAGGGGGAAGGACCCCCGCTCCTAAATTTATTCAATCCCTCAGACTTTTTAGTTCTCGATGAATTGCTCAAGGGAACAAGGGACTTAAGTTCTTTAAAAAGTTTTGTTTTATGAGTACCTGAATTGATATTCTCCAAACTATTATTCCTCATGCACACTGGCTCAATAGGCTTAGGATTATCTTCAATATTATTATCAATACTTTGGGAAGAAGATATAAAAGCATTAATGATAACATCATGCTTGATAAATTCTCCTTCTTCTAACACAGGATCCACTGAATCATTTAATATAGAGTTCTCTACAAAATCCTCTCCACCAGCCTCCGATTCTAACAGTTTAAACATATTTTCTTCAACTGGAAAATTAGATATGGGAGAAGATGAGTTCTTACCCACCTCCAGTGATGATCTCATTATTATTTCATCAAAATTACCAATGCCATCACCATGTTTATTTAGTTTAGATTCACCATCCAGCTATAATTGGATTCCAATAACATGTTATTCTAGAATAGTCGAAGTTAAGACAACATCTTTATTTATCTTCTGATCAACAACCAAATCAGCAATTTGAATCTTTTTAGAAGTCACCAAAATTTCTTTTGATAAATAGCATTTACCTTCTTCTCCTCTTATTATTAACATGAACCCAAGGTCCATATTTTAGTTCTTCCTTATGATTACTAATCAAAAGTAATTCTAATTCTTTTTAAGCAATAACAGGTATTGCCGAGCTAGAATTAACCCCTTCTTTTATCTTGAAAAAATTTCTCAAGTGACCTATCCTTCCACAATTGAAGCAAAATGATGAGATCTTCTCATGCTGCACTTTTTAAATGAATCGTCCATCTAGCCCATCCACCCAAACACCCAGTTGCAATTCCTTATTTAAATCCATATGGACGCAAACTCTAAAAAACTCTCTTCTTTCCCATTGGAACATATCACCGTCAATCAGAAGAGGTGTTCCAATTAATGAAGCAATCCTGGCAACATTAATTTCATCCCAACAATAGATAGGGAGATTTAGCATTCTCACCCACACAAGAGACGTTACCCTTCAAGGATGTAGTAGAAAATTTGGGATTCCATTTGTCAAGACCAATTATGTGACCATTTATAAACCATGGCCCGCCTGAAATAACATTCTCCACAGCTTCTTGTGAAAAGAAGGAACACAACACCCATCCTGAGGAAAGAATTATAGGGTGAAATTATCCAAGTTGTGCCCATTGACGTCACAACTCCGCAGATATTATATGAACTGGAATCTCTTTGCCAAAAACCATCACCACAATATATTTTTGTAGCCTAACAATGTTATCATTCATTATTGGTTCATATAGCTTAACTGCCTTTCCATCTTCTAACATGAATGATCCTTCCATTGGAATGTATGAATCTTTAGACCACGGGTTATTCGAGATTGTCTTTCACAAATCACCAATAGTTCCTTGAGCAATATTACAAGTAACTCCATTAAATTGGGCATTCTCACAAATAATAGGTGTGCCATCAACCAATTTTTGAACAGAAGGGTCTCCCATAGACAAGCCATCATCCTTAACAGTATTTCCAAACCTATTTACAAAAATCTTCATACCATATGAGGATGATTCAATGTCATTTAATTTAATTTACACAGCTGAATACAGAGTGTCCAAATTTGAATCAAATGCTACTTGCTTGCCTTTACCGATCACAGGAGAAGAACACTTCATTGGAACAATAATTGGTTCTTTCATCACCAAAGGGGTGTTGGATAAAATTTTTGAATTAATGCAACACTCCGACATGATCTTCGAGTCCATATACAATGGAGAGTTACCATGATTCAGGCCAGCAGTAGTCCAGCCACCGGAGGTGGTAGCAGACTGGCCTACTATCATTGCCAGTAAAATCACCAAACAATTAGGAAATTAAATTTTTGAGATTCTCTCTCTCTAGAAAATGTCTCTCTCTCTCTCTCTAAAAACATTATTGTCCTTAATATCATAAGTAACACCATTTTTTAGAGTAATTTTATGAATAAAAATTTGGCATATTTTTTTCTTAAAAAATGCTTGGAAATACTTAGTATTCTTATCACCATCACATAAAGGTTATCTATATCCTTTTTCTTCCAAAATTTTTCCTTTTGAGACTGAAGAAGGTTGAGGAGATTTTTTAAATCTTGAAGCAAATTAAAATTCTAATCATTAGGCTCATGCATATAAGTATTCTCCATGAGCACAACCTTTTCCTCAACAACATGGATATTAGAGAAGATATTCTTGAAAAAAAAAATTATTTCACCAATTAATTTATATTTCAATATTTTAAGTTTAAGCTAAAGCCTTATTATACCCCCATACGAATTATCAGGGTGAAGAGGAGCATTCCTGTTATCTTGAACCACACTGAGAAATCTCATATCAAGAAACCACATAATCTGAAATATAAAAAATAGGAGAATGCATAACTTGAGTTTTATTACAAATCAAAAGAGGAGAGTGATCAGGAAGGGTTCTTCTCAAATGCTCAACATGGGTGAAATAAAAGGCTGAAATTCATTGATTATTAAAAGGAACATGATCAACTTAATATCAATTAAGAGTCATATCATAGAAATAGAATTGGTAATGTACCCTGTAATCTCTCAGTTAAAGAAGATATGGTGTTGAAATCACCATCAACAAACCATGACAAATCAATCATATAAGAGAAATTAGAGAGTTTCTCCCAAACTCTCCTTCTAGTAAACATACTCAAAGAAGCATAAACAATGGAAGAAACACATTTAAAATTACATAACTCAATAGTAGAATGCATGGATTTCCCAAATTAAAATATAAAATCAATTTTGAGAGGGCTATTCCATAAAACCCAAATTTTTGTGGAACAATTACCATCACCAAATTTTAAACCCAATCCTTTAACAGTAGACATAATCTTATTGTTGACCTCACTTATAATTAAGGTCACTTGATTTACATCTACCCGATCACCTTGATCTACAATCACTTGATATACATCTCTTCGATTCATAATCAATCAGCTTACAATCATTCAACCTACTTACATTCAAACATGTTCAACCAGTTAATGAACATATACTAAATTAAACTTCAATTAGCCCTCAACCTAGCTCTAATCAATCTTTATTAAATTAATAATATTTGTCGACACTCACCTTTAAATTCTATAATCATTGAACTACAGTCATCTGATCAATCAACAACCCTTCTATAGTCAATTGACCCACAACACTACCTTACACAATGTACTAAGTTCCTTGACCTTAATCATCATCCAGACTACTTCACTAGGAGTTCATATTGCAAATCATATATCACTTACTCTTTGAGTCAATGATTGACCAAGAAGAACCAATTGGCCTAACTTAGGTTAGCTCAGTTAATCAGAAAGCTTAATTATATCCAATTGAACCCCAAATAATTTAAAATTTTCACCAAACTTCTTTGAAAATCACTCCTAATGGATTGGATAAGACTTGTCACCCTAACCTATTCAATAGTGGGGGCAAAAACTTGATGTTGTTTTTATTGTTGTTGTATAACTAATTTAATTACTACCCAATTATTGCATCGTAGGGGTCTCTAGAATAAGTAAAATGGGCTCTTTCATTTAAAAATAATTCAAGTTACCATCATGCATAATTTTGGAGTAAATTCCATTTAAATGTTTATGAATTTCTCTACATTACTCCCAAAATATGCATTATAATGATCTCAAATTTGGAAGAGAAATGTTTAAGGATGTCTTTTATATCCTCCAATATTTTTGATCTAGTTTGATGCACATGATTCCTTAAGTTGAATTTTAAAGTTTATAGGTCACTATGTGTTATATAGCTTTGATAATTCACTATAATAATTCCATAGAGCATTAGGACACAAAATTGTTGTGGTTTGTTTATATATATGCAAGGGTTAGTCACCCCAAATTTCAAATCCATTTAAACTTTAGTGACACCTAGGAAAAATAACTAAGTTTTTGCCTGGTGAACATAGGAATGTTCTAAAATTTCGTACAAACATCTAATAGGGATGAAACTTTAAATTAGTGAACTTAGACACATTATATACCCTAAGAATTAAACTCAACTTGATTTGACATAAATTGACCATAGAGTAATATTAATAAATAATCAGCCTTTACTTAAGGGTTGATTTATCCAAAAATAAGGGAAAATTCATAAGAAAACTAAATCACCTTCAATCAACTCTAAATAAATTCTATAATTATTGAAAAAAAAAATTCAATTTTGATTAAATTTTAATTAATAATTAATTAACTATTAATTAAATATTAATTAAATAACTCATTAAAATAAAATATAAATCAAATTAAACTCAAACCATCAGAGATTGAAACGTTGGTTATCCTTAACAAATTTTATCAAATTCATATGTTGAGTCCAGTAATTAGGTTGTTAAGCCTAAGTAAATGTCTCAAGGCTACTAAGAGGGGGGTGAATTGGTAGTTTAAAAATTTTAAACCCTCTTTGAAGATTAAGTTGAACCGAAATAAAAATTTCTTTTAAAGTTTGTAGAAAAATATTTTTCAACCACAGAGTTGTTAATACTAAAATTTAAAGTGCGGAAACGTAAAAACAATAAAGTAAATGACACCAGATTTATAGTGGTTCGGTCTATAACCAGACCTACATCCACTCCTCAGAGGCACCCTCTGAGTATTGCACTAAAACCAATAGTGACTCTCCTTTAGCACCCACAGCAAGGCGGAGAAGCCTTTACAACACACTCTTTTCACCACTACCCGGTGCGGCAGAGAACCGTCGTCCTTTTACACAATCCCCAGTGCTGGCAGAGAACCGTCGTCCTTTTACACAATCTCCAGTATTGGCAGAGAACCGTCGTCCTTTTACACAATCTCCAGTATTGGCAGAGAACCGTCATCCTTTTACACTCTCCTAGTGTGGGCAGAGAACCCTACGGCTTTTCACACTCTCCAAGTGTAGACAGAGAACCTATCGGCTGTTCACACTTTCCAAGTGTCGGCAGAGAACCGGATCTCCTTCACTGATCTTCACACAAGAATCTAGAAGGAAGAAGGAAAAGAGTGAAGTAATCCAAATTCACAAGTAGAGACTCTTACCTTTGAAATCCAAGTGAAGCCTTCTCGCTCCAGTGGTAGGAATCCTCCTTTGAATGCTCTCTTCAACTCTCTCCTTGGCTATTCTCTCAAGAGGCACGAAGATCAAATGACAAAAAGATTGGGTGGCAGTCTAATTTGGACTTTTTATATAAAAGACAAGAAAAACCGCCCAAAAACTGTAAGTTTTCAATTCTGTACGCAGTGGATCGTCCTGGACGATTTTACTTAAACGATCTGAAACGACCCTATTTGAATATATGTACAAAATGTCTTCATACAGATGATCGTCCTGTACGAACTAGGTTTATCCAGTACGAACGGTTATTACTAGGTCGGTTCTAGAAACTGCTAAAAACTGTTCTAAGTCGGTTAATCGTTTGGACGAGAATATGTTCGTCTGGACAAAAATTTTCCAGAGACCCGATCGTCCTGGACGATTATTTACTTCGTGTGGACAAAAATATTTCAGAGGACCAATTGCCACGGACGATAATTTATTTTCATTTGGACGAAAATTTTCCAGAGACCCGATTGTCCTGGACGATATTTAATTTCGTCTGGACGAAAATTTTCCAGAGGACCAGTCGCCACGTACGATAATAAAATTCGTCTGGACAAAAATTTTCCAGAGAACCAATCGTCTGGTACAAAAATTAATTTCGTCATGGACGAATAGGACTTAGAAAAAAAATTTCGAGCAAGTTCCTATTCGTTCCATGTATTCTATAGGAGATAACTGTCTGATCGTCCCGTACGATAGGATATCGTCCAGTACGATCAGTATAAAATTTTATGATCTCCTTATGTGTGTGTGAATGTTTTTTATTCACTCAATTACAATCACTCCCTTTCAAAATTAATTCAAAGAAAAAATGCAAACTTCAAATTTACAAAGTATCTCATGTTGAATTTGATTTGAAGTTATCGTAGTCTGGAGTCTGATTTTCCTGAAATGTTAGTACACACAAGAGAAAATACAAATCTTCTAAAATTGTTAGGAGATAACTACACATTTGAAAAATAATGTTTGAAATCATCAAAACTATTCAAGTTGCAAAAAATGTAAAGGCATTCAAATAGCAACTATTCTAACAATCTCCCCCTTTTTGATGATGGCAAAACAATTATTGTTTGTATGGTTTCAAGTTAAACAAATCTCATATCTCCTAAACTCCCCCTGAATTGATGAGTACATTAAAATAAGGAGGCATAAAGAACAATATTTTTGTTTTTCAAAAATTTTAACACAAACAACCACAAAGTCAAATACTTGCAAACAGAATAATCAAAACAGAAAACACAATAATTTCTCCCCCTTTTTGACAGCAACAAAAAGTGAAGAAGAAATAGACGAGAAATGTAAGTAATTATATGAAATTCATTTTAAAATTTAATCTAAATGGTGATTGACATAAGGTATGCAATTTTAAACTAAAGATATTTGTTCAATCATAGAAATTCATAAAATTTAAAAAGTGATATAACATTGTAAGTACGAAGAAATTGTTAAAGACATTATTCAATTTAGACATTCAAGTATAGAAAATCATTACAAGAGAGTTGTAAAAAAAATGTATATTTCAAAGTTCAATGGAATATAAATGAACATAAGATCAATTTGAATTAAGAGATTGAAATAATTTGGAAAGAAGAGAATTACCATATGTGGCACTTTGCGCATCTTTTTCAAAATTTTTGGGGCACATTTTTGTGCATTTTTTTTTTGTTGGGCTTATTTTGTGCCTCTTTTTCACTTTGCAAATCTTAGCGAATTCCTTTTGATTTTTGTACTTTTTGTACAATTTTTAAGAGTAATTGAGACCAATTCTTTCCAAAATCTATAATCTAAAATTTCAAATATTTCTAAGTGCATAAATATCACTTGATCATAGAAATATAAATTAAGAAAACATCTAAATTGCAATAGTAATATTAACTTTTATGTAGTCTAAATGAATAGACATGAATTTAAAAGTTCTAATTACAACAAGTTATAAACAACTTTTAAATTTAGAAAGACTAGATTTTCTAATATAGATAATCTCAAATTACAATCTAATTTAAGCATTATGAAGATTAAATAATACTAATGAAATTCATAAACATTAACCACATTCCAAAAACAAATCAAATTTGAAAAATAGTACAACATCCATTGATATTAATGAACGGATTACATAATATCTAAAAAACAAGAAGAAAATACATTGAACTTTAAAATATATATATATATATAAACACAAACACTTAACATTGAAACTGACACAATAAAAACATAAAATACGAATACAACAAACACACAGAAATTCATCTCTACTGTTCTGGAGGAGGAGGAATGCCGCCAAAAATGTTGAAGTAGGAGGCCATCAACATTACTTTGGTATTAATTTCATGTACTTCATTTCTAATATTACCAATGTCTTGTTGCTGCTGCGTAAGTTGAGCATCAAATTGATCAAACCTTTGATCAATGTGAGTCTCTAATCTATCAAATCTTTCAATCAGATTCTGATAATCTGACTGAGGTGCAGATGTTTGCTCTCCTTCTTCTTCCTCCTCTTCTGAAGCACTGGCATGTGCTTTTCCTTTTTCCTCCTTGAAAAGCAATCTGAAGGAAGCATCATTATAATATACTGGCTCTTCGTATTCTTCATCAGGATGCACTAAGTTGTATTTCTTTTCCAAAATGTAAGTGATTAAGTGTCCTAATGAAATGTTCTTCTTCCTCTTCTGATCTGCATGTCCTATTTCTGAAAGCTCATAGATATGATCTATGATAAGTTGGGCTTCGTCAATAGGATGACCTTCCATAATTAAAAAGGTTAGAGAAGAAAGAAGAGGGGTAATATTAATCCTATCACCAGCTTTAGGAATGATTGAGGATCGAATGATATGCTGGATGATTCGGGCATTTTTGGTCATACCGGAGACTCTAGCGACATGATTGTCAATACCATTTTCTCTAATTACCCTATTGACATGATACCATTTGAAAGAGGTTTCTGACATTAGGGTGTAAGCTCTATATCCCTCAGTTCTTAAGTTCAAAAATGCACCAAGGTCGTGCTTGGTGATCTCAACGTTTTGCTTGAAGACATAAGAACTAATGGAGGAGTGGTCGGAATTAAAACTCATGTTCGCTAGGAAATAGTGGTAGGTTTGCTTGTTGTAGAAGTGGGCGAGAGAAAGAATGAAATGAAATTGGGTTGAGGCAAAGAGGTGCATTACCCGAAATTTTAACTCAGTTTGAATTAGAATGCGAGAGGGAGTGATTTTGGCGGATGCAAAATGAGAAAAGGATTCCTCATTCGCCTTAGAAAGAAAGTTGTCTGAGGCATTCCTATTTGGTTTCTTCACCAACACCTTTTGTCTCTTGCTTGAGGAGGCCATTGTCGATTTGAAGTAGAAAGGGATTGAAAATGAAGTTTGGAAGTGTGATTGTTAAGTTAGAAAGCCTTCATATTTAAAGAAAAATGATACGTTTGTCCTGGACGAAAATATTCATCCTGGACGAAAATCATCGTTCGTCTGGACAAAATTATTTCGTACAGACGATCCAATTCGTCCAAAATGTAACGGCTTTTCGTAATCAACACAACTTACGATGCGTCCCTTCGTACAGGATTTTTGACTTGATCAATCGTACAGACAAAAAATTTTCGTACAGACAATCAAAAAGTAACTCGTTTTAATGTCTCTTGAAAACTGTCCCCTACAATGAACCGACACCTGTTCGTCTGGACAAACAAAAAATTCGTACAGACGAAGTTCATATTAAAAACTGCCTTATCCACTCAACCGCTCCATTCAATCGTCCCGACATTCAAGAAAAAAAAATATTTTCGTCCTGGACGATCGTCAGATCGTACAGAAGATCTAATTAAAAACTAATCTCAAAACGGTTAAAAATCGCGCAAACTGTTCTTTCACATATCGTCTCGTACAAAACCAGATTCGTCCCGGACGATTTCCTCCAAAATTTTTAATTTTGATTTTTAAATTAAGAAAAATAAACTAAACATTCAAAAAATACATAAAACATAAAACAAAAACATTGACCCAAAAGCAATTCATTCAAAACACACAAAATTTCACAAAATCAAAAACAAAACAAAACAAATATTAATGTTGCAAACACATTTTGTTTAGGCATTCAAATCAATAACACCAAACCTTGTTCTTAAAGTACTGAAAGTATCAAAGGCTAAAGGTTTTGTAAAAATGTCTGCAAGTTAATTTTCAGTTGAAACATGTATGAGTTCAATTTCTCCTTTGGATACATGATCCCTTATGAAATGATGCCTTATATCAATGTGTTTGGTTCTAGAATGTTGAATAGGATTTTTGGAAATGCAAATAGCACTAGTATTGTCACAATAAATTGGAATAGTGACAATAGTTAATCCTAAATCAATCAACTGTTATTTTAACCAAAGTACTTGTGCCACACAACTTCCTAATGCAATGTATTTTGCTTCTGCAGTAGATAGTGCCACTGAATTTTGTTTTCTACTAGACCATGAAACTAATGAATTTCCAATGAATTGACATGTTCCAGAAGTGCTTTTCCTATCCACTCTACAGCCTGCAAAGTCAGAATCTGAGTAACCAATAATTTCAAATGAAGAGCTAAACTTAGGATACCAAATCCCTAAGTTTTGAGTTCCTAGTAGATATCTTAAAATCCTTTTCACTGCTGTCAAATGTGATTCTTTTAGATCTGATTGAAATCTAGCACATAAGCAAACACTGAATATAATATCTGGTCGGCTAGCAGTCAAGTAAAGTAATAATCCAATTATCCCTCTAAATTTCTTTTGATCAACAGATTTTCCCTTAAGGTCCTTATCCAACTGAACTGAGGAACTCATTGGTGTACTAACAGGTTTAGCATTGTCCATTTCATATTTTTTGAGGATGTCCTTAATATATTTAGTTTGACTAAGAAAAGTACCTTCCTCAAGTTGCTTAATGCTAAATCCTAGAAAGAAATTTAAATCTCTCATTAGACTCATTTCAAATTCACTACTCATTGTTTTAGAAAAATCATCACAAAGATGTTTATTTGAAGATCCAAAGATGATGTCATCCACATAAATTTGAACAATAAGTATATCCTTTCCAATTTTCCATAAAAAGAGAGTTGAATCCACACTTCCTTTTTCAAAAGATCT
The DNA here is from genome assembly GCA_016618105.1 of Dendrobium huoshanense. NCBI lineage: Eukaryota > Viridiplantae > Streptophyta > Magnoliopsida > Asparagales > Orchidaceae > Dendrobium > Dendrobium huoshanense. The sequence goes on from CM028345.1 coordinate 20,128,899, forward strand.
TTCAAGTAGGAAGGTGCTCAACCTCTCATACCAAGCCCTAGGTGCCTGTTTCAATCCATATAATGCCTTTTTTAACTTGAAAACATGATTTGAAAATTTAGAATTTTCAAAACCTGGAGATTGTTCTACAAAAACATCTTCCTCAATTACCCCATTTAAAAAGGCACTTTTGACATTCATTTGAAATAATTTAAAACCTTTAAAACAGGCAAAGGCTAGTAAAACCCTAATTGCTTCAAGTCTAGCTACAGGGGCAAAAGTTTTCTCAAAATCAATTCCTTCAATTTGATTATACCCCTTAGCTACTAATCTAGCCTTATTTCTAATGACTACTCTTGAGTCATTCATTTTATTTTTGAACACCCACTTGGTTCCAACAACACTTTGATCTTTTGGCCTTGTAGTTAATTCCCAAACTTTATTTCTTACAAATTGATTTAACTCTTCTTGCATGGCCAATATCCAAAATTCATCAGAAAGTGCTTGATCAATGTTAGTGGGTTCAATAGTTGAAATAAAGGCTGAATGATTGACTTCCTTGTTTAATCCACGCCTAATTCTAACACCTTCACTTGGTTCATCTATAATCAATTCCTTTGGGTGGTTTTTAGAAAATCTCAAATCTCTAGGCAAAGGGTTTTCTCTTTCCAAATTTTCTTCCACATTTTCTTCCAAATTTAATCTATCAATCTTTTGGGAGTTTTCTTCAATTTCTTCTTCAACAACATTTGGCTCTTCCATGTTTCCACTTTCATCAAATACAACATGTGTGGTTTCTTCAATGACTAAAGTTCTTTTGTTGAATACCCTATAAGATTTTCCAACACTTGAATATCCAACAAAAATTCCTTCATCTGATTTTGGATCAAATTTTCCTAAGGCAGATTTTCCATTATTATGTATGAACACCTTGCAACCACACATGCAAATGAGACAAATTTGGTGTTATACCATTTAGCAACTCATAGGGTGTTTTATTCAAATTTGATCTCACATTCACCCTATTCAGAACATAGCATGCAGTGCTAACCGCCTTAGCCCAAAAATATCTAGGAAGCGAGTATTCTGCTAACATTGCTCGGGCGGCTTCTATTAATGTTCTGTTCTTCCTTTCAACTACCCCATTTTGTTGAGGAGTTCTAGGTGCAGAAAAATTGTGATCAATCCCCTTTTCTTTACAGAAATTTTCAAATCTTTCATTTTCAAATTCTCCTCCATGATCACTTTGTATAGAAATTATTTCACATCCTAGTTTTCTTTGTATCCAAGTTGAAAAATTTTTGAATTCCTCAAATGATTCACTCTTATGAAAAAGAAATTAAATCCAGGTGAATCTTGAAAAATCATCTACTATAACAAATCCATATACCTTCCCTCCTAGACTTACAGTGCCTATAGGTCCAAAAAGATCTATGTGTAGAATTTCTAAAGGTTTATTGGTCTTTAGATCTTTATTGGACTTAAAAGAGGACTTCACTTATTTTCCTAATTGACATGCATCACAAAGATGATCCTTGTTAAAGTCTAGTTTAGGTATACCTCTCACCAAATTCTATTGGGTAATTCTTCTTAGATTTTTCATACTAGAATGACAAAGTCTCCTATGCCAAAGCCATGATTCATCAGAAACAGTTTTCAAACAAAAAGCAGTAGGAGATTGAATACATTTTAAATCTAGCATGTAGACATTGTTTACCCTTTTTTCATTTAAAACAATTTTCCCATTTAGGCTTATTATGCAGCTAGTAGGTAAAAATTTTACATTATATCCCTTATCACATAGCTGACTTATGCTAAGCAAATTATGTTTTAAGCCTTCAACTAATAACACATTGTCTATGAAAAAGTTTTTTAAATTTCCAATCATACCTGATCCAACCACTTTCTTTGTGGTATTATCTCCAAGTGTAACCTTGCCTCCACTCCTAGCTTCCAGCGTTATGAATTGAGCAGTATTTTCAGTCATGTGCTTTGAACATACGCTGTCCAGGTACCATATACTCTCACGAGGTCTTGTGTGAGAGTACTGCAAAATTCTCAAATGTTAGACCTGGGAACCCAAACAAGTTTGGGTTCACCTTTATGAAATTTATAATCAGATGCATGTATGATATGTCTAGGTTTATGCATCTTAGTTCTCTACACCAAATTAGTTTTCATCTTTAAAGTGCAGGTGTGAGATATATATCCCAAAAATCCACAATTATTATATTTAATATTAGGAAAAATATTTCTATGTTTTCTTTCATATGATTGTCTTCTAAGGGATTTCATGAATTTAGGATAATATTTAGGATTTGTAAAATCTTCAAGTTTAGGGGGGTTCCTATTATCCTCGAGAGCTCTTATTGTGAGTTTGTAAAATGAATTCATATCTTCCAAGATTTGATTGGTATAATTGATTCTATATGATTGGTATAATTGATTCTATATGTCTTGCTCTCAGATTCATCCTTAAAATTCTTAAATTCTTCTTCAAGTTCAGCATAGGATGATTTTAAATTCTCAAAATTTTTATTCAAATCATCATATTCATCAAGTAGTTTTATGTGGTTGTTATCTATTAAAGCATGATCTTTTCTAAGGATTTTGTGTTCCTTATTAAGCTCTTCCAATTCTAAAACTAAACTAGCATGCATCTTTTTCATTTTCCTATATGCATCATGCATGTGTTAAGAAACTTCAAACAATTCATCATAGGTTAAATCACATACCTCTTCTTGATCTGATTGTTCAACATTATCTGCCATCAAGCAAAGGTTGATGACTTCCTCTTCTTTTTCAGTCTCAGATGAGTGTGAAGCTGAGTCTGCCCAAAAAGCCTTTTGAAACTTCTTCTTGCCCTTCTTTACCATTGGTTTCTCCTCTACCTTCTCCTTGCTAGGAGTGGCTTTGAGTTTTGGACAATCAGTCTTTATATGACCTGGTTTCCTGCATTTATAACAAATTACTTCATTAGAAACCTTGCCATTTCTGTTATTCTTACCTCTATTCCATTGCTGGCGTCTCTTCTACTTCCTCTTTAAAAAGCTTCTGAATTGTCTAATCATCAATGCAATATCGTCTTCATCCTCAGGTTGTGAGTGTTCACTTTCTGACTCTTCCACATTTAGTGCAATATTCATGTCCTTTCTAGGTTCACCTGCATCAATCATTCTTTGACTTACTCCTTGCTCATAAGCAATGAGTGAACCAAGAAGATTGTCAATGGAATAAATGTTCAGATCTTTAGACCCTGTAATTGCAATAATTTTAGCATCGTATGCAGTAGGTAAACAACGAAGAATCTTATTGACCATTTCAGCATTAGTTAATTCCCTACCAAGTGCATGCAAAGAGGTGACAATTTGAGTGAATCTTGTGTACATGTCTGAAATAGATTCATTGGGTTTCATGTGAAATAATTCATAGTCATGTAACAAGATATTGAGTCTTGATTGCTTAACCTCATTTGTCCCTTCATAAGTTATACAAAGTCTATCCCATATGTTCTTTCCGCTTTTACAAGTTGAAACTCGCATGTAGTCTTCAGATTTTAAAGCACAAAAGAAATTATTTAGACATTTTGCATTTAATTGTGCTAAGTCACGTTCTTCAATAGTCCAATCTGCATAGGGTGTTTCTACCCTAACTCCTTCAACTAATCTAGTTGGTTTTGAGTAACCTTCCTGGACTAGCATCCACATGCGATAATCAAGTGACAGTAAGAAAGTAGACATGCATGTTTTCCAAAAATCAAAAGGAATATTGTCAAACAATGGAGGTCTAGTGATAGAGTAACCCTCATGTGTGTTTCAATTTCCAAATGTAGCCATCTACGTTAATCAAAAAGTAGTTCAAACTTATGATTTTGAAACTATGCTCAATTTCATATGTTGAGTCCAGTAATTAAATTGTTAAGCCTAAGTAAATGTCCCAAGGCTACCAAGAGGGGGGTGAATTGGTAGTTTAAAAATTTTAAACCCTCTTTGAAGATTAAGTTGAACCGAAATAAAAATTTCTTTTAAAGTTTGTAGAAAAATATTTTTCAACCACAGAGTTGTTAATACTGAAATTTAAAGTGCGGAAACGTAAAAACAATAAAGTAAATGACACCAGATTTATAGTGGTTCGGTCTATAACCAGACCTACATCCACTCCTCAGAGGCACCCTCTGAGTATTGCACTAAAACCAATAGTGACTCTCCTTTAGCACCCACAGTAAGGCGGAGAAGCCTTTACAACACACTCTTTTCACCACTACCCGGTGCGGCAGAGAACCGTCGTCCTTTTACACAATCCCAGTGCTGGCAGAGAACCGTCGTACTTTTACACAATCTCCAGTATTGGCAGAGAACCGTCGTCCTTTTACACAATCTCTAGTGTTGGCAGAGAACCGTAGTCCTTTTACACTCTCCTAAGTGTGGGCAGAGAACCCTACGGCTGTTCACACTCTACAAGTGTAGGTAGAGAACCTATCGACTGTTCACACTCTCCAAGTGTCGGCAGAGAACCGGATCTCCTCTACTGATCTTCTCACAAGAATCTAGAAGGAAGAAGGAAAAGAGTGAAGTAATCCAAATTCACAAGTAGAGACTCTTACCTTTGAAATCCAAGTGAAGCCTTCTCACTCCAGTGGTAGGAATCCTCCTTTGAATGCTATCTTCCACTCTCTCCTTGGCTATTCTCTCAAGAGGCACGAAGATCAAATGACAAAAAGATTGGGTGGCAGTCTAATTTGGACTTTTTATATAAAAGACAAGAAAAACCGCCCAAAAACTGCAAGTTTTCAATTCTGTACGCAGTGGATCATCCTGTACGATAATGGATCATCCTGGATGATTTTACTTAAACGATCTGAAATGACCCTATTTGAATATGTGTAAAAAATGTCTTCATACAGATGATCGTCCTGTACGAACTAGGTTCGTCCAGTACGAACGGTTATTACTAGGTCGGTTCTAGAAACTGCTTAAAACTGTTCTATGTCAGTTAATCATTTGGACGAGAATATGTTCGTTTGGACAAAAATTTTCCAGAGACCTGATCATCCTGGACGATTATTTACTTCGTCTGGACGAAAATATTTCAGAGGACCAATCGCCACGGACGATAATTTATTTTTGTTTGGACGAAAATTTTCCAGAGACCCGATCGTCCTGGACGATATTTAATTTCGTCTGGACGAAAATTTTCTAGAGGACCAGTCGCCACGTACGATAATAAAATTTGTCTGGACGAAAATTTTCTAGAGAACCAATCGTCTGGTACGATAATTAATTTTTTCCTGGATGAATAGGACTTAGAAAAAATTTTTCGAGCAAGTTCCTATTCGTTTCATGTACCCTATAGGAGATAACTGTCTGATCGTCCCGTACGATAGGATATCGTCCAGTACGATCAGTATAAAATTTTATGATCTCCTTATGTGTGTGTGTGAATGTTTTTTATTCACTCAATTACAATCACTCCCTTTCAAAATTAATTCAAAGAAAAAATGCAAACTTCAAATTTACAAAGTATCTCATGTTGAATTTGATTTGAAGTTATCGTAGTCTGGAGTCTGATTTTCCTGAAATGTTAATACACACAAGAGCAAATACAAATCTTCTAAAATTGTTAGGAGATAACTACACATTTGAACAATAATGTTTGAAATCATCAAAACTATTCAAGTTGCAAAAAATGTAAAGGCATTCAAATAGCAACTATTCTAACATCATATAGTTTGGAGTCAATTTGTTAAAAAAATTAATTAGTCCATGTTATGTTAATAATTAAATCTTTTAAATAATTCACTAATGACAAAATTTCAAATATAATTAAATAAATATAAATCAAACATACATAACAAATTCAAATAATATAAAATAAAATATAAAGATTAATAATATAATTAAAATAAAAGTATTGAATAAAACTTAATAAAAAATTATTAATAATTAATTAAAATTCAAAAAAATTCAATAACTGATTAAAATTTCAAATAATTTAATAAAATTTAGAAAAATTCAACAAAAATATAAAACATAAAAAAACTTAGACCTTTATGCTTAATGCTTACTTCTTTTTGGAGGACATTTTAACATTAATTTTCAAGGTCCTTAGTACATCATAAATCACAAAATAATCTTTTTATGTGGTACATGATTCCCTTCTAGAGGGCACACATTCATTTTTTTAAGGAATTTTAATAAATTTTAACCAATTAAAGGTTCATACACCATGCTAGCCTTCACTTGGGGAAGGTATGGTTGCATAAAATTCATAGCCCTTAATCAAACTTCTATAAATTATTGACCTTATACTTCATGCTTGATTTCATTTAGAGGACATGTGTATTAATTTCAAAGGTCCCTCTTCTATACCTTAAGAAATAACTAATAAACCTTAAAAGACTTCATATGATCATCTATCTTCTATGGAGGATGACTGCATTATATTTATAAACCTTAGGATTTGTAGTTTAGTTTCCCTTGCACTTGGGGTTTTTAACTTACAAATTATTTATAGCTAAATAACCAACTTCAATCATAAAACATAAATAATAAGATCCAAATACACACAAGGTAAATTTCAATTAAAATTCCCTTTTAACCTTAGTGAACAAACACTTTAAACTGATGCAACCTAAACATTAAACTCATATGAGATATAACAAAGCCACATAACCTCTTTCACACATTTAGATGATTTTCTTAGACAGCTAACTCTAGCCTAGAATAGGCCGATAATATGAATTTCTTGTTGGGTGCTTTTCTTGGAGAGTACCCTATATTTGTTTATTTATTTTAGTTATCTTGATGTCATGCATTTTAGTATCTTTTGGTGCACATAAGATCTTTAAGGACTATATTAAAAGTATTAGGATCTTACAAAATTGTCTTACACCCTATTTTTTATATACTAATTATTTTTCTTTTCTTTTATATTCCTATAAGAGTCAAAGTAGAATGTATGTAGAAGATATTATATACATGTATGAGTTTTATATAGATCGACTTGTAGAATATCATTAAGTTGTAAAAGAGTAAAATATACCTGTATATATATTCTAGTGGGGTTTGAAATGATGATATCCTCACCTTTGGAGGATAATCTCTTTCAAAATTATATAGAATACTTGGGAGATCAAATAAATTAAGCATATGTATTTGATTATATATATCTGGTAGATGCTGACCCGGGCTGGCTTTTTGGGAACTTCTTTCCAGATGAAAATCTCAGTTGTGTTAACCATACTACAACTAGAGAGAAAACTAAAGTTTATTGTAGTGGACCCTGACTATCTTACTTTCTTATAAAGTCTAAGTTTATTGCAAACATTCAAATCAGTAAATGAATAAAATTTATATTAGTTATGTAGTCTTCTCTTTTATTTCTATCATTTCATACATTAAATTCATATGGATAGTAGCTTACATCAGTGAGTAGGAATTCTCCTAGATTTTTCTTGGCGTGCATGTTCCAAACTTTTTAGGATTATGTATACAAGTTCTAGGATGATGTAGTGCTGATAGTTATAGACACCAATATCTTTACCTATTTATGCATACATCCATGCTTATTTTTATTTTTGCTATGTACACTAGAGCCTAAGTTTTTTATGTCCACTATGGGAAAGGTAGCGGGGTCCTTATTACACTTTGAGGAAGCTACGTTTTTTTTGTTAGTATTGGGCCATCATGCTGCCAAAATAACTAAAAAAAATAAGTAGTTAAAAAATTTAGTTAGGTAAATTTATATAAGATAAAATGTAAAGTTTTTAGTGAGTTATCTCTTTAGCATCATTTGAACTAAAGTTAAAATTATTCATCCTGAGTCGTTAATTTAGAGTCTAATATTATCGTTTGGTCTCTTATGATAGAGCTGATCTTCTCATGCTATTCATCTAGGATGAATGCTTGTATAATAGGTGTTAGCTAGCAACATACTCTAAGAAAGCAAAAGACCAGAGGTATTTGCACACCTCAAATTCCTTTTTAGAATAAGAATAAAAAATGCAAGATATTTTTGTAAAATTTAAATATATTTTTAAAGTAGTGAATGATAATTTTTAAAATATGTAAGGCAATTCACTTATATTTTAAACCCAGAATGAATCTAATCTCAACTTTATTCAAAAGTTTCTCTTTAGAGTTGTAACTAACTATAGAGGCTTGCCTCTATAGGAACCCAATATCTCAGTTAAAAATAAATATCTTAGACATTGACAAAAGTTAATCAATAGTTGAATGTGAATTTTATTCTTCGGGATAATTTTGACAATCCCTAAACTAAATTTGAATAGGAAAATAAATTATTTCTTTCCACAAGTCGATAATATGAGTGTTAGTTTATCCTTCAATATAATTAATACTAATTATGCATATTTATCAAAAGAAACCCTAAAGAGAAAATTAGTGGTGCAATAATTAAATTAACTTTGTTTAGATGATTTTCTTGGCGACTCCAATAGAGATTGGGTTTACTTTTCATCTTTAGTGGATATTATACTCTATGTTCATAATATATTTATTTACATAAGAAAGTTGTCTATTGTAAATTATTATAATTCAAATTTCATCTCAATAATTCATCTCTTCAATCATCAATCTCAATTTTAATCCTTAATAAGTTCTCCTTTTAAATTTACACTTCACAATCATGTCTTTCCTTGGGTTTGGGTCCTTAGATAGGTTCATTTCACCTTCCATCATCAATTATCTAGAACTTACCTTAGAGATTCAGCAAATTCAGTTCAAGGTGATCTTTTGATTCAACATCCAAATTGAATTCAGTAAGTTTATTAGTTAATATATACTTCGGGTTATATTTTTGAGAAAATGTTTGGTAAATTGATTTTCAACTTCAACATCATTCCGACCCAATCTGTTGAGGGCTCTAAAATTAGATTTAAAATAGGATTTGATAACATATAATTTATATTCACTGCACTACAGACTTAAGTGGTAGCAACGACAAATGATTCCATTAAGTTAGTTCCCCTTTTAGTTAACATAGAGGGTAGATATGTTGCTCCTCCTGCAGTTGCTGAACCCTCAGTTCTTTTCCATTTAACTTTACTTCAGTCTGTTATCATGAACAAGGGAAAGTCTTATGCCCTAGAATATAATTTGGAAGAATTATTCTTTTAATAAATAAAAACCAAAGATATCTAATAAATAGTAAAATAGATTTTATAATTCAAAATACTAATATACACATACATATTCATTTCTAAAAATCATATACAATACTATGGATTTATACAATCATTATATATATCCTTTCTTGAGTACAAAAGAAAAGCTAAAATAAAAAGAACTTGAACCTGAAGGAATCTTGACCAGCCTCTTACTCCCGATCCTTTGCATTGAGCTAAACTTATTTAACCATATATAATGATTTAAAAAGCCCATCAAGTCACCAAAACCTATAACTAAATTCAAAGTATGATAAATAAGCAATATATATATCATCAGTCAAATCGTAGCAGTTACATTCATATGATCATTGAATCAATACAATAATAGTAAAATTTAGAGGAAGTATTAGTATAATCTATAAATAGTAAAATATTATTATATGTAAGCCAATAAATCAATAAACCAGTACATGTGTCAAATCTATAAAGCAATTGTTATATATGTAACATCAATAAGCACATAAATCATATAAAGCATCAAATCAAAATATTGATAAAGATTATTCAAATTATGTCAAGATAGTAAAATTATATAAGAGTATACCCAATTATCCAGGTATTTTAGATCATGTGCTTAGTATAAAATATACTTAGTATCAGCATACTAGATTAGTAATATTAAATAATATTATCTAAATTGGTAACAATAACAATCTATTGGTAAGAGTAGCAAAATTATTTCTTAAAAGTAAATCCATGCAGTAGCAAAAAATTTATGCAATAATAAAAATAATGCCTCAATAACATGCATTTTAGTAGTCACACTAAACAAGTAAGAAGTCATGACTATCACAGTGATTTTCAGTATTATATCAGTATTAGTAAATCGTTGCCTCAGTAAATAGAGTAGTCAGTCTTTGCTTGTTGGCACAATAATTATATCATTATAACTCTCAATCAGTGTATCATGCGAATCAGTAGAAGATAACACCAAACTATAATATTTAAAGGAAATCCTATCGGCCCACCATCATATACTAGTCAATTAGTCTCCATCCAACGGGTCAACCGATCTTTACCTGTCTTTTACACACATATTATTATCATAATAGTATAAAATTAATAAGAACCAACTATTTCTCATCCAATCACATATCCACATTCATTTCTAATGCATTATAGTAAATAAATCATAATTGAGCTTAATTAAAAAGTGTCAAAATGTCTTAATATAGTAGAGAACAAAAATCATACTGAGTAAAATTTCACATTTTTAGAATTTAACTAAATTATAAGATATTGCATATAGTAACATTCCAAAGCTTTAGTTTAACTAAATAACTATTTTTAGATGTCTTAATAAATTTATGAGCAAGAAAAAATTGCTATATTTTCAAAATTACCTTCTAAAAAATATCAAATAAATACTCAAAACATTCATAATCTCAATCTCTATAATATATAAAAAGTTACACGGTGAAAGTTTTACTAATATAAAACTATTCACATTTTTTTTAATAGAAACACAAATTTGAAAAAAAAAACAAAATATTTGAAATACAAAAAGAATAATGATTATTTACAACGAGATGAGCAATTTTCCCAATAGGCTGGACTGACGAAAATCTCTCAAAGGCTTCCAAATCTTAGGATTTATTTTCTCTCTCCTAAATTAACCCTCTCATTTCCTTAAGCTACTCTTGGTTAGCTGAACTCAATTAATAGGAAAATAAATTAATAAGGCTTGTTAATGCTTTGAGATATTTTATAATAAAGTAATATATAATAGTAATACAATTTTTTAATTAATTCAAATTTTAATAAAAAAAATAATTTAAATCTATTTGGGTCTTTAAAAATTATAGAAAAACAATCTTAAAATAAATAATTTTGTTAAGAAATATTGGTGAAATTGCTTTACAAAATGTACACCTGATAGTCCTAAAATCCTCACTTGTGCCAATAAGTGCCAATTTCATAAGGATTTTCACTAGTGCCTAAAAATTACAAAAGATTTTGTGAAATTAAATATTATAATCTCAATGTTATGGCAAAGATGGTTTGTGAATTGGATTTATATACAATCTAGAAAAAAAAAATATTTACATGGGTCAAAATACTGGTTATTATAATTTACCCAACTTAAGAAAACATTATCCCCATTTTTTTCGTTAAGAATGTGGGCATAAAATCAAGATAAACTGAATACATTCAATCAAAACCCAAATCAAATCAAAATCAAATAAAACCTCATCAAAAATCATATAGTCATGATGATCATTCTACCACATGTCATTCAACTATGCATGATATGCTATGTAATTCAATCATTCAAAAATAATTTCTTACTAGTAGAGCTTTCAAGTTATTGTTGATCTTCAAGATATTGTAAGTTATACACACATGGCATCACTTAAGTAGGTGTAGTTAGTCATGGTTCAATACTCTCCCATCGATTACCACTAACAACTTTATTATTTGTCCAGTTTTTAGTCTTTCATTATATGCTCTTGACCCAATAGTCCTCTTTCCTATAGCATGTTTGGACTATCTCGAAGTAAAATAAGTTCATCTTACAAATCCAATCTAAGAATAGTCTACTATCATATATCTTTATTGTCCACAGTGAAAATAAAATGATTTATTTTGAAATATTGATAAATTTGGTTTGCAAAATGGATACCTGATAGCTCTAAAATCTTTACTTGTGCTAATATCTGTCAATTTCTTAAGGATTTTCACTAGTGCCCAAAAATTATGAAAAAAATTTGTGAAATTAAAATACTACAATCTAAAAGCAATGGCAAAGAATGTTGTAATTTGGAGTTATATTGACTCTAAAAAAATTTATATGGGTCAAAGTACGAGTTATTTCTGAAAGTCTATTGTCAATTCTAAAATCCTTACATTTAGAAATTTTGAGATAGGGTCATCTTTAAGAGTGAATGAGATGACTAAGTCTCAACACCATAACATGAATCATAATCTAAGGGGGAGGACCAAAAAATCCAAACAACTGAATGATGATGCTCTAATCATAGCTTCTATGGTAACAAGTGAATGTAGATTCTAAAAATCCAGAAGTAGTTATAAATCCTACAATATTAAAAAAAATAGCTTCCATTCATTATCGATTGTTAATCAGATAAAAAATCTAATTAGGATAGACAATTTCCCTCCTACTCCTTTCTATAGAAAACCTGTCTTACCTTCTCTATTTGAATAGAAGAGGAAGTTCAAATCACTATTAATTGGACTAATTCATAGTTTGTAACTAATTATGGGTAGTCAAAGGGTGAATTCCTAAGAAGTGTTAAGGATTTTCTTTCTACTAGATTACTACAACACTCAAGTAGAAGACGAGAAGAATCCCCTCCTACTAAGAGAAGAATATAGTTTCAAGAATTAGGTTTGAGTCAACTGACTGCTATTACAGATTATTAGACCATGAGTAGATCCAACAAACCTCGATCAAATCTTTGGGATATGGAGCAGTAGCCTGTCACCGATATAATCCTATATCCCCTCCATCCTCAAACCAATCAAAAAAACCTTTCAATAAGAACCTCTAGTCACTCCTCGAGTTAACATCCATTAGGGGTTGATCGACACCATTTACAAGGTAGTAAATCATCTTCTTATTTTTATAGGAGGATGTTGAAGTTCACAAATCAGCCAGCCTTATTATTTAATAAGGAGAGGGTGTGGCAGCCTAAAATGGTTGCTACTTCAACTATATTAATGACTCATAAAAATAATGCAATGAAGGAAAAATAATGGGAAGGGGAATCTATAGTTGAATCTTCATCTACTAGAAAACATAATCTAGTAGATCCACATCATGGGAAGGAAATCAATCGAAGAGATGGTGGATCATCTAAAAGAAGGAATCCATCAAATCAATAAATAAGAAACTACAAGAGATGCATATATAAAAGAAGATATATTTGGTAGTGTAAATGTGGTAGACACTCATTCATCTCTAAAAAGAGAGAAAGAAAAGGGTAAAGGTGAAGCAAGAGGTTATAATGATGATGATATAAATCATACAGTAGATTCAACTCAACATCTCTTACTACAGTTAAAATGATGAGCAAATCTTAAAGATGAGAAGAAATTTGAGGAGATGATGGCTTTAATTTCCATCAGGTAAGGCAAAGTGTCTTCTATCACGGATACTCAAGTCAATTCTCATCTTGATGAATTAGTAAAATGTAATTGTAAGAATAAGGAAATAATGATAGAAAAACCAGAGAATTCAGTGAATAAACCTATGAAGGTAGAACCATCATCAATGAAATTAGTGGATATCAAGCAAATGGCAGAGGAACAAGTCAAATAAGTACTAGCTAAATCTCTAGATACATCATCTATTTTAAAGGGAAGACCATATCCAGAAGAATATGACTTTCTCTATCCATAAGTATTTGTATATCCATCATTTAAGAGTTTTGATGGTATGGAGAATCCTAAATAGTACCTTACACATTTCATAGCAAGTTGTTGTAACATTGGAAGAAGTGATGTGCTGTTATTCAGAAATTTATTAGTAGTTTATTTGACATTGCATTTGATTGGTACGCAGAACTTCCCAATGGTTTATTCCATAGTGTCAATGACTTAAAAAGGTTATTTTTAAAGTGGTTTGCTAGTTCAAACTATCACATCCCTATCAGTGATCTCATAGCAGAGAAGCAAAAATTGGGTGAATTTTTGGTAGACTATACCCTAAGATAGAGGAATCGCATCATTTGGTGTGAGTCGGAGCAGCATGAGCAACATACTATAGAGATTGCATTTAAAATAATCATGATTAGGTCACCTTTATGCTGAAAAGTTTTATAATTAAATCCTTCGAGAAGTTGTTGAGTAAAGCCTCTAATCTCCAAGAGGAAGCTTCTCAGCTACCCTTTCTAAAGATAAATCTTCTTCAAAAATGAAAAAATTAAATCATTATAAAGTTTTGGAAAAGAAATCAGTGTCAGTGTATACAATTGATAATAAAAAATAGTTGATACAGATTCAGACAGAGAATAAAAAATGACCTCCTTAGTATCAGTAGTATAGTAGACCACAGAATGAGAAACAATTCAAACCTTAATCTAATCTTACTTACGAAGATAAAAGAAAGAACTTTAAAGCATTTAAAAAATAAAACTTTTATATTTAAAATTGATGATATCAAAATATTTTTCAAAATTCTTTTGAAGAGACCATAGTTGAAGCACCTAAATTCTAGGAGACTGAAAGAAGCAGGTAAATCAGGGAAACCCATTTATTGCCCATACCATAGAATGCTTAGTCATGACTTAGAAGATTGCATAACGTTTATAGAATTTCTTGCAAAAAATATTTGAGATGGGTCAGTTGTGATACACAATGAATATTTATTTGATTCAAATTAGGATCATCTAAATATATTATTGGTGAGCCTTTTGTACCTTCATCCACTATAAAATCTGATAATAACTGTGATGTAGCATTATCCCATTCATTTAAAAGAATTTTAAACAAGATATATCATTCATCTTTTAAGGAATCTCTTATAGCGCATACTCCCATCCAGGTTGATCTAGTAGATCCTGATAAAGATCAGGATAAAGTTCCTATTGAAGACCTTAAGGAAGTATGAGTCAATCAACCTTTTGTATAGTAAGAAGAAAATAAATTAAAGTTTGTGTTTGATAAAAAAATTATTTATGGAAATGGAGTGTCGAAAACTCTTAAACCTTTAACGTTGTATAACATTTATTTTATCCCTACTGGCACTAAAAATGTATTGAAGAAAATATTATTAGTACATCTTGTTTATTTCAACTAATGAATATCAAAATCAAAATATAAATAACAAAAAATAATAATAATTCTCATTAAATGTTTATAAATGAATTAGAAGTATATTGTAAATATTTTTCTAATAGTAACTCCCTTATTTTTGATGGTTAGGGTGATATTATCAAAATTGAATTTTAAATGTCCAATTTAGATAACTCAACAAAAGTTAATTCTGAGATAATTAATGAGAAAACAGTAAAGCAACCTGACAGTTCTTCTCCTGAAGAGGTGGTTGAAGTTAACCTTCATGGTGGTAAAGCTCTGCTTCTGTTAACTACATACTCAAATAAAGGGAAGCAAGTTACAAATAATTTAGAAGCCCCAAATCAACCTCAAATAATTCAAGATTTAGATACAACAAATCTAGAGGTTCCAAAAGTGGATTATAATGTCTTAGCACATATTAGGAAATTGCCTGCAAAAATGAGTATTTATGATACTTTGGTTCTTTCCAAGGAAATGAGGGAGGGTTTAATCAAAGTTTTACTTGACCCAAAGATATCTATGGCTCAATTAGAATCACAAAATTAGATAAAGTTCTATACTTCAAAGAATTTCTAGAAGTCATGTTTTTAAATGAAGATTTGCTACTAGGAACTGCGGATCATAATCACCCATTGTACATCCTTATGAATATAAACAATTTCAAATTATCTTGTGTGCACATTGATCTTTGTGCATCAATCAACATTATGAATCTTAGAACTCTTACATATCTGAATGTGGATACTCACAAACTCATTTATGATAAAATGATGTTGTAGGGATTCAATAAGAAAGGCAAGAGAGCTTTAGGCTTAATAACATTAATATTAGAGGTAGAAACCTTGAAATCGAACTCAAATTCCACATAATATATTTTGAAACATCTTTAATGCTCTCATATGTATGTTGCAAATCTATTTTTCATGTCTTATGTTTTGATGATTGACAAACACTGCTTTTCTTGGACAGCTTGTTGCTTCTAACTTTTCAGGAATCGACGATCGGACAATCAAAAAGAAGCCAAGTTCAGGAATGCGTAGGTTTAGGGTTAAGTCAGTCTGTACTTTTGTTTTTTACCTTTTGAGTCCTCTTGTAATAGTCAAAAAGACTGATACTTTGTAACCCTTCACACACACACTTGAGAGAATTAGAAATTCTGTTTCTACTCATATCGGCCAGGCCGATATCTTTGATCGGCCTGGACGATCAGCTTAAAACAGAAAGTCTAATTAAGGATTCTTGATTAAGGCAGCCAACGTTAACCGATCGTCCTGGACGATACGTGTATTGGCCAGGACGATAAGCTCAAAACAGAAAAAAGTAGCCGCCATAGACAAGTATGGTATAGCATATCTTTAAATTATCGGCCAGGACGATCCTCGTATCGGCCTGGACGATATTAACAAATTATGCCATAATTGTTCAGGAAATCAAGGAAGTAATTAAGGATGATTGATACGATCATATCGTCCTGGACGATCTCAGGATCGGCCCGGATGATCTAGTCAAAAACCTTAAGTTACTTCAGGACGATCAATATCGGCCAGCCCATATTCAGGGCTATTGTCAGGACGATTTTCCTCTGATTTGAACTGATCGGCCAGAACGATCGTGAGATCGGCCTGGACGATCAAGCTAATTTTCAATCGTCCAATCTTGCATCCAGGGCTATGCTCTGGCCGATCTTCATTGATTTGTACTGATCGGCCAGGCCGATGTCCAGATCGGCCGGGACGATAAAGTCGGCAACTTGCAATTAATGAGCTCCTTTGAAGCTCTTCTATTTAAGAGCTCTTGTTCAACGTTTTTCAAGACCTTTGGCTGCTGCCTTGACCTGAGAAGACCTTGAGGAGAGAAAGAGAGAGAGAAGAGAGAGAGAGGATCTTGTGAGGGGGAGCTTGTGAGGGGTTTCACAAGGGTTGCTTCAAGGATCTCTCTGCGTCGTCTTCGTCTAGAGTTTCTCGTCCGTGGAAGGGTCGGTAGAGGTAAGGAGTTGTGCTTTTGGTTCTGGTTCTCTGCCAGCTTCAGGAGGAAGCAAAAGGAGATAGGTTCTCTGTCTTGCCGGGGTGGCAAAAAGGAGATTCTTGTGAGGGTTTCTCCACCTAGCCGTGGGGGCTAAAGGAGAGTCACTTTTTGTTTAGTGCAATACTTGGAGGGTGCCTCCAAGGAGTGGACGTAGGTCGAGTCGACCGAACCACTATAAATCTCTGTGTTTCTTTTCTTGCTTCCGCACGTTTAATTCCGCATTATTTTCGTGGTGTGATTTGGTTTATGTAACTTTATTTCTTTGTTTAAAAACGAAGTTTTTAAAATACCAATTCACCCCACCCTCTTGGTTAGTTTGGGACTAAGTTCATAGGGCTTAACATCCCAATCGAACTTTCAAGTGGTATCAGAGCCTGTTTCGAAAATTAAAGTTTAAAAACTTTTTGAATTTGATCCATGTCTAACTTTGGGAATCGCAACACTACGGAAGGGTATTCTATTACCCGACCTCCTCTGTTCGATAACCTACCTTTTGATTTCTGGAAAACTCGCATGTCAACTTTTTTACAATCTACTGATTATCGCATGTGGATGCTTATTCAAGAAGGTTATTCTCCACCTTCTCGTGAAATTAACGGTTTTAAAACTGAAGTTGCTTTTACCGAATGGACTTTTGATGAACGAGATTTAGCCCAATTGAATGCGAAATGTTTGAATTGCTTTTTCTGTGCTCTAAAATCTGAGGACTACATGCGTGTTTCAACTTGCAAAACTGGTAAAGAAATTTGGGATAAATTGTGCATTACTTATGAAGGCACTAATGAAGTTAAACAATCCCGTTTAAACATTCTCTTGCATGACTACGAACTTTTTCGTATGAAACCTCATGAATCAATTTCTGACATGTACACTAGGTTTACTCAGATTGCTACCTCATTGCATGCACTAGGAATAGAACTCTCAAACTATGAAAAAGTTAACAAGATTTTGAGATGCTTGCCTTCAACCTATGATGCAAAAATTACTGCAATTATTGAATCTAAAGATTTAAACACCTATTCTATTGATAACTTGCTTGGCTCACTCATTGCTTACGAGCAAGGGGTGAATCAAAGAAATCTTGATGCAGGTGAGAAGAAAAAGGAGAAAACCATTGCATTGAAGGCACACAAATTGGATTCTGAATCTTCCGGGTCTGAAAGCGATGGAGTTGCCTTCATCACAAGGCAATTCAAAAGCTTTCTAAGGAAGAAACAAAAGCATCATCAAAGTTGGAGAAAAGGTAAGGATCATAAACATATTAAAGGATCTTCTGATGTTGTTTGTTTTGAATGCAGGAAACCGGGACATATAAGATCTGATTGTCCTACACTTCAAAATCAATCGAGCAAAGGAAAAGGTGATGAGAAAGCAAAGTCTAGGAAGGACAAAAAGAAAAACCAAAGGAGCTTTTGGGCAGAGTCTGGTACTGATTCTTCTGAGACTGAACCAGAGGAAGAAACTACAAACTTGTGTTTCATGGGAAAAGATCAAAGTGATCAAGAAGAGGTATGTGAACTTTCATATGATCAACTTCTTGAAGTTTCAGAAAAAATTCATGCATCATATAGAAAATTAAAGAAAACTCATGCTAGCTTGAAATTAGAACTTTTAAATCTACAAAAAGAGCATGAAATTTTGATTAAGGACCATCAAACAATTGATTCAAATCACATGACTTTACTTGATGAATTTGATGAATTAAATAAAAATCATGGTAAGTTAGTTGAAGAGCATGATGCATTGAAAATATCACACATATCTCTTGAATCTGATTTTAAGAAGTCAAAAGAAATAGAAAAAAATTTGAGGATTTAAAATGAAATTTTAGAAAACACAAACTTGAAGATTCAAAGTGATTTAGAAGCATGTAAGAAATCTAGGATGAATTCTACTATTAATCAATTGCCAAAACCTAGAGAGAGGCATTATAACTCAAATCACTTAAGAAATCCCTTTCCTGGAGTTAGATGTTTTTCTTGTGGCATGCTAGGACATATCTCACATACTTGTACAATTCATCATAGTTCACATTGGGTATGGAGACCTAAGGTACAAGATCCACAGCATACCACACATGCATTGCATTCTTCTCTTCATAAGAAGGAACCCAAACCTGCTTGGGTTCCTAAAACTAACATTTGATAATTTTGCAGGAAGTCTCTCACAAAAGACCTCGTGAGAGTATGTGGTACCTGGACAGTGGATGCTCTCGACATATGACTGGTGATGCTAGCCAGTTTGTTGTACTAGAATCCAGGACTGGAGGCAAGGTTACTCTTGGAGACAACACCACCAGGAAGGTGGTAGGAGCAGGTATAATTGGTAATTCCAAGAACCTTATGATTGAAAATGTTTTGCTTGTAGATGGATTGAAGCACAACTTGCTCAGCATCAGTCAATTCTGTGACAAAGGCTTCATCGTACAATTCTTCACAAATTCATGCATTGTAAGTTTAAGCAATAACACCATTTTGCAGGGAAAGAGGGTAAACAACGTCTATATGCTTGATTTAAATAGCATTGAATGTGCTGCTTCTTTTTGCTTAAAAACTGTCATTGATGATTCTTGGTTATGGCACAGAAGGCTTTGTCATGCAAGTATGAAAACCCTTAGGAAAGTGACCCAAAAGGACCTAGTTAGAGGTGTCCCCAAACTTAAGTTTACAAAAGACCACCTTTGTGATGCCTGTCAACTAGGAAAGCAAATTCACTCCTCTTTTCACCCCATAAAGGACATTAGCACCTCTAGACCTTTAGAAGTCCTTCACATGGATTTGTTTGGACCCATTAGCATAGCAAGTTTGGGAGGGAAAGTCTATGGTTTTGTGATTGTTTATGACTACTCGAGGTTCACTTGGACTAGATTTCTTTCTCATAAAAATGAGTCTTTTGAGGAGTTTAAAACTTTTTCTACTTGGATTCAGAAGAAGCTAGGATGTGAGATTTTGACCATCCATAGTGATCATGGGGGAGAGTTTGAAAATGAAAGATTTGGAGATTTTTGTGAGGAGAAGGGGATTAGCCACAATTTTTCAGCTCCTAGGACTCCTCAACATAATGGAGTAGCTGAAAGAAAGAACCGGACCTTGGTGGAAGCCGCTAGAGCCATGCTTGCTGAGTATTCTCTTCCAAAATACTTTTGGACTGAAGCGGTTAACACAGCTTGTTATGTGTTAAATAGGGTGAATGTTAGAGTCAAATTAGAAAAGACACCCTATGAGATCCTTAAGGGTAGAACACCTAATCTTTCCCACCTTCATGTCTTTGGTTGTAAGGTTTTCATTCACAATAATGGAAAGTCTCACTTGGAAAAATTTGATCCTAAATCTGATGAAGGAGTATTTCTAGGATATTCTAGTGTTGGGAAATCTTTTAGAGTGTTTAACAAGAGAACCTTGATGGTGGAAGAGACAACCCATGTAGTTTTTGATGAGTCTGATCATAAGAAGCATGGAGTAGATGATGATGATGTTGGAGAGATTACAAGTGGAGTAGAAAAATTGGGGAAGGGGAGTGAGCACCTAAGCAATGGAGGAGTAGAAGGAGTCACCCAAGGAATAGAAACTTTTGATGAAAGAGGAGAAACTTCACACACTTTGCCTAAAGATTGGAGATACTCTACTAGTCACCCCAAGGATTTGATCTTAGGAGACCTTTCTAGTGGAGTTAAGACTAGACATGGACTTAGGAAGGAGGTGAACCACTCTGCCTTTATCTCTATGACTGAACCCACCACCATTAACCAAGCCCTCTCTGATGAGTTTTGGATGTTAGCAATGCAAGAAGAGTTGAATCAATTTGTTAGGAATGATGTTTGGGAACTTGTGGAAAGACCTAAGGGACAAAGTGTAGTTGGAACAAAGTGGGTATTTAAGAACAAAGTGAATGATTCAGGAGTGGTGGTGAGGAATAAAGCAAGATTGGTGGCTAAGGGGTACAATCAAATAGAAGGGATAGACTTTGAGGAGACTTTTGCCCCTGTAGCTAGATTGGAAGCCATTAGAGTGCTATTAGCCTTTGCTTGTTATAAAGGATTTAAGCTTTTTCAAATGGATGTCAAGAGTGCCTTTTTAAATGGGGAGATAAAAGAAGATATGTTTGTAGAACAACCTCCAGGTTTTGAGAGTTCTCAGTTTCCAAATCATGTGTTTAAATTAAAAAAGGCTTTGTATGGTTTAAAACAAGCACCTAGAGCTTGGTATGAGAGGCTTAGCACATTCTTACTAGAGAGGAAGTTTGTCAAGGGGAGCGTAGACACCACCCTTTTTCTTAAAAAAGTTGGAGATGATTTACTCATTGTTCAGATTTATGTTGATGATATACTCTTTGGATCTTCAAATAAAAATTTGTGTGATGACTTTTCTAAAACAATGAGTAGAGAGTTTGAAATGAGTTTAATGGGAGAATTGTCTTACTTCTTGGGGTTTAGCATAAAACAATTGGAAGATGGCACTTTTCTAAATCAAACAAAATACATAAAAGACATTTTGAAGAAATATGAGATGGACAAAGCCAAGCCAATTAACACTCCCATGACTTCTAGTGCTCCGTTGGATAAGGACCCAAGTGGTAAGTCTGTTGATCAGAAGAAGTATAGAGGCATGATTGGATCTTTACTTTACTTGACTGCAAGCCGACCTGACATTATGTTTAGTGTTTGTCTTTGTGCTAGGTTTCAAGCCGACCCTAAGGAATCCCACATGACTGCTATTAAAAGGATTTTTAGATACCTTTTGGGGACACAAGGATTAGGGATTTGGTACCCTAGACATAGCACTTCTTTTGAGATTATTGGTTTTTCTGACTCTGATTTTGCAGGATGCAAGGTGGATAGAAAGAGCACCTCTGGAACTTGTCAATTCATTGGACAATCCTTGGTCTCTTGGTCTAGTAGAAAGCAAAATTCTGTTGCACTTTCCACTGCTGAAGCTGAATACATTGCTCTTGGAAGTTGTGTGGCCCAAGTTCTTTGGTTGAAACAACAGGTATTGGATCTAGGAGTACATGTAAGCACCATCTCAATCTTTTGTGACAACACTAGTGCCATATGCATCTCTAAAAATCCTATCCAACATTCAAGAACTAAACACATTGACATTAGGCATCACTTTATTAGAGATCATGTGACTAAGGGAGACATTGAGTTACACCATGTGACAACTGAAAACCAACTGGCAGACATCTTTACTAAACCACTGGCCTTCGACACTTTCAGCTCTTTAAGGACCAGATTGGGTGTGATTGACATAAATGCATGAAAACTTTCTTTTTCTTTCTTGTATTCTTTCTTGTTGTCTTCTTTTTTTCTTTTCATGTACCTTAGTTTTAGATCTTCACTGATATGATATCTCTTGTCTTGTCTTTAACAATTTATAGTTAATATGTTTTCATCCACTTAATCCCTAGATAGTATGAATATCTTGTGATTGTGTCTCTTTACCAAACTTAGTATTAGTGGCATAGTTTTCTTTTCTAATCAAAAGTCTATCTCAAAATAAAAGATTGCTTATGAAACTAAGATTCTTTCTAAAGCTTGCTTAAGCAAATCTATCTTATATTTACAATGATTAAAAGTTTTTTTGTCACCTCATGATCCCTCGTTACTCTTGTCTTCAATTATTAATCCTGCTTGTGGTAATTCTTCCCTATGTTAGAGAGAGAGCTCCTATTCTCTAATATCTGAGAAGATATATTCACAACTAAGTTTTTTAAAAGAGTCTAAAAGGGAATCTAGCTTGCAAAAATAAAAAATTTGGCCAATGATGCCAACAAAAGAAGCGCAAAGACGCCAAAAAATTGAAAAATCTATAAAAGGATGCGCAAAGCGCCACAACATTGACAAGAGGCATAAAATGAGCCCACTCAAAAGCAAGCTATTCTCTCTTTTTATATCTTTTAGAACTTAGAAGTTTTGATTCTCAAAGGCTTGATCTCGATTATCATTCGATTGTGACAAATCTACCTCATTGTTTTATGGAGATTTTTTCCTTATGCCAAGTGGTGGGTAGATTCTTTTTCTCATATCCAATTAATTATTTGAGTTAGGTTAGTGATTTCAAAAGACGATTCTACCCTAAGACAACGTTTTTGGCTAAGGGTAAACCATGAACGGATATTCTCCTATTCTATGGATTAAATGAGATTGGTAACACATTAACTCACAAATTTTTAAAACAATCACATGGAATACTATATCATTGATATGCTTAAAAAAAAAAAAAAAAAAAAAAAAAAGGGGGAATTTCTTTTACTATGCTTTCATGTACCCTCCTTTTTGATATGTCAAAAGGGGGAGAAGTTTATGAGGTTATTTTTTCATGGTTGTGATTAAATCCCTTTAACATGTTTTGTCATCATCAAAAAGGGGGAGATTGTTGCAAATCTATTTTTCATGTCTTATGTTTTGATGATTGACAAACACTGCTTTTCTTGGACAGCTTGTTGCTTCTAACTTTTCAGGAATCGACGATCGGACAATCAAAAAGAAGCCAAGTTCAGGAATGCGTAGGTTTAGGGTTGAGTCAGTCTGTACTTTTGTTTTTTACCTTTTGAGTCCTCTTGTAATAGTCAAAAAGACTGATACTTTGTAACCCTTCACACACACACTTGAGAGAATTAGAAATTCTGTTTCTACTCATATCGGCCAGGCCGATATCTTTGATCGGCCTGGACGATCAGCTTAAAACAGAAAGTCTAATTAAGGATTCTTGATTAAGGCAGCCAACGTTAACCGATCGTCCTGGACGATACGTGTATCGGCCAGGACGATAAGCTCAAAACAGAAAGAAGTAGCCGCCATAGACAAGTATGGTATAGCATATCTTTAAATTATCGGCCAGGACGATCCTCGTATCGGCCTGGACGATATTAACAAATTATGCCATAATTGTTCAGGAAATCAAGGAAGTAATTAAGGATGATTGATACGATCATATCGTCCTGGACGATCTCAGGATCGGCCCGGACGATCTAGTCAAAAACCTTAAGTTACTTCAGGACGATCAATATCGGCCAGCCCATATTCAGGGCTATTGTCAGGACGATTTTCCTCTGATTTGAACTGATCGGTCAGGACGATCGTGAGATCGGCCTGGACGATCAAGCTAATTTTCAATCGTCCAATCTTGCATCCAGGGCTATGCTCTGGCCGATCTTCATTGATTTGTACTGATCGGCCAGGCCGATGTCCAGATCGGCCGGGACGATAAAGTCGGCAACTTGCAATTAATGAGCTCCTTTGAAGCTCTTCTATTTAAGAGCTCTAGTTCAACGTTTTTCAAGACCTTTGGCTGCTGCCTTGACCTGAGAAGACCTTGAGGAGAGAAAGAGAGAGAGAAGAGAGAGAGAGGATCTTGTGAGGGGGAGCTTGTGAGGGGTTTCACAAGGGTTGCTTCAAGGATCTCTCTGCGTCGTCTTCGTCTAGAGTTTCTCATCCGTGGAAGGGTCGGTAGAGGTAAGGAGTTGTGCTTTTGGTTCTAGTTCTCTGCCAGCTTCAGGAGGAAGCAAAAGGAGATAGGTTCTCTGCCTTGCCGGGGTGGCAAAAAGGAGATTCTTGTGAGGGTTTCTCCACCTAGCCGTGGGGGCTAAAGGAGAGTCACTTTTTGTTTAGTGCAATACTTGGAGGGTGCCTCCAAGGAGTGGACGTAGGTCGAGTCGACCGAACCACTATAAATCTCTGTGTTTCTTTTCTTGCTTCCGCACGTTTAATTCCGCATTATTTTCGTGGTGTGATTTGGTTTATGTAACTTTATTTCTTTGTTTAAAAACGAAGTTTTTAAAATACCAATTCACCCCCCCCCCCCCCCTCTTGGTTAGTTTGGGACTAAGTTCATAGGGCTTAACATCCCAATCGAACTTTCAATGTAGACCTTGTCTCTAGGAATATTTAGTGGTGCATTCCACCCTTCATCAATGCATAAAATACCCCCAAAAGGGGGTAGAGTATTATATAAAGATGACTTATAACCACTTTATTTCATGAAGTTAGTATATATGAAAATGCTTCTTACTATCTATCTAAGAAACAAAGTGCTTTATTTAAAAATCTAAAACTCTCTAAAATAAAATTAAAAGAAATAAAAGAAAAAAGAGAAAAAGAAAAAGAAAAAGGAGAAGAAAAATATTACAACCTTAAACACGACATTCATTAGTCACCTGCTTCTCCTTCACAAAGAGGTTCTAGAATGGATTAGTGATCTAGTGGAAGAGGTCAAGGAAGGTAAAATCAAATAAGATAGGAAAATGAAAAATATTATATACAAATAAGGGAGCCTGCAATGCTTAATATTTTTGAATCCAGCTCAAAAGATGAATCATGCATGATTGAGAAAGGACCCTTAGACTATGTATACAAAACAACCAATGTTTGAGATTTCTATAGAAGTTGATAATGATGATGATATGATATAATTAGCTAGAGAAGCTGATTCAAATATTTCTACTTTTAAGAAATTTAAAAAGTGTATGAAAAATATTATGATAACACCACTATCCCAAAGTGATGTGATAAATTTAGAGGTGAAAGCCTCTCATCCTTTAAACCCTAACATTAAAGCCAATATCTTTGTACCTTCCACTAGCAAACCCCATGAAATTTATATAACCCTTGATGACTAATTTATGGATGAGATAATAGAACTGCATTTTGATTAGTATTAGAATTATGTAAATAAATTTGGTAAGCAAAGTTTAACAACTTCAAATTGGAATAGAGGTGAAGCCCAACAATTTAAACACCTATGGGCTACAAAATACCACAAATACGAATTAAGATTAGTTGTTGGCTTTACTACTCTACTTTCATTTAATGATGACAAATATTGCTTAGTTATATCAATTAATCTAGAGTATGATAATCTCTTTTTGGCAAACATTAAATCTTTTAATGAACTCTATTTAGAAACTTTAAATGATCTGTATGAGTTTCAAGTTAGGGATGTACCTCCTGAACTTAAAGAGGAGATCAAATCCATAATAGATGATCTAAAAGAAATAAACCTAGGCACAAAAGAAGATCCTCATCCAATTTTCATAAGATTATGTCAATATAATTTATAAATGAATCCATTGAAGTGTGTCTTCAGTCTCACTTCATGGAAAATTCAGGTTTTGTGGTTTGACACCGTGGAATGAAAATTGATCTAAATAAAATTAAAGTAATAATAGAAATTCCATCAACAAAAAGCCTTACCCAATCGAGATCTTTCCAAAGCCGATTAACATATCTTAGGAGATCCATATCAAACATTTTCAATAGATGTGAGCCGTTTATAGCATTATCCAAGAAAGATGCTCCATTTTGGTGGGATGAGAATTGCTATAAACTATTTGATTATATAAAATAATATCTAAACCCCCTAATTTTAGCTACTCCAATACCATAGAAGCCACTAATCCTATATACAACGACTTTAAGTGAATCCCTTAGTGCCTTATTAGCTTAAGCTAATAAGGAAACAAAATAGAATGCACTTTATTATCTAAGTATTTGTTTACTTCCCATAGAAGTAAATTATTTGTCTATCAAGAAGCATTGTTTAGCGTTGATATTTGTTGCTCAAAAGTTGAGGCATTAGATGCTTTCTCACAATGTAAATTTGATATCTAGAATAAATTTGTTGTAATATTTGATGACTAATCCAACATTATTAGGAAGACTAGTTCGATGGTTAATGATTCTATCACAATTAGAGATTACATTCATTCCTCTACGAGCAATAAAAGGGCAAGTTATAGTAGCTTCATAGTAGCTAACCCAATGCAGGATGATTTCCTTATAAATAATGAATTGCTAGATGAACATATCAAAAAGTTAGAGTCTAATGAAAAGTCTACCTTGAAATTTTATTTTGATGGTGTTGCTTCTAATCAACAAGGAGCATACAATGATATTTCCCCAGGATAAACCAAAATTGGAATAATATTCATTTTGTGAGATAAAGATTTGATGTATTATTCATACCTTTTGTCAAAATCTTATATGAATAATGAAGCTGAGTACAAAACACTAATAAATGGCTTAGAACTAACAATATTAAATGGTATCAAGAGATCAAAATATTTAAAAATTTGTAGCTTGTGATCAATCAAGTACCTAGAATTTATAAAATATTAAAAGAAACTATTATTCCATATCATCGGTATATGATGCATTTTCTATAACATATTTCAAATGTGATATTATATACAATTCCACGTGAAAACAAATCTATTGTAAATGCTTTCGCTAAGTTAGCCAAATCACTAGCATGTTCCAAAAAAGATTCAATTTTGATAGAAGTGTAAGGACAATAAGTTTAATCTCCTATAGACTTTGAATATATAAATAGAAAGTCATTAACTAAGGTGAATATTATTTTAGTAGTAGATGATGAATTGGTGGATTGGAGGAAACCTTTTATCCAATACAATAGATTAAATTAAATGATCATTATTTTATGCTTTAAATAACTATTCCTTACACAGAGAATCATTCGATTAGATGTGGTTATAATGTCAAAATAAATTAGAAGCATGAAAGATCATAGAATAAGAACATGATGGATTGTGTGGTGCATACTAATCTAGGATAAAAATGAAGATAAAAATCAAACAAATGCGATATTACTAGTTGTCGATGATAGATATCTGCATGAATTGTATGTCATTATCATCACTGCCTTACATAATGTAGTGACTTATTGACCTCAGACATTATCTAGATCAATTCACTAAGAGTTTCATATTATAAATCATATATCACATGCTCTTTGAGTCAATTATTGATTAAGATGACTCAATTTGACTAACTCGGGTTAACTCAATTGATCATAGAACCCATTCACCTCCAATTAAACCCCAAACCATTTCATATTTTCACCAAACTTCTCTAGTCATCACTCTTAGACAATTTGCCATGTATGGTCACCCTGACCCATTCAACAGTGACTTAGAAAATTAAACCCACACTTGGTCAAACTAAGTCAATTGAGGTCACTTCATAACATAGAATCAAAGAATACTCCTTCAGCATCTCTACATTGACCCACTACATACTCTAAAAATACCTAATACTTCTGTGGGTCAAGCCTTATTTTGTTTGACTTGGTTAACCTACCAAAAATTATTAAACTTATTCATACACTTGACTCTTCATTGAAACATCCACATGTTAGCTCCATACTCCTAACCATTGAACCAAGCAACAAGCTTACATTCTCCCAAGTCTCCATCTCATTAGCCTTGATTAGTAGACAATGCAAGAAGTCAACTAAGAGTTAAAATAAGCTCAAATGGTCAAACCATTTCTTACATGACATTCTTTCCCATTCCAACTCATCTAAGAAGTTCAAAATACTTTTAAAAATCTCCTAGACCCCAACCTAACCTAACCTAGCCTATGTTCAGCTCAACTAGCCAAAGTGGTCCCCAAGAAAGGGAACGACCCAAGGTCATTTTCACTCTAAATAGGCTCTTTTCCCCTATTGTGTAATTAACTAGGATATCTTTTCATCATCTAGGCAAGCTCCCTAATGCATCCTGGCTATCCAAGCTCTCTTTGGTAGCTGAATTGATCCAAACTTCCTGAAACCAACACATAAACTTAACTCTCAACCCATCCATCTCCCAAGCACACTGAGATTTTGATTCACTCTCTAAGAACCTCTTCCATATTTTCCCTAATGTTTCCTTCCCATTACGAGCATACCACTAGGGAGACGAGGAGATGATCGAAAGCATATTTGTCACAGCTGCTTGAAGCTCTAATCTAGTGCATTTCATGTGGTAGAGTATTAAGGAAGTTTCCTGTCTAGATTTTAATAATCCTATGTGACCATCTATAGGCATGTAAAAATATAAATGCTAGGATATATTTTAGGATTTTAAATAAGGCTTCAAACATTAATTGAATGGCCCTAAAAATGTCTCCTCACTCAATCTTTAACCCTATTCCACCTCTGCCAAAACTTTAAAATTGTTTGATCAATCATATCGATCATAAAAGACCAAACTTAAGTCTAAGGTTTTTGGTGAGCTCATTAGGAAAATAAAATAATGACTTCCCATTCATTCTAATTGATTCATACAGTTAAGATCCACCATCTTTGGATCCCATCTGACCACATTGATTAGCCTACACTGATGTATCTAGTATTGATCATTGGATCAAAACCATGATAGTTTTGATGGAAAAGCAAATAGTCATACTAGATTAGTTACTAACTCAGTTGATTGCTACCTTCTACATAGCCCATCTGTCTGTCACTACGTGTAAAGAGTTTGCCCCATCAACGCCACCACCGTATATATATATATATATATATATATATATATATATATATATATATATATATATATATATATATATATATATATATATATTTATATATATATATATCAAAACTTTAAAAAATCATAACCGTTTCATTTCTTCATCATTTTAATGAGTAAACCCTTTATGGAATCAAAATAAATAGCCCTATCTTATGAGTACTTTTTGAGTTATTTAAATTATAAATATATTATATTTCTTGTATAAAATGAAAAAAAAAATCAAATTGAGGTGTATTTTAGTAGAGGTGAATTACTGTATCTCCTTGACACTATAATTTTTCTATGGCTCTTTACTATAATCATAGCTCATACATGAATTTACAAAAACCTAGGTCATGATTTCACAAAGATTTTCTTAAAATTCATATCTAGTTCATTTCTAACCCAATTATTGCAAGTTAGGGCTATATGGAATCAATATAATGGGCTCTTTCATTTAAAAATAAATTTGAGTTATCATCTCGCATAATGTAGTAGTAAATGACTATTAAATATTTATGAATTTCTCAACATTACTCCCAAAGTATGCATGATAATGAGCTCAAATTTGGAAGAGTAATGTTTGAGGATGTCTTCTATATCATCCAATGTTCTTCATCCAGTTTGACGCACATGTTTCCTATAGTTGAATTTTAAAGTTTATAGGTCACTACATGACATATAACTTTGATAATTATAGTACTATGTGACATATAGCTTTGATAATTCATTATAATTATTCCACAGAGCTTTAGGACACAAAAATTTTGTGGTTTGATTATATTTATGCAAGGATTAGTCACACCAATTTTCATAGTCGAACCTTAGTGACACCTTGGAATAATAACTATGGTTTGTGTCCCTTGAGCATAGGAAACTTTTATAAATTTATAAACACATCCAATAAGAATGAAACTTCAAATTACATAATGTAAACACATTATACATCCTAGGAATTAAACTCACTTTGATTTGACATTAATGGACCAAAGAATAATATTAATAAAAAATTAGCCTTTATTTAAGAGATAATTATTTCCAAAAATCATAGTAAATCAAGGAAAATTATTGAAAATATAATATGACCTTCAATCAACTAAAATCAATCCTCTTTTCATTAAAAAATAAAATTCATATTCAAATTTAATTAAATTTTATTTAATAATCAAATAAATATTAATTAAATATTAATTTAAATAACTATATTTAAATTAAAATATAAATCAAATTAATTTAAAACCTTTAGAGATTGATACATCAGTCATCCTTAGCCAATATTATCAATTTCATAAAGTTTGGAGTTAACTTGATATCAAAACTAAAAACCCCATGTTATGTTAATATTTATTTCATTTAAATAATTCACTAAAGACTCATTTTAAAATATAATTTAATAAATATAATAAATAAAAATCAAATATACATAAAAAATTCAAATAAAACAAAATAAAATTTAGAGAATATTAATTCAATTTAAACAAAATGAATAAAATTAAATAATAATGAATTACAATTCATAAAAAAATCAATAATTGATTAAAAATTCCAAAAATTTTGTAAAAAACCTAAATAATTCGACAAAAATAAAGTTAATTTGGTAATTTATTTGATAAAATTTATTTTAATAAAAAATTTATAATTAATCATAATTAAATAATAAAGACCTTTCGTGCTATATGCTTACTATAGTTTTGAGGGCATTTTAGCATTAATTTTCAATGTCCTTAATAAATGCGTAATCACCCAATAATCACTTTATGTGGTGCATGATTCCTTTGAGGAGGGCACACATATATTTTCTTAAGGGATTTGAATAAATTTAAAAAAACTAATTAAGGGTTCATGCACCAGACTAGCCTCCACACATGGATGGTATGGTTGTAAAAAATTTATAACCCTTAATCAAATTTTAATAATTCATTGACCTTGTAAATCGTGATTGATTCCATTTGGAAGGTATATGTATTAATTTCAAAGGTCCCTCTTCTATCCCTTAATAAATTACTAATAAATCTTAAAGGCTTCATGTGACCATCTATCCTATATGGGGGATGAATGCATTATATTGATAAGCCTTATGATCTGTAGGTTAGTAGCCCTCACACTTGGGGTTATTGACTTACAAATTCTTTATAACTAAATAACCAACTTTAATGATTAAAACTTAAAAAATAAAATTCAATTCCATAGAAGGTAAATTTCAATTAAAATTTCCTTTTGGCTTTAATAAGCAAAGACATTAAAATCATGCAATCAAAACATTAAACTCGTATAGGATATACCAAAGCCACACAGCCTCCTTCACACACTTAGATGGTTTACTATAACAACCAACTTTAGCTTAGGTTTGGTCAGTGCTATGAATTGCTTGGAGAGTACTTCGTATTTTTTTATTTATTTTAGCAGATTAGATGTCATGTGTTTTAATTCTTGTAGGTGCAAATAGGCTCTTTAAGGACTCTATTAGAACTTTTTTTTTTTACCCTCAGATCACCTCTAGCAAGCATCAAATATCAGGTCGTAATAGATACTAGACCATCATCTTTCTCACCATGTACAAACTTATTCCTGCTTTTCTAAGCAAAGAAGGACCGTAGTTTCCGGGATTGACGATTTTTGAAATCCTCTTCCGTGGGTTTTCTGCAACGTCGTCAATGGCATCGGAGGATCACTGGCCACCTTTGGCCGGTGTCCCCCACAAAATTTGCCAGCCGATTATCCCTTCTAGAATTGGTTCTCGACTCAATTCTAAATTGTCTCCACCTGCTTATGGAGATAACGCTCTTGGTAAAGAACACAATTTCTGGTCAATGAAAGAACGTCCTCTGGTTATTTCTGAAGGTGGAATAATTACCAAGAAGAATACTCTGGAATGCATTGGTAAGGGAAAAAATATTTTAATAGAAGATGATTTTAATCGCAAGTCTCTTATTATCAGTGACGATATCACTTACATCTAAAGTGATGATTTTAAAAGTTCTAAAAAATGCATTTCTACTACTTGTGTTAATGCGGCTGATAAGAAGATGGTTAAGTCAAAGGTTAATCATAACTCAAATGTGAAAAACATGAATTTTGGAGACCAGGTTTTGATTGAAGAGGAGGTTGTGACTAAGGAACATGAAGGCAATGATCAAAATACATATCTGATTACTGTTCGGAAATGCGATTCTGGAGTGTTGGGTAACTGTGATTTGAATATTGAGGTTGCTGAAAATTCAAAGAAATCTGGAAATGTGATTGCTGGTTCAAATGTGTGGAAGAGGAAAGAAAATATCAAAGTTTCTGAATTAAATTTTGGTAAGGATTTTGTGGGGTAAGATGGTGTGGTTAAACTAAACCTTGAAAAAGAGGTGGAGAACTCTAACAGATTGAATAAATCCTTAGTTATCAAATTTTTTGGTGATAACATACCCTTCCATGTTATTAGTATGGAACTAAGAAGACAGTGGGGAAGAGTAGGAAAATTTCATTTAACTCAGCTTGGATTGGGCTGGGTACTTTGTGCCTTTGAAAATCCAGATAGTTTGGATGAAATTATAACCTCAGGACCCTATTATGTGAAGAAGAATATTGTTGGAATGGATAGATGGAATGCATCTTTTTCTCCTGCATCGTTTAAAGGCCTAACAGCACCTATCTGGATCTGTTTGCCAAACCTACCCCTTCAATGTTGGGATGAAGAAAACGTTTGTAGAATTGCCACCAAGGTGGGATTTCCTTATTTGATTGATGGAAATATGTTCCAATTGAGTAGAAGGGAATACGCAAGAGTTTGTGTGCGTATTAAACTTGATGAAATATTAATTCGATCTATCCAATCTTGGTTGACCAGAATCGTTCGATTGATCTAACGTTTCAGTTAAACGGAATATACATGGTAAAACTTGCCAAATGAGGTCAACCATGGGTCTAATTTGGTTTATGAATGCTTATGAATGATTTTCATATGCTTAGGGATCAAACCCAAGGCTTGGATTGAAGTATACAACATGCTTCATACATATGATCAAGAATTACGGTTTAAGGGCTCTTTTGGTCAAACTTTTTCAACCATGGACCCCTATGTGTTTAAATCATTATAATGATAATTATGAATATGTGTAAACCATTTCTAAGAATCTACAAGGGTATTTAAACTAGGATGTCTAGTGTGAGTGGCATAGATTATAAATATTTAAAGGTTTTGTGTTCATGACTTTTGCTTTGGGTTTTAGGTTTTAGAAGGGTATGGAGGTTTCCAAAATGGTAGGGAGACTCTTGAAAGATGGCTAATAAATATGTGAATGATGAAACACCATGCCAAAGTCTTCACCTAAAGTTTTGAGTAGACAAATAAATTGCAATAATAAGGAACAAAATTAATGGAGCTCTTCTACCTACTTTGAGAACTAATCTATTACTGCTAATAAAAACATATGATCTCTATAGGATGGTGAATCAATCAGACCAATGGTATTCATGCCACAACTTTCAAAAGGATACAAAGTAATTTTTGGATGCATAACATTCAGTGGTTGTTTAAAGACCACACCATGTGCCATAAATGGCATCAACATTCAACATTCATGCAGTCATCTCATCCATTTAATTTTCATATTCTTCTTAGGGTCACATTGGCGAGCCCCACACAATCCATAATACACTTATATATATTTTTTGAGGTTTACGTTTACTATGATAACTTAACCATATTTGATCACTGAATCTTTAATATAGAGTACCATTAACTAGTTATATAATAGGGATATTCTTTTAATCCAATTAGTTACTGATTTATCTAGAGGGTGTTTACTTTCTCATAAGTAGTTAATAAAGGGTTGTCTCCAGTCTACCACTTCATCATCCGTAGAAAGAATAAACTTAACATTAAATGGATATTTTTTATTTATGTATTCCATGTTTATGGGCGACAAAATCTTATGGCCCTGTACCTCTATTAAAATAGAATTTTATCTGAGATAAGCTAAAAATTTAGCTAGCCTTTTAGGGTATCCATCATAGAATTTCTTCCATATAGTATTCGATATAAATTCATATTCAAAATCTACTCGAGGAGCTTTATAATATACTGAAGATAAAGTATAAGACTTTCCTTTAGTAATTTATAAATTACAAACACTTGATTGATCACTACCAAAGAATCTATAAAGGTTTTAACTTATTTAATTTCATTTAGGATTTTTAACTCCAAATCGATTATTAGTACTCAACTTCATTATTTATAAAAGGTTTATATAAGTGGTAAGAGTAATATAATAGGCCTTTATCTTGAGTTAAAAATATTATGCCAATTATAGTTTTACTTGGGAAAATATCTCATGGTCCATTATCCTTTTGACAAGACATAGTACCATCAAAATATAACTCCTAGGAAAAGCTTTCTTTTAAATCTAAATTAAAAATATGTTCATCAAGAAATTCATCATTTAATATAGAACTAGTCTGAACTGGAAGTGCTACTATGAAATTTATCAGGGCTTGTTATTTTATAACATATAAGGGAGTAAATGTAATATCAAACTATAGCATGATCATTAACCATCAGGCTAATCTCCCTGATATTATTGGATAATTCATGATATACTAGAACAAATTAAATCAGGATATTTAAATTTACTTTTTTAGATAACATGCAGTTCCTTAACTTTTGAGTATCAAAGATTGGGCTAGATAATGTTTCTCATTTAGTGGACAATTTTTCTATTCAAAGTAATCATGGGCTCAATTAAAAAAACACATTCTCTTTTCCTTCCTCATTAATATGGGCTAATAAGGCACCAAGAGATTCACTTAGAGCAACTACATATAAAACTAATGGCTTTTCTAAAATAGGATTTGCCAAAATTGGAGGTGTCATCCAATATTCCTTTATACTTTTGAAATCCTTCTAACATTTATCGTCCCACTAGATACAAGCATTTTTTTCTATGAAGTTTGCAAATGGTTGACGTCTTTTAGATGAATTGGATATTAATAATATCATATAAAAAGATCTCATTAGAGTGAGACTTCTAGGAGGTTGTATCTAAGATTGTTTCTATTTTATAAAGATTAATTTCAATTTTGCATTGTCTTACCATGAAACATAGAAACTTCCCAGAAGTACTACCAAAAGCATACTTCAGAGGGTTCATTTTAAGATTTTATTGACCTAGTCTTTCAAAAATAATTCTCAAGTCATGCAAATGATCTTCCCATTCATGAATTTTAACAACTAGATCATTCACACAACACTTCACTTATTAGTGAATCATCTCATAAAAGATCCACATCAAAGACCATTGGAATATTTGTTGATTGTTCTTTAGTTTGAAGGGTAAAACCCTACAGTTATATACTTTTAAAGTGTTATGAATGTTGTATAGTTTTCATCATTATAAACCATTTTAATATGTTGTACTTAGATGATTTATCAATAAAGGAGAATATTGAATGCAAAGAAGCAATATCTATCATGAGTTTCTACATGGGCAATAGAAACTCATTTTTTTATATTGGCTTTATCTTGGTATCTATAATTGATGCTCATGTGAACATAATCATTCTTGTTCTTTACTGGCACAATCTTGGCCAACAAGTTTGGAATGTTTTCTTCTTTAATAAAATCAAATTTGATCAATTTCTTAACTTCAATTATGACTTGTTAATCTTTTCAAGCAACATGCGCCATGGTGTTTATTTTATGTAAACCTTGGCAGGTTGAATTTCAAGTATATAATTGATGCTCATGTGAATAAAATCATTCTTCTTTACTGGCATAATCTTGGTCAACCAGTTTAAAATGTTTTCTTCTTTAATGAAATCAAATTTGATCAATTTCTTAACTTCAATTATGACTTGTTAGTCTTTTTCAAGCAGCATGCAAAACAATTTGGTATGAAGTTAATTAGATCAAAATAATCATTTATTACACTTTGTACAGTATTAACATATTTTCATACTAGACAATCCATTAAATCAATGACTTATAGAAGATTCTGCAAGATAAAGAAAAAGTTAAAGATTATATTGCATGATCTCCAATCATACTAGATGAGTTGACCGTGTCTTTATATTATTCATACAAAACAATTTGAATTCTTCTAATTGCACTATGTGATAGCCATCATACTATACGATTCAATAGATGCTATAAATAGAGGGGAAATTTTCATTTTAAAGCACACCAATCTTCAATTATAATCCTTCTCCCCTTGTATTCAACTCCTTCTGTATTAATGATGGTTGGAAAGAGAGTTTGACTTCTCATAGGGGGTCCTTCTCTACCCCATGTAGATGATAGATTCCAATATGAGGATAATAAAGCTCCATATCACAAATATTGGCCCACTATGATTAACACCTATAGGATCATAATAAAAAATAACCTTTAATATCATGTATTATACCTTTTTATAAAGACTACACTATAATATATCTTTACCTTTGCATTCCCTTTTAATAGTGAGTTATTATTAAAACAATTTCTAGCTTATGAACAAATATAGAATGTACCTCTCTCTCCAATCTTATGTTTATAGGCACCTAGTAGATACCTATTAAGATTTTTATAAACACCTACATATTCTTGGAATAAACCCCATAACTTCTCCACCAATAGTTACTTCAACTTCCTAGAAGAACCTAACTCTTAGGAGCACGTCGATGAACCTTTAATAGCTTCTAGTTAGCACCTTAGTCTTAATTTCCCATGTTATATAATATACCCTTAAAATTTTTGTTATACCTAAAGTTGGCAATAAGATTAACATCAGTCCACTTTTATCCAATGTCACATATTTCTATATAACTAGAATTGAATTTAATGCAGCCAATATAATTATTCTTTATATAGAAAACTTAACCATTATTAGTAACCTGGGGTACATTATATGCAAAACCTAGCATCAAGACATATCATAGCCCACCTATTAGATGCAAAATATAGCCTGGTGTATACCCTTTCCTAGCTAATCACTTCCAAATTTTCTTCATGGATAGGTCCTTCCATCTCCTCTATAGTTATCAACACTAAGGACCACCAATTATAAGGGAGCACGATTTAGATGATGAAGGGAGAGCACAAGCCCATGAAGTACTAGACTATATGGCACCTCCACCCTCCTTTTATCCACCACCTTTCAACTAATATATTAAGTGATTTGTTTGGCAAGACCTGAGATTAGATACATGCATTTAAGAGTCCAAAAAAATAATGGGAGCAGTTTCATTAGTAGCATAAGGCTGGTCATGCTTGATTTTAGAGGCAGGTTTCTTCACTACCCTACTACTTTTAGTTGCCAACATCACTTCTTGATTAGGGTCTATTTGATGAGTATTGTATTTTATTTGAGCTTTATTTTATTGTAATTTATGATTTAGTTTTTTCTTTTCTTGCATTCTAGTTTAGTTTTAGTCCCTCTTTTTGGTGATGTCAAATGGAGGAGTAGCAAGTCATGTTGGTTATATTATTTAATTTTTTACTAGTGTAGTTTTCTTTTTTGTATTTTTGTTATTACATTTTTTTAAATTAAAAAAATGTGTTTAAATAAAAAAAAATTAAAAGTTTCCCCCTTTTTTAAAAGAAGTTATTTAGTGAGGGGGAGAACTTAGTGGGAAATTAAACACAACTTACAAATTAAAAATTACAACCAAAAATATTTGTCATAGTAAAAAAGGAGGAGATAGATGCAATCTAGGAGTCTGACTAACGTTGGATGATTGCAAAAACTATTGGATAATCATTTAATTATTCCTACTTTATACATTACATTTATTTTCCATGTGTAACTAACCATTTCAGGTACAACATATATTGAGCATAATTGAAGAATCATGACTCAAGATAGTGCAATGTCAATGTCTAAGTCAGTATGTATTTTATAGAGTTTGTAACTTTTAATTTTCTTAAAACATTTTAGATATTAAGTGTGTTCACAAAATAATCGAGCATACACTCACAAGAGGGGATAAAAATTAAATACTTAAATTTTTCTATTATTATATTATACAATCCAAATTGTATTGTATGATCTATTCAACTAAAAATTAATTTAAATATTTAATTAAATTAAATTATAAATAATTATACTATATAATCTCAAATCGTATAGGAAGATCAGCTTTTTGCTTAAACCCAGCCATTAATCTTGATTATCAAAATTAAGCAATTTTGAATTTTAAAATTCAAGCCGGTTGTACTATATGAATATTAATGAATGTTGTCTAATTTTTACCCCATATGTTAAGAAATTGAATTAGAATCAAATCCTGATTAAATATTATAATATATGATATATATTGTACATGCAAATCAAATAGAGAGCTCACTGGCCAACCCTCTTTGGACAATCCTTGATTTAATATACCTAATCATATTGTATGATTATACATCGTATTGGATGGTCAGTGATTGAATTAAACTAATCAAATAGTAAGATCTAAGTATTATAATATATGATCAATATAATTAAATTTTAAATTAGCTTTTTAATTTAAAAAGTCCATTTTTTTCAATAGAGGCTTCAAAGTCTGAAGTTGGGTGGCAAAAAATCTTTTCCATACAGAGAGCTTAAGAGAAGGAGAGGGGAGTCTCCTTACTCGTGTGACAGTTCAGACCAATTGGGGGGAGAGAGAATGTAAGGTTGAGGGAGTTCTATATTGAGGGTGTTAAGGAGTTTGAGGGTTTTACATAATTATTTTGGTCAGCCTACACCCTGGGTCTTCTGTGTTATGATTGCGAAGCTCTTAGAGAAGAGCTCTAAGAAAGGTTTTTAGGTAAAAGACTTACTAGTCGATGAGGCCAGGTGATGGCATATTCCCCATCGTGAAATGTGAAGAAGGGTTGTCATCTCTATTATAGCAAGGAGCTAAAAGAAAATTAGATCTCCACCATAGCGAGCAGCTGAAGCAGGGTTTGGCATCTTTATTTTGCAAGGAGCAG
Source organism: Dendrobium huoshanense (assembly GCA_016618105.1). Lineage (NCBI taxonomy): Eukaryota > Viridiplantae > Streptophyta > Magnoliopsida > Asparagales > Orchidaceae > Dendrobium > Dendrobium huoshanense. Next base: position 20,168,069 of record CM028345.1, read on the forward strand.
AAGGAGGGAGCGGCATCTCTACCAAGATGGAAGGTGGAAGGAGGGATATTTTTTGGAGTCAAAAGAGTTTTTAAAGGTCAGTCTCCACCTGGTAATAGAGAAGGGTTTCTCCACTTGGGTGAGTGCTAAAGGAGCATGAGTTAGTGCAATACACAAAGAGGAGGACCTTTGGGGAGTGGATGTAGTAATTTAACTAAACCACTATAGATCTAGTTTGCATATTATTAATTTCTTGCATTTACATTCTTATGATTTTGTTTATTTTGTTAATCTTTGGAAAAGTTTTGATTGAGAATCTTTTTATTGAAATCCATGTTGAAAGATAAAAAAAAATATAAATGTTTAAAATATATGTATATTTATTTCTTGTTTTTTGTTTAAAATTTTTCTTAAAACTCACACATTTCTCTTATTTATTTCTAGCAAGAAAAGTTTTTAATTATCAATTCACCCACCTCTTAGCGTGCCATAGCCTTTTTAAGAAACACAAGGTAATAAGATCAACTTTATAAAACAAGGTTTAGAAATGACCCAAAATTAGGATTACAACCCCTTTACACTTCTTCACTTTGCTCCACACCAATACAAGACTCTAAATACAAGAACATAAGTTGTATTCTCCCCAGATGGCCCTCATATTTATAAACACTCACACAAAATGACCCCATTATGTGCCAACTCTTTTATAAGAAGTCTAAGGCTACTATTTATAGTTTTATAAATCAACATCCCCGTAAGGATACACATTTACTATAGTAAGTGGTCTTGACCACCTAGACCTTAATTTTCCTAGAAATAACTTCAATATTGAATAATACAAAAGAATTTCTTATCCCCAAAAAAAAAATCCTTCTTAATAAGCTTATGATTTCACTTCATAATTTTCTCCTTATACAACTTTTCATTCTCATAAGCCTCATGTCTAAATTCATCTAACTCATTCAATTATATTAATCTTTTTTTTTAGCCTTCCTAAGATTGTAATTCAATTCTTTCACTACTCAGATGGGTTTATCTCAAATTATAATGGTAAATGATAGGCTTTTCGAAAGATTAATCTATAGGGGGGACGGGCGTTCCAATAGTTGTCATAAATGCAAACCTTCAAGCCCAAAGTGCGACATACATTTATTTTTCTAAATTCTCTTAATTTCCATATTTATTATTTCATGCTGGCCATTAGTATGGAAATGATAAACAGTTGTAATTCTATACTTACTACAATATTTTAAAATAAACACCTATACTCTTCTACTATAAAAATGACTTCCTCTATCACTAACAATCACTCTATGTATACTAAATCTAAAAAAACAAAAAAAAAATCTTAAGAATTTAATAACCACCTGAGCATCCATTTATTGGGTCACTATTCCTTCAATCAACTTAGGGACATAATCAATTGCTATTAGAACATATTAATTTTCATAAGATTACACAAATGTGAAAGTTCAATAGGATTATAAAGCTCTTATGAACTAGTCCCAAGGCTAACCAAAAGGGGGGTGAATTAACTATTTAAAAAATTTCTTCATTTAAAAGAAAATCTTTTTAAATCTTATAACAAAAATAAATTAAACCTATAATCAAAACGATTAATCAGAGATTTTACCCAAGCAATTAATCATAATAAAAATAATGTGAAAAAAATAATCATATAGAATACACTAGAACTTATAGTGGTTCGATCAACTTGACCTATGTCCACTCCATGGAGCCTCTCCTCCAGGTATGACACTAAAACATCCTTTTACTCCCACAGCAAGGTGGAGAAGCCCATATAAACTCTTTTCATCGACTCGATAAGATAAAGAACTTGACTACCTTTTCTTCCTCCTCAAGAAAGCAGAGAACCCCCAACTCCTTTTGCTTCCTCTTGAAGCAGGTAGAGAACCTTTATCTAATGCTGATGAAGACGTCCTTAGAGCCACCAAGGAGCTAAGGATCATGACTAGAGAAGATGACTTGAATCCTTGCTTGGAGTAACCTTTGTGAACACCTCACAAACTCCCTCTCACAAGATTCTCTCTCTCCCAAGCTCTTCCTCTCCTGCTTTAAGCTTTCTCAGGTCAGGACAATAGCAAAAGATTCTCTTGTTAGCAATCAAGATATCTTACAAAGTAGCCTTAAAAAATAACCTAATTTGCAACTTTCCATCAAAGATCATCTAAGATGATCGACAGATTGACCTATACAATTAGTGTATTTCAGTCCTTCCAACCAAGACGATCTAGGTGTGTTGTATGATTAGAACATATTGTTTGTTCTAATCATTCGGGATGATGTGGACATCACCTGTATGATTAATTCAAAATCATATATATCATCCAATACCTAGATATCCAAGAAATACATATTAAACAATGATGAAATGTAACTTATCATCCAGGATGACGCTTGGATCATCTTGTATGATTAGTTCAAAATCAATGATTATCATCCAATAGAAAGTTTGAGTCATCTAAGAAATTCATGAGAATATTAAGGTTTTTCTTACTTATCATTTAGGACGATCCTACGATCGTAATGGATGACCCTATGATTTTCTAGGATGATATGATCAATCAATCTAACCATAATTACTTTCCATAATCACCTGACTAATTTAAGCATGATTGTAATGAATCATTCAGGACAATATGGGATCGTTCTGTATGATTAGAAAAAAAAATTCTAAAAATAAAATCTTGCCTAAATGACTTTGGCGATTGAGTTTTTCTAATTTGAGCACATCATCCAGGATGATGGAAAAATCATCCAAGACTATTTGCTTAAGCAAGTTTACACTAGGGTTTTTGTTTTTAATTGATTGTCTAAGATGATTGTAAGTCGTCATGTATGATGTGATCAAAATTAGAATATCTTAAACTTATAGAATTTCTCCGCCTGAATGTGTGTGTATGTAAGGTTACTTAGCATCAGGATCCATCCAAGTACATTTAACTCAAGAAAATGTAAAAGTTATTTTTGAATGGAAATTATAGACTGACTCAATCCTAATCTGTCTGATCTTGAGCTGATTGATCTTCCAAGTGAACATGTAGACCTGAAAGGTTAGTAACCAGGGCAAATAAAATAGATATGCATGTATTGCAGTAGTCAAAGAATAATAATATTTGTTATCATCAAAATCATAGAACTTGAGTACAGATTTGCATCAATCTCACCATTTTTTATGATGGAAAACTTTGTTGTTGGAACATTTCAAATCACACATTTTTTTTATTTATAAAGAAAAAAAATAAAACAGAAACCATAGGAGAACCAAAAAAGTGAAGCAAGCAAACAATACAACAATAATATTACTTACCCATTTGATATCACAAAAACGAGGAAATAGAAAAATAACCACTAAATAGAACAAAGTATAGAAAAGTATAAAACATCACACAAAAAACCAAGAATTCTAATGTAACACTAAATAATGAAAAGATGAAAAAATAATAAAAAATAGAAAAGCAATTCTTTTTTAATCAATACTATAAAATGATAAATTTTCCTTGTGATTGGATTAAAAATTTTGTAAGAAATGAATTAACATTTCCGAAATCCAAAAAATTGTAGAACAACTGATCTTGTTAACCTCAACTCGAGCAAATCATCTTTTGAAAACAAAAGATCTAACTCATAAAAAAATGGATAAAAAGTGATCTGTTTAAAACTTTATTCCACAAAATATATCTAATAAAATAATATAGCAAATTAATTAGTCAAAATCATGAGTTTCAAAAATTACGTGATTGAAAATATCAAGTAACATACAAATTCTTATAAGATTTAAAGCTCTAAAAAAGAACGAAGCTTAACTTTTTCTAGGCTCATTTTATGCCTCTTTTCAGTTATTTGGCGCTCTTTGCGCATTTTTTTTATTTTTGATACACTTTATATATCTTTTTAATGTTTGGCGATCATTTCGCATTTTTTTAGTTTTTCTTTTTGGGTTCATTTTATGCCTGTTATCATTTTTGCAAGCTAGCTCACTTTAAAAACCTTTAAGGATTCTCAGTTGTGAGAATACCTTCTAGATAATAGAGAAGAAAGACTCACTCTCTATTATAAGAAAGACTAAACCATAAAGCAGAATCATATTCATATGATAAATACAACAACATGATTATGAAAACTTGAAAATAATTTAATGACTTTGAACATTATTCGTATGAGATAGATTATTGTTAGAAGATATAAAAGATCTCAATTTAAAAGTTCAATTATTAATTTTAAATAGATTTTTATTTTGAAAAGAAAATTACACCACTAAAGGAGTTAGAGAAGAAAACAATCAAAGGTGCTTCTTCCTTTAACTAATTTAGGGATGTCACACATTGTTTGCAAATTTTCAAAAAGCAAAAGTAAGGTAAAAATGTCATACCAATAGTGACCAAAAACCTAAACAGAAAATAACATAAAAAGAAACACAAAAAAATAGTATCACATAAACAAAGACAAGCATTTAAACAAAACTAAAAGAAAGATCATAAAATAGAAGATTCAGAAATAATCAAGTTCATGCTTTTATATCTATTACATTGAATCTGGTCCTTAAGATGTTGAAAGTTTCAAAGGCCAATGGTTTAGTAAAAAAGTTAGTTAGTTGATTTTTAGTTGCTACATGATGTACCTCAATATCTCCTTTAGTAATATGATCCTTAATAAAGTGATGCCTTATATCAATGTGTTTGGTTCTAGAATGTTGGATAGGAATTTTAGAAATATAGATGGCACTAGTGTAATCATATAGAATTGATATTGTGCCTACAGGTAACCCTAAATCAAGAATATGTTATTTTAACCAAAGAACTTGGGCCATATAGCTTCCTAATGCTATATATTGAGCTTCAGCAGTAGAAAGTATAATTGAGTTTTATTTTTGATGGACCATGAAACTAAGAATTATCCTATGAGTTAACATGTTCTAGAGGGGCTCTTTCTATCCACCCTAAACCATGCAAAGTCGCAATCAGAATATCTTATAATCTCAAAAGAAGTATTATACCTTGGATATTATATTCCTAAATTTGGGTTCCTAAGAGATATTTAAGAATTTTCTTAATTGTAGTCAGGTGGGATTCCTTTTAATCAGCTTAAAACCTAGCACAAAGACACACACTAAATATTATATTAGGTCTGCTAGCTGTCAAGTAAAGGAGCGAAACAATTATTCCTATGTACTTCTTTTGATCAACTTATTTTCCAATTAAGTCTTTCTCTAACTGAATACTGGAGCTCATGGGAGTATTTATTGTCTTATCTTTATTTATTTCATATTTTTTCAAGATGTCCTTAATATATTTTGATTGATTTAGAAAAATTTCATCATCCAATTGCCTTATGCTAAATCTCAAAAAGTATGACAACTCTCCCATCATACTCATCTCAAATTCCTTACTCGTTATTTTAGAAAAATTATCACATAAATATTTATCAAAATATCAAAAAAAAAGTATATCATCGATATATATCTAGATAATGAGCAATTCATCTCTTACTCTCCTCAAAAAAAGGGTGGTGTCTACACTCCCCTTAACAAACTCCCTTTCTAATAGGAATGTGTTAAGCCTCTCATATCATTCCCAGGGTGCCTATTTTAAACCATAAAAAGCCTTTTTTAACTTGAAAACATGATTTGAAAATTGGAAATTCTCAAAGCCTGGGGATTTCTCTACAATCATATCTTATTTTAATACCCCATTTAAAAAGGAACTTTTGACTTCTATTTGGAAAAGCTTAAATCCCTTATAATAGGCAAAGACTAGTAGCACTCTAATTGCTTTTAATCTAGTTATAGGGGCAAAAGTATTCTCAAAATTAATCTCTTCTATTTGATTATACCCCTTAGCCACCAATCTTTCCTTATTCTTAATAACCACACTAGAATCATTCATTTTATTTTTAAGGACCTATATTGTTCCTACTATACTTTGATTCTTAGGTCTTTCTACCAGTTCCCAAATATTATTCCTAACAAATTTATTTAGTAGTGCTTTCTAGAGAGAGAACGTCCGGTTTGAAATCTAGAGAGAGAAAGTTTGTCGCCTGGTTTGAACTTGGGTTTCACGGGTTTTTCGCGATCAAAGGTGCTTGCGCCGGTGGTTTGCCAGCGTCTTCCTACCGATTTTGATGATTGCTCCATGATCATCTGGCCCTCTTCGGTCCAATGATAGAGGATCATCTGGAATTGTGATTAGAGAAGGTTTTAAGCCTTTGATACGTCAAGAACATATTGATGACAAGGGGAAAAACGTGGTGGTAGATGAGTTGGATGCGCAGAAGAAGATGAATGGCAAATGCATTTTAGGTTTGATGAATCTTGAATCTTCGGCTTCTGAAAATTTGGTTTTACGGGTGAGAAATTTTTCCGAGGTTCTTGACGTACAAAAAGGGCGGAGTATTGAGGATGGCACTGTTTCTTTGGAAAATCGGAAGGATGATTCGTTGAAAGGCATTGGTGAAGTTGCTGAGGCTTGGTCAAAACCGAAGCCTATCAAGATTACGTTCGACAGAGACTAGATGGAATTTTTTGAGGATGGTGTGGCGGTCAAGTTGAATGCGGAGAGGGGGGCAAAGAATTCTAAAGTATTGAAGAATTCGATTGTACTTAAAGTACTGGGGAATAGTGTGCCATTTCCAGTTTGCAGTTCGGAGCTGAGAAGACAGTGGAACAATTACAGCAAATTTCATTTAACTTCTATTGGATTGGATTGGATTCTATGTTCGTTCAATTCGGGTGAGGTGGTCGATGAAATTCTGAACAGAGGGCCTTAGTATGTGAATGGACTCATCGTTGGTATGGATAGATGGACTCCTGCATTTGATCTGAATTCATTTAAAGGTATCTCTGCCCCTGTGTGGATTAAATTGCCTTGCCTACCATTGTATTGTATGGATGAAGACAGCATAGCAAGAATTGCTTCTTGCTTTGGATCACCAATGTATGTGGATGGTAATACATTTCGTTGGAGTAAACGTGAATTTTCTGTTGTTTGTGTAAGGATTGATTTGGAGAAAAAACTTTTGAATGGTGCGTGGGTTGAAGGTTCTGCTGAGAGATTTTTCTAACGGGTGGAATATGAAAAAATTGATCTTCTGTGTTATCAATGCGGAAGAGTAGGCCATGACAAGAAGATATGTCCGGATAATGTCACTCTAGTGATGAATGATCAAACGTTGAAGAAGATGGATGCAGATAACGGGCAAGGCAAATTGGCTGGACATGACAGTAAAAACTTTGTGGTTAGTACTGAGTATGGCCCCTGGATTCATGTCCAATTCAAAAACAGACAGTTTAGAAGAGACATTGCCAATAATAATGGTGTAAAGAATAACGGGTAAGCCAGAGCAAAGAGTTTCTGATAACCAGCAGGTTATGCAGTCAGAGGAAATCAAGTTGAGAGCAAAGGCTGATTTTAATGCTGATATAACAGGTGAAGTTCCAGGGAAGGATCCAAACTCAGAAAAGGATGCTGAAGCGGAGATTTGTGTTCTATCATCAAATCGGTTTGCCGTTTTGGTTGAGAAAGAGGGATGAGAAATTCTGGGGAACTCTGTAAGTAATGTTAAACTGGTGGACAAAGGCCCGGAAATAATTGATTCAGAGGTGAGTCATATTGCACTGAATTCTAATAGTGGTGATGTCAAGGTTAAGCTAGCCAAGGAATTGAAATCATTGGGACCTGTTGAGAGTGATTATCAAAAAAAGAAGAAGAGGAATGGAAGGTTGAACCCCAGTAGTGGGGAGAGATCCTCTATACCTTTTTAAATTATGTCTTCAATTCTATTTTGGAACTGCAGGGGAGCAAGGAAGAAGGAGGCTTCCTTGTATCTTAAGGAAATGGTTAGAGATGAAGATGTCTTCTTTATTGGGCTTATGGAGACTAAGTTGTCTAGCATTGATAGAAGGGAGGTTGATTGTCTTATGGGGAATGATTGGGATTATTTTCACCAACCTGCTGTTGGGACTTCTGGAGGTATTTTGGTACTTTGGAAGGTAAAGTTGGTGTCATTTAAAGTTTGTGAAACTTCTTCACAGGTGATTAATTGTAATCTCTCGATTCCTAGCTTGGGAATTTGGAAGATTGCTACTATTTATGACAGTCGTTGTTGCAAGGAGAGGAGTGGCCCTTGAAATTAGTTGGAAAAGTGCATGGAGAACTCTACTCCTTCTATTATAGGGGGGACTTTAATTACATTTTAAATAAGGATGAGAAGAGAGGAGGTAAGAGATTTTTATTTTCTAAAGGACCTAGAGAAATGAAAAGCTTCATGGTGAATTCAGATTTTCATGATATTGGTAGTGTTGGGCCAAGATTCATGTGGTGTAACAACAAAGAGGGCAATTCTCGGATATGGGAAAGATTGGACAGATGTATAGTGAATTTGGTGGCTATGCAGAAGCTTCCTTTGATAGTGAACAGACATATGGCTAGGATGGCGTCTGATCATTGTCCTATTGTGATTAAGATGGATGAAAGGATGCGGTTTAAGTTGAAGACCATTAAGTTTGAAGATATGTGGAGATCCTATCCTGCGGCTAAGGGCATTGTTTATCATTCTTGGAAGAAGAATGATGTTGGTGATGAATATACGATTTTACAAAGGAAGCTTAATCATACCTTGAAAGCTTTATTTTTTTGGAGCAAAAACAAATGCAAAGACCTGAATGTGTTAAAAGAGAAACTGAAGAAGGAGATCCTTGATTTGCAAAATAAGGAAGCATTGAATATTAATTGGTCTACTGAAGATTTTGAACCTATAAACAAAGTACATGAACTCAATGTTACTTTGAGAAGACTTTTACTTGGTGGAACCAAAGAGCTAAGGATAGGTGGCATGAGGAAGGTGATGCAAATTCCAAACTTTTTCATAGCTTTGCCATGGCTAGAAGAAATGGAAATTGTATTTTTCAAATCAAAGACGAAGCAAACAAGCTGCATGAGGAGGAGGATCAAATTGAGAAGGTTTTCACAAGTTTCTTTGAGAAGAAATGGAAGCATAGGGAGTGTGAGGTAACAGGCTGGCCATTAGTTATGGAAAATCAGAAGTTAACTGTTGAGGATATGGATATGTTTAATGCTGAATTTACTGTGAATGAGCTACAGATTTCGGTGTTTCAGCAAGGGAACAACAAGGCTTCAGGTTTGGATGGCATCACTTCCTCCTTCTACAAGAGTTATTGGAACATTGTATGGGAAACTCTATGGAATGCTGTAAGAAGTTTCTTTAAATACAATCATATGAATAAGGAATGGAAAGACACCTTCATTGTCTTAATTCCTAAGATTAAGAATCCCTTGACTCCTTCTAATTTTAGGCCCATTAGCCTATGTCAAACAAATTATAAGATAGTGGCTACTATGTTAGTTAACAGATTGAAGAGGGGTATTTTTAAGATGATTTTGAAGAGCAAGCTGCCTTCATCCATGGAAGATCCATTGCTGAACATTGTTTGCTAGCTCAGGAGATTTTCTATAAGTTCAAACTCTCAAAGAACAAGAATGGGTTGATGGCTGTAAAGCTTGATATGGAGCAAGCATATGATAGCATGGGATGGACAACTCTTCGGCAGTATGGTTTTCCTATTGTTTTCTCTAATCTTCTCTTAGAATGTGTTGTAGATGTGAGATTTTTCGTTATTATCAACGGGAAGAATTCTGATTGGATTAATGCCTATAGTGGATTCCGTCAGGGATGTCCACTTTCACCATATTTATTCATCATGTGTTTTCAATTGATTACAAATTCACTAGAGCAAAGGGGGAAGAGTCTTGGCATTCAAATTTCAAGTAGAGGACCGAAGATCATGCATTTGCTTTATGCAGATGACGCTCTCATTTTTTCTCATGCATCTGTTGATCTTGCTAGAGTTATGAAGACCATTGTGGAGAAGTTCTGTATGTGGACTGGGCAAAAAATTAATGTTAGTAAATCTCAGCTGTTGTTCGGCAAGGTAGTCAGTTATCATATGAAGAAGTGGATTGTCAGGGTTCTTGGCTTCAAGATAGTGAAGGAAATGAAGTACTTGGGAGTGAAAATATCACTTGATAGAATTAAGATGGCTGATTACCAAGAGATTTTAAGCAATGCCATGGATAGACTTAATGCTTGGAGTAGGAAGTCTTTACCTTTGGGAGGTAAATTGATTCTCATTGAAAGTTCTTTGCTTTCTATGACTAATTTTTTAATTACTCAGTCTTTGGTACCTAAAAGGTTATTACATGAGCTGGAAAAATTGTGTAGAAGCTTTATTTGGAATAATAGTGATGGAACCAAGGGGATGCACTATATTGCTTGGAGTGATATTTGCAAACCAAGGTGTTTGGGAGGATTGGGCTTGCATTCTCCTCTACATAGAATTGGGTCTTTAAGATCCAAAGTGACATGGAATTATATTCAGAAGCCTTATTCTTTGCTTCACCGTGTTATGAAGAATAAGTATGGGGATAATGTGATGAATGGAGCTCAAAGGAACATCAATTCAAATGCTTCGAAAATTCTGTTGGATGGTGGGAGTAATCTAAAGATGATGGTTCGTTGGAAGGTGGGTAGAGGAGATAAAATCAGTATTTTAAATGACACATGGCTGCTTGATAGATGTATTAATCGCTGGCTGACTTTTGGTAATTGCAATTTTCTTGGATGGTATGAATGTGCAGCAGTTGATATTAACCAACGGTATGTGGAATTCTGATTTGTTACAAAGGGCATTTCATTCAGACCTTATTTTTTAATTACTCAAATTCTAATTGAGCATGGTGAGGAGGACCTGATGGAGTTGATGAAGATGTGCTCGGGAAAGACTGTGTCTGCCTTGGTGTATGAACAGATGTGGCTCAACATATGTAATTTGGAGAATGTGGAGTATTTCAACTGGGTGAAGAATTTGAATATGAATAAGAAAATTGAAATATTCTGGTGGAGGTTGGGTAAATCAGCTATTCCTACTAATATGTTCCTCATGAACCAAAAACTTTTAGATAATTCTCTTTGTGCTAGAGGATGCCAAGTTAATGAAACTTATGAGCACATTATGGTGCATTGCAAGTATTTGATTGAAATCATTATGAAGCTGAGGGAGTGGGGTATTTTTATTCCTGTATTTCATTCACTGGATTGTTGTTTAAAGGACCTAAAGAAGATGTCTAACAAGAATTCTGGGATTGTTCGTTTGTATTGCTCTATTGTGTATTACTCTTGGAAGAACCAGAATGATATCAAGCATGGTAAGTCTGCTCTGCCATGCTCTATTATTGCTGCTAATGTCCTATTTTTCGCAGTCTCCAAATCTGGTCCATTTCTCTCTAGCTGGGGTACTAATCTCCTTACGGAGTCTCAAAGAACTTGGTACCCTCCACCGAAAGAATGGATTAAGGTTAATGTAGATGCATCTTTGACAAGCTCTAATCTGGCTGGCATTGGAGGAGTTTTCCTTGAATACAAAGGACGGTTTATTAGTGCCTTTGGAAAGAATGGAAATCATTGGGATATTGGTCATCTTGAGCTAGAAGCAGTCTTCACGATTAAGGATTATTTGAGGAGCTAGATGTTGGAATGTAAAGGGCTAATCATATAGAGTGATAATATCAATATTATTAAATTCATTCAGAATTTTTTAAAGAAGAATAAGGAGAATGTGGATAAATGGCCGCACAAGAATTTATGCTTTTTGAATGATTTTAATAAAGTTGTATTCCTCCATGCTTATAGAAGTTGTAATAAAGTAGCAAATTGTTGTGCTACTATGGCATTGGAAAGTAGTTTCTTTTTTGATAGCTTTTCTTTTGATAGCATTCCTACCTTGTTGTTAAGCTTAATCAAGGAGGAATGTGATCCTTTCATTACTTGTACTTAGCTTCCCTTTTTTGGTTTTAATGCAATGTGATGCATTTCCTTCAAAAAAAAACAAATTTATTTAGTTCCTCTTGCATGGCTAAGATTCAAAATTCATCAGAAAGAGCTTGATTGATGTTGGTGGATTTAATCATTGATATGAAGGTAAAGTGGTTTACTTCTTTTCTAAGTCTATGCCTAGTTCTAATATCTTTAAAAGGGTCTCCTACGATCAATTCTTTAGGATGACTCAAAAAATATCTTTAATCTTTAGGTAAAATGTTTTGAGGTTCTACCCTTTCCTCCATATTTTTAGTTTCTACTCCTTGGGCAATCGCACCTACTCCATCAGTGTTTTGAGGTTCTATCCTTTCCTTCAGATTTATAGTTTTTGCTCCTTAGGTACTCTTGCTTACTTCTTCTTTTTCCTAAACTCTAAACTTCTCAGAATTAGATTCATCAAAGACTATATGATTAGTCTCCTCCACCATGAAAGTCCTCTTATTAAACACTCTAAAGGATTTTCCTACACTTCAATAGCCTAAGAACACTCCATTAGATTTTGGGTCAAATTTTTCTAAGAGTAATTTATTATTATTTAGAATAAAAGCCTTATAATGAAAGATGTTGATATGAGAAAGGTTGGGTGTCCTACCCTTAATAATCTCATAAGATTTCTTATTCAGTTTGGATCTAACATTCACCCTATAAAACACATAACATACTATGTTCACTGCTTCTACCCAAAAGTATTTGGTAAGTTAGTACAAAACAAGTATGATTCTAACAGCTTCTACTAAGGTCAAGTTCTTTCTTTCAGCTACCCCATTCTGCTGAGGGGTCCTAGGAGCTAAAAAGTTGTGACTAGTCCCTTACTCCTTATGAAAAATTCTAAATCTCTCATTTTCAAACTCTACACCATGGTCACTATGGATGGTCAAAATCTCACAACCAAGTTTTTTTCTGACTCCAAGTGGAGAATGATATAAATTCACAGAATGACTCACTTTTATGTGACAAAAATTTAATCCAAGTGAACCTCAACTAGTCATTGACTACTACAAATTCAAAGACCTTTTGTTCTAAGCTTCTAGTGTTAATGGGTCCAAATAAATCCATGTGAAGGACTTCTAAAGGTTTAGAGGTGCTAATGTCCTTAATAGAATGGAAAGAGAACTTGACTTATTTTCCTAGTTGGTAGGCATCACATAGGTGGTCCTTAGTGAACATAAGCTTGGGAATTCTTCTTCTAAGTCTTTTTAGGTTATGACATAACCTCCTACGTCATAATCAAGACTCATCAACAATAGTTTTTAAACAAAATGAAGAAACACATTCAATATTATTTAAATCAAGTATGTAAATATTGTTGACGCTTTTTTCCTACTAAATAATGTTATTATTTAAGCTTATAATGTAGCTATTTGAAAAAAAAATTTATGCTAAAGCCATTATCACAGAGCTGACTGATGCTAAGCAAGTTATATTTCAAGCCATCAATAAGTAAAATATTTTCAATCAAGAGATTATTGGTGTTTTCTATTATACCTGTGCCCACCACTTTCTTAGTGGTGTTATCTAAGAGTGACCTTGCCTCGAGCCCTGGCCTCCAGAAAAATAAATTCATTATCATCTCCAGTCATATGGCATGAGCATCTGCTATCCAGGTACCACTTGCTCTCATGAGGTCTTGTATGATAGTAACCATACAAAACATCAAATGTTAGATTTAGGGACACAAACAAGTTTGGATCCCTTGTTATGGAAAAAAGAATGCAATGAATATATGTTATATTGTGAATTTGGGTCTTCACACTAAATGTGTTCTACGGTGAATGGTACATGTGTGGGAAATATGTCTTAGCTTGCCATATGAAAAATATCTAACGTCAGAAAAAGGGTTTACTAATCTACTTGGGTTATAGTATCTCCTCCTAGGTTTGAATGATTCATGCAGTTGTGATGGATTGCAAAACTCTTAAAGTAAAGATGGTTTTTTATTTTCATTCAAAACATTTATCTTGAATTATAAAAACTAGTTTGCATTTTTAAGATTTGTATTTTGAACTTTCAAAACATGCTCCCTACTATCTATATCAGTTGTAAGAATATCTAAGTCCTTATATGCATTTTTTAGCTCAACATGTAAACTTTTTAGGGCATCATACTCAATAGTCAATTCAGAATACTTTTTGTTCAAAGTATCAAAATCTTCTAATAATGTTATGTGATTGCTATCAAATTAAGAATTATCTTTAATCAAAATATCATTCTCTTTTTGTTAGTTCTGAAATTCAAGTTTCAGGCTAGCATGAAATTTTTTAAGTATTCTATAAGATGAATGTATTTTCGCAGAAACATCAAGCAATTGATCATATATTAATTTGCATACCTCTTCTTAGTCAGAATAACCGAGATGTTTATATGCCATCAAACATAAGTTTGTTGTCTCCTCTTCAGCTTCAGTATCAGAAGAGTTAGATGTAGAATCTGCCTAGAAAGCCTTTTGGATATGTTTCTTATCCCTTATAAATTTGGATTTTTCCTCACCCTTCTCCTTGCTTATGTGAGCCGTGTAGGACAATCAGTGTTTATATGTCTTGGCTTCCTACATTTAAAACAAATCACGTCAGAAGAAACTTTAGAATTCTTGTTATTCTTACATTTGTTCCATTTTTTATGGTGCTTTTGTTTCTTTCTTAATAATCTCTTAAATTGCCTAGAAATTAAGGTAGTGTCATCACTTTCAGAACAAGAAGAATCTATATTCATATCATTAGCCTTTAAGGCTACATTTTTCTCCTTCTTTTTCTCCCCTGCATCAGGTTATCTTTGGTTCACTCCTTGCTCGTAAGTAATAAGTGATACAAGTAAGTTATCGATAGAATAAATATTCAAATTCTTGGATTCAATTATAACAGTAATCTTAGCATCAAAGGAAGAAGGCAAGCATCTCAACATTTTTTTAACTTTCTCATAGTTAGTTAGCTCTCTTCTTAAGGCATGCATAGTTATTACTATTTGAGTAAATCTAGTATACATCTTAAAAATTGACTCATTAGGTTTCATGTGAAATAGTTTGTAGTCAATAAGTAAAATATTCAATATAGATTGTTTAACTTTATTTGTGCCTTCATAAGTAATATATAATCTATCCTATATTTCTTTACTAGTAACATAAGTTGAGACATGCATGTAATCTTTATATTTCAGTGTATGAAATAAATAGTTTAAATATTTTGCATTAAGATGTGCTAGATCCCTTTCATCAAAATTCAATTCAAAAAATAGAAGTTCAGTTTTTATGTCATTTATTTCACGTGTTGGTGCAGAATAACCTTCTTTTATAAGAATCCACATACGATAATCTATAGATTGCAAAAAGGTGGACATGCCAATTTTCTAGAAATCAAATGGTATATTATCAAATAAGGATAGTCGAGTAATGGAATAACCTTCCATCTTGTTTTGGTTATCAAAGTTAGCTATGGATCAAAATTCAAAAGTTTTATAAAACTTGATATTATGAATCCTGCTCTGATATCACTTAAAAGTTCATTAGGATTATAAAGCCCTTATGAGCTATTCCTGAGGCTAACCAAGAGAGGGGGTTAATTGGATATTTAAAAATTTTCTTCAACTAAAAGAAAATTTTTTCAAATCTTACAGCGAAAACAAATTAAACTAATAATCAAAATGATTAATCAGTGATTTCATCCAAGTACTTTATCTTAGTAAAAATAATGTGCAAAAAATTATCAGAAAGAACACACCAAATTTTATAGTGGTTTAGTCAACATGACCTACATCCACTCCCTGGAGCCTCTCCTCCAAGCATTGCACTAAAACCATAGTGACTCTCCTTTTTCTCCCACAGCAAGATAGAGAAGCCCATACAAACTCTTTTTCACCGACCCTAGTGAGGCAGAGAACTTTGACTCCTTTTGCTTCCTTTCGAAGCCAGGTAGAGAACCCACAACTTCTTTTGCTTCCTCCTTAAGTAGGTAGATAACCTTAATCTAATGCTGACAAAGACCTCTTTAGAGCCACCAAGGAGCCAAGGATGATGACTGTAGAAGATGACTTGAATCCTCACTTAGAGCAACCTTTGTGAACACTCACAAACTCCCCCTCATAAGATTTTCTCTCTCTCTCTCTCTCCCAAGCTCTCTCTCTCCTTCTCTAAGCTCTCTTAGGTCAACAAAATAGCAAAAGATTCTCTTGTTAGCAATCAATAGATCTTATAAGGAAGGCCTTAAAAATGCCCTAATTTATAACTTGCCGTCAAAGATCATCTAGGATAATCGATGGATAATCTGTACAATCAGTGTATTTCAAGCCTTCCAACCAGGATGATCTGGGTGTTTTGTATGATTAAAACACGTTGAATATTCTGATCAACTAAGATGATGTGGACATCATCCTGTATGATTTGTTCAAAATCATACATATCATCCAGCACATAGTTCTGGACATCCAGGAGATACTTATTGGATGATGATGAAATATGACTTATTATACATGATGATGCTTGGATCATCCTGTACGATTAGTTCAAAATCAATGATTATTGTCCAACAAATAGTTCGAGTCTTCTAGGAAATTTAGGAAAATATTAAGGTTTTTCTTACTAATCGTCCAGGATGATCCTGCGATTGTCCAGGATAATATAATCGATCAATCTAACCTTAACTACTTTCTTTAATCACCTGACTAATTTAGGCATGACTGTAATGAATCATCTGGGACAATATGGGATCGTCCTGTATGATTAGAACAAAATTCTAAAAATAAAAGCTTGCCTAAATGACTTTGGCGGCTAAGTATTTATGATATGAGCACATCGTCCAGGATGACATAAATATCATCCAGTACAAATTACTTAAGCAAGTTTATAGAACCCAGATGACCTAATTAGGTTTTTTATTTTTTACTGATCATCCAAGATGATTGTAAATCATCTTGTACGATGTGATCAAAATATAAAATCTTAAACTTACAGAATTTCTCCCCCTAAGTGTGTGTGATTGTAAGGTTACTTAGCATCAAGATTCATCCAAGTACATTTGACTCAAAAAAAGGTAAAAGTTACATTTAAATGGAAATTACAGTCTGACTCAATCGTAGTCTACCTAATCTTGAGCTGATTGACCTTCTAAGTGAACTTGTGAACTTGAAAGTTAGTGAGCTGGGCAAATAAAATAGATATATATGTATTGAAGTAGTCAAAGAACAATAATGTTTGTTATCATCAAAATCACAAAACTTGGGTTGAGATTTACAACAAAATGATCCCATAAAATCTAATTCACAAACATAAAAAATCTCTACTTTTAACATAATGCTAAAAGATGTTTCATTTCTTCTAGTTATGTTGCCTACCCTCTAACTAATAAAATCTTCTAATATAGCAATTTACATCCTTAAATAGAGTAACACAATAAATTCTAGATTGAAGAATCTTAGAAGTAATTCTAAAACCACCAAAATGACCTACATATTCAGTGTCATAACATTGCCTAATAATATGTTCAATTTCATTTTTTACGAACATGTTGCCTAATAATTCACTCTTCACATTTCATAAATAAGAATTACTCATCCTAAAAATATAATATCATGTAAAATATGAATGTAAGGCAAATAAATTCTCATCTGGAAAGATTTCATTAATCTTACACTCATCACATGTAGGTTCTTCTAGCTCAATTCAAAATATATGATCAATCATCTAATTCTCTATCCCCTTTCTATCAAGGATTTCTATATAAGTTATTGTAACAAAATATTCCACCTCACTAATATAGACTTGGCATCTTTTTATGATAAAATTTTTTATAGCAAAATGGTCATTATAAACTAGAACATGTGTGCCAATCATATTTGATTTGAACTTATTAATGGCAAAGAAAATGGTAATAGTTCTTTTTTAGTAGTTGTATATTTATATTTGGTTGAGTTTAAGTTTCTAGTAGCATAATAAATAATATAAAATTTTCTATCTTTTATTTTCCCTAACATATCACCAATAATATAATCTCTAACATTGCACATGTTTTCAAAAATATACTGTCAAATTAAGTGTAATAATGATAGATGTAGTGATCAAGTGTTATGTCAAAATGTTAAAAGAATTTAGGAATTCTTTATTAAATTTAAAAAGGATATAGTTTTCAAGTAAATTTAATAATGGTTTTTAAATTTTATAAAATCCCTAATTGTCTATAGAAACCATTATATCCTAAAAACTTCTTATTTCTCTAACAGGGTAGTATATGATTTTTAATTATTTGCACTTTAGCCCTATCCACTTCTAAACCTCTCTTAGAAATTGTATGTCCTAGGACTATATCTTATGCTATCATGAATTAACATTTCCAAAAATTAAGTACCAACCTTATTTTAAGACATCTTTTTTAAACTAAAGTTAAATGCTCTAAACAAGAATCAAATGTGGTACCAATAATACATAAATTAACCATGATATCTCAATTCCCTACTTAATCAAATTAAAAAAAATAAATATCATACACCTCTAAAAAGTAGTGGGGGCATCGCACAAACTAAAAGGATCCTCTTATAGGCAAATATTTCATATGTATTGGTAACATTAGTCTTATTTTGGTCTTCTAAAGCTATAGGAATTTGATGGTATCATGAATATCCATCTAAAATCAATAAAAAGGATGTCCTACTAAACTATCTAACATATAGTCAGCAAAAGGAAATAAGAAATGGTCTTCATATTTTTTTACCTTCCTATAATCTATTCAAAGTCTCCAACCAGTAGCCATCCTAGTCGGTATCAGTTCATTTTTTTCATTCGCTACTATAGTTAGGCCACTTTTCTTTGGAACATAATATATAGGATAAACTGATGCACTATATGAAATGGGATAAATGATTCATTCATCTAACTACCTAAGTATCTCCTTCTTCACTCTTTTTAATAATAAGGTTCAGTCTTCTTTGGGGATCAACTTTTAGAAAAGAATTCTCGTCCACCAAAGTCTTGTGTATGCACAAAGATGAACTTATTCCCTTAATATCCATTATGGTCCATCCAAAAGCTCTTTATACAAGATAAGAACCCTAATCAACTTACTTCTTACTCTTCTCCTAATTTAGCCTAAATGATAACATGTAAGGTTAACTCTTCTGTTCAAGTGACTTGTGATGACCCTAGAATTTTTAGCAACTCTATGAAAATCCTCATTTTGGTCACTAGAAAACTTCTTTGACTTTGAGATATTGAAGGTTACTTTGTGATATTGCACTCTCATTATCAATTAACCCTTATGAATATCTATTAAGGCCCTATCTATATTTAAAAAAAGGTCTTTATAAGATAATTGACGTCTCTCTATCTTCTTCCATATCTATGATAAAAAATCTATATAGAAGATAAGCTTATGTACGTTAACTAACACATCCTCTATTACCCCCTTTGGATAGGTGAATGAACAGTCTATTAATTAAAGAGAAATTGTGGTATGTTGGACTTCTCTTAGATTGAGTCTTCTAAAAATATGGACAATGACAATAAAATCATCTAAATAGCATAGTGCTCTACCAAAATAATTGTCCCTTGTAGACATAGAAATGGTAAACTACCAATATCCTTAAGCTTTTAAGAAAGTTACATCTATATAATTGTATAACATTCCTCGGTCAAAGCTATAGTCTCGAATTATCCTAATCTTATTTTCTTACTAAGGATGTCCTTCATGAATTTAGCATAGATGGGCATCTGTTTTGAGGCTTCTGCAAATGGAATAATAATAATAAATTTTTTAAGGATTTCCAAAAACCTTAAGAAAATCTTATCCTTGAAAATAATCTAAATCTAACAACGTGATCAATAACACTATTACATTTAAAAGTTGCATAGATTTTAAGAAAACTAGTTATACATATATTAGAATCTTCTATAGATGTTCCCCCAAACTATAAGTTTTGCACTTGGATTATGGTAGGTTTCAATTGAAAATTATTGGCTTAAATGCTATTTTTGTTTATACTTTCATGAATACCTTCAAACGTTGGGTTAGTAATAGCTAATCTTATATCAAAACAACATTAAGCAAGTAAAGGTTAGGCAAGTAAAAAATAAAAAGATATTTATATTAAACTAATAATTAATTCAGCAGTATAAAATGCAAAGTAAGATAATAAATTTCATTAGTTTATTCTTCGATAGCTACACCAAAAAATTGATAGAGACACTACTACAATTAAGTTTTTAGCTTATATAAATGCAAAGCTTCATGCTTTTGCTTGCACACTCTACTCAATTATCACATGGAAGTTCAATTTTTATATTATATATGTCATATTTAAACACAAGTACACATGTCATATCAAGTAATATAATGATGAAAAGAGTATCAATCCCACGAAAAAAAAAACTAAAAATATCCTAAGCTCACATTACTATTGCTTACTGAACTGCTAAATTTATCTAGATGAATAATTTAATAAGTGGTGCAGGTTAAAAGTAAAAAAGCTTTAAATTGTAGAAAGATAATTCACTAATTTTTAGAAATTCTAAACGTATAATTTTTCAAAAGAACTTGACTGATTTAAAGAGGTTTACTTTTTATTTTTTATATGGATCAAAGTAATAGTTGCTCCTCATCTCTATCAAGCTCGTATGAGTATTAGCTAGGATCCTTCCTAACTACCATTTTTTTATCTTCTTAAGACCACTTAATCCTAGTAATCATATTTTTGTTATAGCTAGGATACCTTTTAGGTTCTCTGATTATTTTTATATTCCTTCACCAAGGCTGTAGATCACACTATAATTTTATTTTATATTTTCTTATACATAAACTACTTAAAGCACCAAAAAAATAAAAAATAAAAAGAAAGGATACATTAAAGATTATATCTACTCAAAGTAATAGAAACCTTATGAATAATTAGAGATTCAAAGGAATTATTTAACTACATATAGAGTTATTGTTAACATAATAAAGATTTTGTTTCACTAAATAAAATAATAAGTTACAAATTGACCAAAATAAGATAATAAGATAAATTATTTAAAATAAGGTTTACTTTGCTCCATATACAAATAAGATTCCAAATACAACAACACAAGATATACTCTCCCAAGATAGCCCTCACACTCACACACACTCACACAAAATAACTGCACAATATGCCAACCCCTTTTTAAGAAGTATTAGGCTACTCCTTATAGTTTTAAAAATTAATTGATTGAGCGACGTGGCATTGAGTTGGTGGCACTGCTAGACCAGTATGTTGGTTCACCAATTTTAGCTTTGATTCATCAGTTTAATTGACTCCCACCACATTGCAAGGTAATTCAGAACTGTGTCACATCTTGGATAGCACTTTAGTGTTATGCTCTCAACTGCAGTATTGTGGCACTATCTTTATGGTGTTGCATCATTGGTTAAATTTTCATAATTTTTTTCTTTTTCTAAACAAAACATACGGATTGCAAACATAAAATAACACAATAAAGGCAATTTAGAATGAACCATTTTTATCTTATCAAATACCTACAGAATACTACACATTAATCCAAACAAATGTCACTTTTTTATAGATTGGAGGAGGATAAAGTCAACAACAGAGCTTGATGGCATCGAGTATACTCTGGGTAAGTATGTGAGTGAACCCTCATGAGTGGTTGGGTGTGACCAATAACTTCTCTAGAAGATCTAGGGAAGCCTTGAGAAGAAATGTGAGTGAGACATGTTGGAAATGAAGAGCTTTGGGATAGATAGTAGTAGCTAAATGGTGTGAGGAGTTCTTTGATAGGTTCTTTCCTATAGCTAAGTTGGGTGAGCTTGAATGTTATGGGGGAGAGAAACAAAGAGAGGTAGCGATGAGTGGGTGCTTGAGGAGGGATCTCTAATTTCCCTTATGCAAGGAAATCACCTTAGTAAGCTTATGTAGGTAGAGCCTGTTAATCTCCTCGGGCAAGATCCTTCGATGATCTTAGGTGAATTTCTTAAAGGGACCCATCTCCAGTTTCATCTTGACCTCGTATCTACATGTCAAGGCATTTATGAGTATATAACTTTTCCTTTGTTTTCACCATAAGTGGGCCACTCTCTTTTATAATAAGATACCCACTTTCTTTCATTAGGGTTGAGAGAGGCTACATGTGATTAACCTTCCCTGGGTTTTGGAGCTTTTTTTTTTTTTTTTTTTTGAATGTTTTTGGATGAACTTTGAACTTTGATATTTTAAACTTTATTGAACATCACTACTCGATCTAGTAGATCCTAGAATGTTGTGAAATAGGTCATCAATAGATAAGAAACCTTCTTATCATTGATGTTGGCCATTAATAACTAGATCACATGCTTTTCTTCTAATTATTGTTCGAAATTCATGCATATATTTCACCAGAGCGTAATGTATCTAGTCATCCACTCATCACTTCTTTTCTCCAAGCAACGTCAATGATGGTTATCGTCTACATAGCATTGGAAACACATTTCACAAATGTGGCTTTAAGCTCTATTAAGGTCTTAACTAAGGTATTTTAGAAATCTTATAAGGTAGTTAATGTCTATTTATTGATGAACTAATGAAATAATAGTCCATCATTACCCTTGGTATTGCCACATGACACTTTGATTTACATGAGATGTTTCTTCAAGTTGTTCGTTTCATTGAAGATGTTGAATTTCAAAATTGAATAACCCTTAGGCTATCAAACCTAATCCAACTTAGTTTGGTATGAGGGAGATCTCCTTATTTTTTTCCTTTGTTTATCACTTTATATGACTATGTTCTTGTGCAACCATAATAGTGTCAACAAGTAGGATGTCTTCTTACTATTCCTAAGGAGCTCCTACCATCCATTTGATCATATTGTACTTATTCTCATTAAGGGATTATGGCTCTAATAATCATAAATCCTAGTTCTTGGATTCATTAGTGGATTCGTATGGGGGTGGCTCGCCATTATGTCCAACTATTTAAATTGCTTTAGCCTTATGGTCTCATCATCATCTTTTTTTCTTCTTATTATTGTATCCAAAATTTTTAGCGATATATCCACTAAATTTTTTATTATATATGCAGCATGAAATGCTCTTTAATTGGGAGTTAAGGTGAAACTTGGACATTCTCTCAAGAGGGGGGAGTTAGAAGGCAATTGTAACGCATGGAGGATTCTCCTCAGTTTTGACCATCATTGATGTTGTCACTTGGCACTTTCTTCTTTGGCACCCACTATTGATGATTTTTTGGGAGTTAAATGTCTAAAAGTAAGCATCAAATATCATGCACTTATTCTTTTGAATAAATTTTCCATTTGAAGACTTTGATATTCATACTTTTTTTTAGGTTCATTTGGGACGGACTTTGATATTCATATTTACTTTCCCTTCTACATGGACCTTTTGTCAATGGATTCTTGGACACATGGTCCAAATGTTATGCCTCAACATTAGGACCTGTGGAGCCTCTTTTCTTTCTCAAGTACCACAAAGATGGAAACTTCTGCTGGGGTCCTCTCAGCCCTAATTATAAGCATCTTTTGATACTTTCTCTTCATCAACCCCTTTTATTTTACATCTTTTAAGACCTTATATGCCTAAGCATATAGGGACTCATGCTCTTTTCTGTGGGATTGGACATTCAGGCAGTTGAACCAAAACGACTTCTTTTATTCACCATTGGAGTTACTCCTTTTCACCCATTTTCAATTTATGAATTTATTGCAGTTAGGAACACTCGCTTTTGAGTCCTACAGTTGCAGCACTGACAAGTGTATAAGGTGTAATTACTGAGCTCATTACAATTTTTATGCAAACTAAATTATAACTAAATCTCCATCACTATAAACTTTTTATCACACAACACCAATAGCTTTTAAGTATTTTAAGATCTACTCATTTAAATTACATGAAGAGGCTGATAAAAGACATACAAGAAAGTTGGCCTCTCTGAAGTTGTAGAACCTACATTTTTTCTTTAAATTCTACGATATATAATAGAAATATTAAAAATTGTAAAAATTTCATACTAAATTGAAGTTGGCAACAAAAAAATTATTAATACATTGGCCACCAAGTCACTGCCTTTTTCTTCTTTTTAGAATGTCTACATTTTTAGAATTGATTGACTATCGCAGGTGGATGCTCGTTAAGGATGGTTATACACCTCCGACTGGTAAACTTAATGGTGTTAATGTTCAACTTCCTTTTTTTGAATGGACTCTTGATGATAGGAATTTAGCATAAGTTAATGCAAAATATTTAAACTATTTTTTCTGTGCTTTAAAATCTGAAGACTACATGCAAGTTTCAACTTGCACAACTGGTAAAGATATTTGGGATAAATTTTGTATTACTTATGAAGGAACTAAAGAAGTCAAGCAATCTCGATTGAATATTTTGTTGAATGATTACGAACTTTTTTGTATGAAACCATCTAAATCAATTTCTGAAATGTATACAAGATTTACTCAAATTGTTACATCTTTGCGTGCCTTAGGAAGAGAACTCACTAACTATGAAAAAGTAAATAAAATTTTAAGATATCTCTCTTGACGCTAAAATTACAGCAATTTTTGAATCTAAAGATTTAAATACCTATTCGATAAATAACTTACTTGGTTCACTCATTGCTTACGAGCAAGGGGTGAACTAAAGAAATCTTGATACAGGTGAGAAGAAGAAGGAGAAAATGGTGGCACTTAAGGCGAATAGCTCGGACACTGACACTTTCGGGTCTGAAAGCGATGATGTTGTCTTAATCACGATGCAATTTAAGAGCTTTTTAAGGAAGAAACACAAGAATCATCAAAAGTGGAATAAAGGTAAGAGCAGCAAAAAATTTAAAAATTTTAATGAGACAATTTGAATGCAGGAAGCCTTGACACGTTAAAGCTGATTGCCCTATGCTTAAGGCTCACTCAAGCAAGGAGAAGGGTGAAGAGAAATCAAACTTCAAAAAGGACAAAAACAAGAAGAGGTTCAAAAAGGTATTTTGGGTAAACTCTGCATTAGATTCCTCTGAGACTGAAACGGAAGAAGAGATAACAAACTTGTGCTTAATGGCTGACGATCATCTTGGTCAAAGTGACCAAGAAGAGGTATGTGAACTAACCTATGAGCAATTATTAAAAGTTTTTGAACATATTCATTCATCGTATAGAAAACTTAAAAAAACACATGCTAGCTTAAAATTGAAATTTTTAAAATTACAAAAAGAGCATGAAAATCTTCTTAAAGATCATTCGCAAATTGATAGCAATCACATGTCTTTACTTGATAAATTTGATGCATTAAATAAAAAACAAAGAGTTATCTGATGCATATGAATCCTTAAGTCATCCAATGCTGAGTTAGAAAAAGAATTAGCAAGTCTTAAAGCTTTAGAAAATAAACCATTACATGTATTTCAAAACTTTAAAAGGAAGCACTACTACTCGAACAGATTAAGAAATCATTTTCCTAGTGTTAGATGTTTTTCATATGGTATGTTAGGATACATTTCACAAACTTGCACTATCTGTATAGTACACATTGGGTGTGGAAACCCAAACTGCATGATTCACAGCATAACACATGCATTGTATACTATTTTCCATAAGAGGTGACCCAAACTTGTTTGGGTTCCTAAATCTAACATTTGATGATTTTGTAGGCTTGCTCTCATAAAAGGCCTCATTAGAGCATGTGATACCTGAATAGAGGATGCTCACAACATATGATTGGAGCTGCTAATCAATTTGTTTTGCAGGAGGCCAGGGCTGGAGGCAAGATGACTCTTGGAGACAATACCACCAGGAAAGTGGTGGGGGCATGTATAATTGGAAACTCCAAAAACCTTTTGATTGAAAATATTTTGCTTGTAGATGGACGGAAACATAGCCTACTCAGCATCAGTTAGCTTTGCGATAAAGACTTCATCATTAAATTCATGGCTAACTCTTACATCATAAGCTTAAATAATAACACTATTTTGCAGGGCAAACAGATCAATAATGTCTATATGCTTGTTTAAATAATATTGATTGTGCTGTTTTATTTTGCTTAAAAACTCCTACTGATGATTCATGGTTGTGGCATAAGAGATTCTGTCATGCCAATATGAAAACCCTTAGGAAAGTGACCCAGAAAGTCCTAGTTAGAGGTGTCCCCAAGCTTAAGTTTTCAAAAGACCACCTTGTGATGTCTACCAATTAGGAAAGCAAGTCCACTCCATTAAGGACATTAGCACCTCTAGACCTTTAAAAGTCCTTCACATGGATTTGTTTGAACTCATTAGCACTGCCAACTTATGAGGGAAAATCTATGATTTTGTGATTATCGATGACTACTCGAGGTTTACTTAGATTATATTTTTGTCCCATAAGAATGAGTCTTTTTATGAGTTTAGAGTCTTCTTCACTTGGATTCAGAGAAAGTTAGGGTGTGAGATCTTGATCATCCATAGTGACCGTGGGAGAGAGTTTGAAAATAAGAGATTTGAAGACTTTTGTGAGGATAAAGGGATTAGCCAAAATTTCTCAGCTCCTAGGATTCCTCAGCAGAACAGGGTAGCTGAAAGGAAGAATCAGACCTTAGTAGAAGCCACTAGAGTCATGCTTGCTGAGTATTCACTTTCAAAATACTTTTGGACTGAAGTAGTTAATACAACTTATTATGTGTTGAATATGGTGAATGTTAGAGCCAAACTTAATAAGACACCCTATGAAATCCTTAAGGGTAGAACACCCAATATTTCACACCTTCATGTCTTTGGTTCTAAGGTTTTCATTCATAATAATGGGAAGTCTCACTTAGGAATGTTTGACCCAAAATCTGATGAAAGAGTGTTCTTAGGATGTTTTAGTGTTGGAAAGTCTTTTAGGGTGTTTAATAAGAAGAATTTGATGATAGAGGAGACAACTCATGTAATGTTTGATGAATCTGATCCTAGGAAGACTAGAATTGAGGAGGAAGATGAAGTTGGAGAGAATACCACTAGAGATGAAAATTTGGAGAAGAGAGTAGTGCCCCAAAATATTGAAGGAGTAGGCAAGATTATCCAAGGAGTAGAAAATATAGATCTGTAGGAAAGGTTTGAAACTACACACACCTTGCTTAGAGATTAGAGATACTATTCAAGTCACCCCAAAGAACTGAACTTAGGAGACCCTTCTGAACGAGTTAGGACTAGGCATGGACTTAAGAAGGAAGTGAACCACTCTGCCTTTATCTCAATGACTGAACACACCAACATCAATCAAGCCCTTTCTGATGAGTTTTGGATCTTAGTCATGCAAGAAGAGTTGAACCAATTTTATTAGGAATAATGTTTGGGAGCTTGTAGAAAGACCAAAGGGACAAAGTGTAGTTGAAACCAAATGGGTCTATAAGAATAAGATGAATGATTCTAGAGTGGTGGTTAGGAATAAGGCAAGATTATTTGCTAAGGGGTACAACCAAATAGAAGGGATAGACTTTGAGGAGACCTTTGCCCCTATAGTTATATTGGAAGCCATTAGAGTGCAATTAGCCTTTGCCTGTTATAAGGGATTTAAGCTTTTTTAAATGGACGTTAAGAGTGTCTTTTCAAATTAGGTAATAAAAGAGGATGTGTTTGTAGAACAACCCTCAAGTTTTGAGAGTTTTCCATTTTTAAATCATGTTTTCAAATTAAAAAAGGTCTTATATGGATTAAAGCAAGCATCCAGAGCTTGGTATGAGAGGCTTAGCATATTTTTACTATAAAGGGAGTTTGTTAAGGGGAGCGTAGACACCACCCTTTTCATAAGGAAAGTAGGAGATGATTTACTCATTGTTTAGATCTATGTCGATGATATACTTTTTGAATCTTCTAATAAAAGGCTATGTGATGATTTTTCTAAAATAATGAGTAAGGAGATTGAGATGAGAATGATGGGAGAGTTGTCCTACTTTTTTGGGTTTAGCATAAGATAATTGGATGATGGAACCTTTCTAAATCAATCAAAGTACATAAAGGACATCTTGAAGAAATATGAAATAGACAAAGCCAAGCCAATTAATACTCCCATGAGCTCAAGTATTCTGTAGGATAAGGACCCTAATGAAAAATCAGTAGATCAAAAGAAGTACATAGAGATGATTGGATCTTTAATTTACCTGACTGCTAGCCGACCTGATATTATGTTTAGTATTTATCTCTGTGCAAGATTTCAAGCTGATCCTAAGGAATCCCACCTAACTATAGTTAAGAGAATTCTTAGATACCTTTTAGGGATCCAAAACTTAGGAATTTGGTACCCTAGGCACGACACTTTTTTTGAGATCATTAGAATTTCTGATTCTGACTTTGCTGGATGTAAGTTGGATAGAAAAAATACTTCATGGACTTGCTAATTCATAGGACAGTCTTTAATCTCCTGGTCTAGTAGAAAGCAAAACTCTATTGCACTTTCCACTCCTGAAGCTGAGTACATTGGTTTAGGAAGTTATGTGACCCAAGTCCTTTAGTTGAAACAGCAAGTTCTAGATTTAGGATTACCTGTAGGCACAATTACAATTCTTTATGACAACACTAGTGCCATTTACATTTCTAAAAATCCTATCCAACATTCAAGGACCAAGCACATAGACATAAGACATCACTTCTTTAGAGACCATGTGACCAAGGGAGACATTGAGTTACACCATGTGGCAACCAAAAATCAACTGGCTTACATCTTTACTAAACCACTAGCTTTCTACACTTTTAGTACTTTAAGAACCAGATTAGGTGTGATTGACATAAATGCATGAACTGATTCCTACTTATTTCTGATCTATTTTCTGTTGTTTATTTTTTTTTACTTCTGTTGTTTTAACTTTTTATTGTTAATTTTACTGCTTTTGTCTTTGTTGCTTTATATTTTTGTATACTTTTAAATTAAAAAAAATCAATCATCATTGAAATTGATATTTTATACCTTGTTTTTAATTTTGAAATTTTGTGAGTCAATGTTTTTTCATATCTTAATCTAAAAGGGTGAAAACACCGTTGATTGTCTCTTTCTCTAACCTCTTTTAGTGATGTAATCTTCTTTTCTAAACAAAAATCTATTTCAAATTAACAAATGATTTTTGAAATTGAGATCTTTTCAATCTTTCTATAGTAATTTATTTTATAAATATAATATTCAAAGTCTTTATTTTA
Organism: Dendrobium huoshanense; assembly: GCA_016618105.1. Taxonomy (NCBI): domain Eukaryota; kingdom Viridiplantae; phylum Streptophyta; class Magnoliopsida; order Asparagales; family Orchidaceae; genus Dendrobium; species Dendrobium huoshanense. The sequence continues at coordinate 20,197,034 of CM028345.1, forward strand.
CTTTCAGATTTTTGTAATCCTATCATTAAAATTATCATATGATTTTTTATTTTGCTTTGTGATTCATTCTTCCCTCTATTAGAGAGTTAATTTTTCTTTTCTAATATCTAGAAGATATAATCACAACTGAGAATATTTAAGAATTTTTTAAAGGGATCTAGTTTGCATAAAAGTTAATGAAAAAAGTGGTCAATGATGCCAAAAACAAAAGCACAAAGATGCCAAGTTAATATATATATACACACACACACACACACACACACAAACTGTATCAAAAATCAAACGATGTGCAAAGTGCCAATCAAATTGACCAGAGGCATAAAATAAGCCCAACAAAAGCAAGCTTATTTTCTTTTAAATTTTTTTTAAATCTTAGACGACATCATATGTCACTTGATATTTTTCAAAAGATTTGATTTCAAAATTCTAATTGTAACTAATTACTTTGATATATTCTTCTATAAAATATTTTTCTGGAAACAATTTTTTAAACAGATCTCCTTTTCTAAACCAATTGGTTTTTCTTATTTAGATTTTTATTTTCAAAAGACGGTTTACCCTGAAGAAGATCGAGTTAGGATTAACAGGATCGGTTGTTCTAACTATTTTTTCGATTTTGGCAATGTTAACTCATTGATCTTTACAAAATTTTTTAAACCAATCACATGAAGACTATGTCACATGCATGCCTTGATAAAAAAAATTCTTTTTTTTTTGTTCGTTTTATGTCTTTTCGTATCTTATTTTTATCATTTTCACTTGATTTTACTATTTTTTAGCATTTTCTGATCATCTCCATCCATTCTCTGATTTAACCTTTTGTACACATTGTCCAGGACGATATTCATATCATCCTAGACGATCTGTTCAATTCACTTCTAAAAATCCATTTACTGATTGTTCTAACCTTTCTGCTCTTTGTCGTCCTGAAGATTAATTATCATCATGGATGATCTAATCGTCTTCTGGTTCAATTATCTTCAATCATCCTGGATGATCCTCCTTCGTCCTGGATGATGCTTTCACTCGTTGCTCAATTATTGGTCATCATCCCGTATGATCCACATGTTCGTCCTGGACGATACACGTGGACATATGTTTAATAAGCCTTAAATTCAACCGGTACCATCCATTATTAGAGAATCATCCCGGTCAATCCACCTGTTCGTCCTGGACGATACACTTGGCAGTGCCTTTAAACATTTTAAATTCGGCCGGTATGATCCATTATTGCGCATCATCCTGGATGATCCACATATCGTCCTGGACGATCTTCTTTTTCAACGGTCATCCAGATTTTTGCCTCAAGACGATCGCCTGTGTCTTATTATCCCAGACGATATCTGATCGGCCTAAATAATACGATCGCCTTTTTTACCAACCATCCAGCTGCAATTATTGCACCAGATCATCTTGGACAATCCTGCGATCATCCTGGATAATCCATCCAGTCCTTTAAATTCAGAGCCCTCCATCCATTTTTTTTCTCACACTTTCTTCCTCTTATAGCTTCCTACTTCATATTTTCTTACTTTCTAGTGATCATGGCAGGAGGGAAGCGCTCTCGCCAAGTTTTGGGAAGTTCCTCAAGGGCCTCCTTGGACCCTCGCTTCATGGAGGCGGATGATCAAGTCGCCTATCATCGCTATAAAATGGCCAGCATCACTATGTCTCGGTAAACCAATCCCAACCATCTCTCTTATCTAGTACTCTACCTTTTCACTCAAACCTCTCTCTATTTTATTATAATGATCGCAATCTCCTTCGATTCTAAGCTTTTGTTTTAATTTTTTGTGAGCCTTAGAATAAAATCTGCATTCACTTCTCCTGGCTCGTATGTGAATCGACGCCCTGTCGAGATCACATACCAAGATTATGCCGAATTTTTACAGCTCTCCACCACATGAGATAAGCTGCACACTCTCTGCTCTGATCCTGATTATGAATGGGCTCCGGCCAATCACTTTCTTTGAAACACTACTAGCCACATTCATGTTGGAGAGACTAGCACTTTACTTAAAGATGCTAGGAAACTTACTTTTTAATTATCATCCAGGACATCGACCTGGATTATGCAGCATAATTATGCCTAAATTGATATGGAGATTAAGGAAAGTAATTAAGGTTAATTGATATGATCATATCATCCTAGACGATCGCAGGATCGGCCAGGACAATCAGTTCAAAAACCTTGATTTCTCCTAGATGACCAACGTCTGTCCAAAGCGATATTCTGGATGATTTCGACAGATTTTGAACTAATCGGCCAGGACGATCAAGTAATTTTGTTTTCGTCTAGACTCCCATTCAGAGTAATGGTCTAGATGATATTCCTCGATTTCAACTAATCATATAGGATGATATAATTATTTTCCTTGATGATATAAACAAAAAATCTTCTAATAGTCCTAAGTCATCCGGGCTGATTGAGCTTAATTTGTACTGATCATACATGATGATAGGAATATTGTCTTGGACGATAATGTCGGTTCTTGAAAATCTATTTAAAGGACTCATGTTTTCTCAAGTCCAAGCATTTTTGTTGCTATCTTGACCTAAGAAAGCCAAGAGGAGAGGGAGAGAGAGAGGGAGAGAGAGGTAGGAACTTGTGAGGGGGAGTTTATGAGAGGGTTCACAAGGGTTACTCCAAGCAAGGTTCCAAGTCGTCTTCTCTGATTGTTGTCCCTTGTCCTTAGGGGTTCTAGGGAGGTCTAATTTAGCAATTAGTCTAGGTTCTCTGCCTACTTCAAGAGGAAGCAAGAGTCAATTCTTTGTCGCACCGGGGTTGGTGAAAAGGAGTGTTTTTGTAAGAGCTTCTCCGCCTAGCTATGGGGGCTAAAGGAGAGACACATGTTAGTGTAATACTCAGATGGTGCCTCCGAGGAGTGGACGTAGGTCAAGGTTTGACCAAACCACTATAAATTCGGTGTGTTCTTTCTTTGTTTTTAACTTATGCATTTAATTTTTGCACTCTAGTTTTATTGTGGTGAATTATGTTTTGATATAAGATTCGTAATTTGTTTGAAAATATTTTAAAATACCAATTCACCCCCTCTTGGTTAGCCTCGGGACTAGTTCATAAAGGCTTAACATCCCTAACGAACTTTCAGACATATGTCAGGTTGGATCAAACCACTATAAATCTGGTGTTTTTTTTCTTATTATTGCTTCCACATTTAATTTCCGCACTTTGATTTCTTTATGATGAACTTTGGTTTGAGTTTGTGTTTTTATTAAAAGAAATTTTTAATACCAATTCACCTCCCCCCCCCCCCCCCCCCACTTGGTTAGCCTTAGGCTAGTTCATAAGGACTTAACATCCCTGTCGAACTTTCAAGTGGTATTAGAGTGGGATTCATAAAATTGAGTTTTTGAAAACTTTTTGAATTTTGATCAATGGCTAACTTTGGTAATCAAAATACTGCATAAGGATATTCTATTACCTAACCACCTTTGTTTTATAATATTTCTTTTGACTTTTAGAAAACTCGCATATCTATGTTTTTATAATCGAGTGATTGTCGCATGTGGATGCTTGTTAAGGATATTTATACACCTCTATCATGTGAAATTAATGACATTAAAACTAAACTTTCTTTTACTGAATGGACTTTTGATGAACGAAATTTAGCGCAACTTAATGCAAAATGTTTGAACTTTTTTTTTTGTGCTTTGAATTCTAAAGATTGTATGTTTGTATCTACGTACACTACTGACAAAGAAATTTGGGATAAGTTACACACTATATACGAAGGCACTAGTGAAATCAAGCAATCCATATTGAATATTTTAATGCATGATTATGATGCATTAAACTTTATGAAACGATCTTAGACATATATAGTAGGTCTATTCAAATTATTACATCATTACATGCTTTAGGTAAAGAATTTTTTAACTTTGAAAAAATTAATAAAATTCTACGTTCTCTACTTGATAAGTTTGATGTCAAAGTTTTCGCAATTTATGAATCACAAAAAATTTGAATGAATATTTTATTGATAATTTGATTGGCTCACTCATTGCCTAGGAGCAAAGTTTGAGCCAAAGACTTTTGGATGTAGGTGAAACGATAGTATTAAATATTAAAAATATGGAGAAAAGTGACTTAGTTGGTGATGAAAGCGATGACTAATCAAGCAAATATGAAATCTCACTAAAGCATAAGCATCAAAAAAAGTAGAATAAAGGTAAAAATGGTAAGAACATTAATATTTTTTTATGTTATTTACTTTGAATGTAGGAAACTTAGACATATGAAAAATCAGTGCCCTAATTTAAGAGCTCTTCCTGCAAAAAAAAAAGGATAAAGCTAAGTAAACTATAATAAGGGCAAATAATGAAGAGCAAAAAATCTCCTAGGCAAACCTAGCTTTTGAATCATAAGACCATAAGCAAGATGATGTTTAAACCCTTATTTTTATATTTATTTGTTTGTGTATGCATGTTTTTATTTATTTTTTGTGTGTTTTCTGTGTTTTTTCTTTGGGTTTACTCTTTTTCGTTCTTTTTTTTCTTTCGCTAAATTTTTTAAATTTTTCTTCACTTTTTCTTCTTATGATGTTCTCTCCGATCAACACACACATTTCACTTTATACACTTTACAAAATCAAATCTTTTTTAAAGGTTATTTTTTTCTTTCTAAAAATGAAAAATCTATTTCCTATTTTTTAAAAAAGTTTTTTATAAATTTAGGTTGACTTCTCTAAAAATAGTCAAAGAAAGTAAACTCATGATTTTGTCTTTCTATCTCTTCTCTTAAAGAGGTTATTCTACTTTTTATTCAAAACCTTCATCATATTATAAATTAAATTTTGAAATTGAATTTTTTTCATCTTCCTATATTTTGTCTATCGCATAGGAATATTTTATAAGTTGTTGAATTAACCTCATAATTTTTTTAATCAAGTAGTTCATTTTGTCAATAGAATGGGTTTGCTTTAGATTTTAAAATTTCATAAAGGTAGCACTTTTGATTGAAAAAAAATTAGTCAATGACTTCAAATCAAAAGATGTGCAATAATGTCAAATTGAAAAAGATACATAAAGTGTATCAAAAGTTAAAAGATACGTAAAGTGCGCTAAATAACTGATAAGATGCATAAAATGAACCAACAAAAAATAAGCTTATCTTTCATGTATTTCTTAAAGCTTAAGAAAGTCCTTGACATATTTGATACTTGAGCTTGAAAATCATGATTCTTGATTTACCAATTTTTGAATTAATCTTCTATTATATATATTTTATGAAAGGAGTTTTTAAAAAAATAGTGTTTCTTTTTTTAATTTATTTCTTAATTTAGATATTGAATTAAAATTTTTTTGAGCCTTTAAAAGAATTTGAGCTTGGTTTAACAATTTCTAAATTTCTAGCATTTCTGGATTATACGTTGTCAATACACTCCTTACTAAGTTTTTGAATACAATCAAGAGGTAACTTTTTTCATTTTAAGAAAGTTCAATTTTTTCATGAGATCAGGGATAGTTTTGTTTTCATTTTTTATTGTTTGTGCGTATTCTCTTCTTGATAATATCAAAGGGAAGGAACGTACTATTGTATTTATATCTTTTTTATTTATAAAGTGCTGTTGTATTTATATCTTTTTTCTTTATTTATTTTTAATATATATATATATATATATATATATATAACAAAAAATTTTCATTTCCCCTAATTTTTAAGTTTTATTCTTGTGAGGGAAAGATTTGTAGAAAATGTTTTCAACTTTGCAAATTCAACCAGTAATATTTGTCATCATCAAAATAGGAGAATATTTTTGCAACTCATGCTTATGAGTTTATATTTTTGATGATAACAAATACCGTGGATCACTTTCTGTTATTTACCTATATTGCAATATATTTTTATTTGTGTGTATACTAAGATTTCAGGATTACAGTGCACCTTTCAAGGCTCAAGATTTAATAGAACAAGTTTTATTTATAATATTCATTGATGTATTTCTTAGTCATGTCCTGTAAGGGTGTTTGCTTTCTTGTAACCTTGCACTTAATTTTTTGTCTACTTTTTAGAGTCATCTATTTTTGATCACATCGTCTAGGATGATCCAAAAATCGGAATGGACGATCAGTTAAAAATAAAAACTTTAATTAGGGCATCCTGATTAAGGCAGCCATCATTAAGCGCATCATCCTGGATGATATTCATTTCGGCCTTGACAATATGCTCAAATCAGAAAGAATCAGACGACATATCTACTTAGGTATCTTTTATTTTTGGACATCGTCTAGACATCATCCTAGGTGATGTAATGCAATTATGTTTAAATTAATCTGATAATTAAGTAAAGAAATTAAAGCTTGATTGCTTGATCAAATCATCCTGGACAATCGCAGGATCAGCTGGGACAATCAATTCAAAAACCTTAGTTATTCTTGAACTATAACATCGGCCAGCTTCTATTCAAGGCGATGCTCTAGATGATATGTACTGAATTGAACTAATCATCTTGGACGATTGTGAGATTGGCCTAGACGATCAAGTTATTTTTACATCGTTCAGACATCCTTTCAAGGTAATGTTCTAGTTAATATTCAATGATTTGTACTAATCGTACAGGATGATATCCTATCAGCCTACACGATATGAACAAAAAACCTTTTAATCATCCCAAATCTTCCTGGCTGATTAAGTTAAATTTGTACTGATCGTACAGAACAATAGGAATACCATCCTGGATGATAATGTCAGTTTGGTGCATTTAAGAGCCTTTTTGGAGCTCTTTTATTTAAGCTTTGTCAAAGACTTGAAAAGTGTCTTTGGCAGCCATTAAAGCTTCATTCTTCTGGAGGAAACTTAAAGAGAGAACTTGAAAGGGAGAGAAGAAAGGGTGGAGTTTGAGAGAGGGAGAAGATCCTTTGAGGGGGTTTCAAGGGAGTGCGGAGGAGGTTTTACACTGTTGCTCTGGCGAGCTTATACCTTAATACCATCGGATTCAAGGTTCGTCTTGAGGGAAGTTTGGGAAGAAGAAGATATCTTTGGTGTCAAAGGACCCGGCTACTCTGCCGCACCGGGGAAGGTGGAAGTGATTTTGTAAGGGCTTCTCCGCCTATCTGTGGGGGCTAAAGGAGAGACACTAAAGGTTTAGTGCAATACTCGGAGGGCGTCTCTAAGGAGTGGACGTAGGTCGGGTTAGACTGAACCACTATAAATATGGTGTTTTTTTCCTTATTATTGCTTTCGCATTTAATTTCTGCACTTTAATTTCTTTGTGATGAACTTTGGTTTGAGTTTGTATTTTGATTCAAAAAAAAAATTAAATTACAATTCACCCCCTCCCCCCCCCCCCCCTACTTGGTTAGCCTTGGGCTAGTTTATAAGAGTTTAACATCCTTGTCAAACTTTTAATTTAATGGTGCATTTTCTTATAAGCCAATTATTATTGTGTCTAGGGATTCATCTGTTGATTCAAAGTCACCACCCAGGTTTACATGTCCCATCTGTGATGCTATATCAGGATCTGACTCATCTATCTTTAGAAAATATAGATCCTCCTCTAAACTGTAATCCATTGGCGACACCATCATACAGGATTCAGGGGCTACCTCTTCAATGCATTCTTCTTTTATCTTGTTATTTGGCACTAATGAGATAACCTAACATACTTCTATAGGAATGGATTCCTCATCACCTTCTTCAGCTTCATCTATTTTAAGCTCTGGCATAAAGTCAATGAGCTTAATAGGTCGCCTCACACTATAAGAGTATTCATTCAAACTATCGATAATCCATTGAGTTGTAGTTATTTTCTCCTTTGGCTTCTTCAGTTTGATCTTCTTTCACAAGGGCTTTATCTTTCTAGATGTTGAAGGACCAGGTTGGTTGGAGAATTGTTTAGAAGTAGATGCTCGTGCCATAGACAGAGCTTTAAGATTTATTATCAGCTCAATAGGAGATTTCCACTTCACCCCTAAAACTTCTTCAAGCTATTTCAATATTTTTACAGTCTTTTTTGGAGATCGCAATCTCCCACTGCTCTTTTTGAATCGGCTTCTTTTCCATTCTGTTTTCTTCAACCGGAGGTATGGAGGAAGTCGTAACTACCTGAGTTGATTTATTTTTGGGATTAGTCAACACATTATCTGATAATGTGAGCTATCCCTTTGGATATTTTATTTTCAATCAATCCTTGAAGACGTAGCAATCTTCAATAGGATGGCTGATTATCCGATTATATGAATAATAATTTGGGTCACTAGTGTGCTTCGATCCCTTGGGCCTCTTACATTCTGGCAGTTCTAAACCCGCTTTTAATGTCTGTCAAAATAACTTAGAGATATTATCTCTTTTAAATGAATATTCTTTGTTAATCTTATCTTTGAGAGATGTGAATGTTCTATCACCAATTCTCATTGCTTTCCTCGGGCATTCCACTCCACCTTAGAAGGTTCGTGACTTATCATTTCCCCCGAGTATCAATTTCTGTTGGGGGTTAGGGTTGTAGGCCTACTTGAGCTTTCTTCATACTATATTGGTTGCTTGCCCTTATCTATGTTATAAACCACTCATTTTTCTTTATTGGTTTTGAAGAAAAATATTGAGATAGACTCACCCCTTCTGGCACCCGGGGCCTTAGCCTTCTTGGGTTTATCAGAATGACTCTAATCTGGACAAGTTTAGTTTCTCAAACTTTGCCACTCTGGCAAGCAGGTCTTTAAATGTGGTAATGGTAGTCGTGCACGGGAATAGTTGCATCTTATCATTGATGTTTCACATCAGTAATTGCACGACATGTTCTTCCTCAAGTTGTTGCTCATATTTTATACTTAAATTATGCCAGCGAGTGATATATTTAATCACAGATTCATCCATGCTTTTCTTATACAAAGTAAGGTCAGCGATTGTTATCTTTTCGGTTACACTAACGAATCTCTTCACAAATATAATTTCTAATTCTGCAAAGGTTTTCACATAATTAATTGGAAGTTCATCATACAATTCGAAAGCAGCTGAGTCAAGCTATTGACAAATTTTCAGAATAATAGAGCATTATTATCCCTTATGTTAGCACGGGTAGCTTTGAATTGCATCAGGTGTTGTCTGGGATTTTTGTTGACATCAAAAGTGTTAAATTTTGGTACAGAATATTCCTTTGGATACGGCATTTGATCATACTCTGTCGGATACGGGCTTTCCCATCAATTTCTTCGCCTGATCAACAACTGTAATAGCCTTAATCTTTTTGGTAATGATTCCTTCTAACTGCGTAGCAGTCACAATTTTGGAAGTGCTTACAACATTTTGTGGGGTGGGCTAGCGGACGGTATTATGGACTTCATGACCACCTTCAGGAACTCCCCTTACTCCTAATACTTATGGCACTTGGAAGTTTGGAGGAACCAGAGGAGGATTGGGCATGGGACCGACTGCAACATTTCTTTACATCATTTATATCATCGTCGTCATTTGGGCAATCATCTCAGTCATTTTATTATTCAACTGAGAGATTTCTCTATCCTTCGCCCTCATTTATCGCTTTATTTGTCATTGTATATCGGCAAGCATGACATCTTCAGCATCAAACAAATTCTCCTCGACTTCTTCTACTTCATCTTCTCCTTGAGAATGGCCACCTCTGCTAGTGGTAGATCCAACTTCATGGAGATGTCGATATACTTGCCTAGGTGGCGGTTACCAACGATCGTCATCTACACCGTCGTCGTGGTAGGCCTCATCATCGGCATTAGTATGTCTTACCATGCAGATCACTTCCATGTACAAAGTGTTATTTATTTCTTCCTCTATATCTTCCAATATACTCTTCTTTTTCCATGTCTTCTTCCCCTTCCATAATTTATTCTCCTCTCTCCTTCAGTACTTGGATCTCTGAGCGGCGACGCCACTGGATCTCTGATTCTTGGTTAGGTAAGGAGATTTCTTCGACCAGTGGCCTGCATTCAAAGTTAGCTAACTCTTTGGGTGGAGGTAGTGAGCGACGGGATCCCTTGGAGGATTCTTCAAGGTGTTGACCATCGGAATGGCCACCATCATGGGCCTTCCTTGGGACCCATTTCTAATGTTGTTTATTATTAGGGGCGGATCTCCGGGAAGTTGCACCGGATTTCACGCCCAAATCATTTCTTCTTTCCCTTTTATCTTCTCTTTCTTCTTTGTGAGGCTTTGGCCTCTAGATTTTCTTTCCTTTTTGCTGGGACCTTTCAGCGACAGATCCCTGAACCCAAAGTTCAGGTGTCATGCCTCGATGCTCGCCGCGTGGGACATATTTTTTATTCTTTTCTCTCCACCACAACAAATAAGCATTCTCTTGGTCTCAACCATCAATGGCCACTAGTATCTTCTTTTCTTCAGTCCTCTCTCTTTCACAGTCTTTAAGACCCTACAGACCTGGGCCAATATAGATTCAGGTTCCTTCTTCTTGTGAGGAGTTGGGACTTCAGGCTGTTGGTCCCAAAAATAATTTCTTCAGCTCACTAGTTGAGCTATTTATTTTGACCCATTTCAGACCCGCAAACCCATTCCAGGTGGTTACCTCAGGCTCTTGGGCAGGCAAGTTAAACGGATGGGTCGAGAATTATTGTTGAGCTTGATGTTCAGCATTCTTTTTTCTCCTCTGTCTTCTTGTAAGCCTTCCTCCAAATGAGAAGGCCTCAGCATCATTCTTCCCGGGTGCAGGTAACCCAGTTGACAGAGTTGTGGTGTTTGCAGCCACCACAAAAATCCTCTCGTGCGGCACAACTCTCTTGGTGACTAAGGTTTTTGACTGTGAAAGTCGTTCAAACACAGAGCCCTCTTGTAAGGATTTTCAGAAGTAGCAGTGGCCCGCAACGCTGGTAAATGCGTCCGACGTGTATCAACTTCAGTAGTGGGTCGATGCGTAGGCAGATACACACACAAGGTAGGAGCTCCGGCAGGATGGAGTCTCCTCGCAGGTCTTTTAGTATTCATGTCAGTCACGGGGATAACAGCAGTTCTTACAATAATTGCAGGGAAGTCAAGATTATTGAACTAGATGGTAGCCCCGGTATTATCAGTAGTGATCATACAGTTTGCTAGTTAGATGCTAGTGCCGCATCCCAATTGAGCTATAAATGCAGTGGTCTGTAGATTCATCTGCACAAATGAAATGTAAGGGTTAGTAATCATCATCTGATACATGACCCCACACTTTCAAAATGCAAAGACTTACACATAACGCAGAAATGAAAGTAGATAACATTATAAGGCAATTAAAATAAATTCAAAATTCTATTAAATGCATTATCTCAATGAATTTATTGAATGATCATTTTTTTAGAATATTTAAAATTTTAATTCTTTAAGTGATCACTTTGGAAAAGTTAAGAATTTTATACTCATTAATTTTTGCTGTTACTACATCATTGAGACGACTAGCCAAAGATGAAAAGAGAAACTAATCCCCAGCTGAGTCGCCAGAAATCTGTGGGCTCTAAAAATTCAGCTCCAGCCTCTTCCCGCTTTACAATTTCTTTCGGTGGAGTTTTAACGGATTTATTTCTTGTGTAAATTTTAGGAAGGCAGATGGGTTTGTAGGTAAGACACTACTCAGAGATTTTGCCCGCATTTTGTGAGGACTTTATAGTCTGAGTTCTGGTTTCTTATAGGTGTAAGCCTCTATAGTTAATTACCCCTCCCGCCTATGAGAGAGAACTTTTGATTAAGGCTAGTCGTCAATCAGATACATTATATCTATAGATACTTAGTATAAGGCATATAGTAGCAGCATGAGTATTTGGAATGATTGGAGAATTTATATTTAAAATTGAAATTTTACCATCTTATACTTAAAACGGATGGTGGGGGAATGGATGATAGACCCGATCAAGATTCCATAGTTTCGTCGTCCCAAGCCATCGTGGTCCCTGGTCTACTTAGTCAAAGGAGGTAGTCAACCCAACATAATAGAAGGATCCTTGTCAGCATCCATGGATTACTTCGTCCAAAGGGACCTTGTAGACCTGGGTTGGATGTTTGTCTAAGGGGATAAATTTGAATCCATATTTACTAACAGAGGGACTTGTGCCCTATCGATCATATTCTATTTATTAATATCTCAATGATTTTATGCTACTAAGGAATGTATTGGCTCTGACCATAACTGTTATTTTGTGGCACCATTTAGTGGCAAAACCACTCAGTTCAGAAGGCATCGAATCATAACAATTTATCTTGCGGTGTCATATGGCTGCAAAATCACCGATTAGAGGACATATAACATGTCCTTAATGGCATGAGATCATTTGAGAATGGATCATAGTGATATTCTTGACTAGGTATTAGCTATGTGTGAGCTGAAATAGTATTTCAATTTGTCCACCTCAGCATACTGTTGCATATGGTGGATGAATTTTGCTTTAAGTGATTGATGATTGAATTTTAATTTTAAATGTCTTGGACATGGATGATTCTTAAAATTTAGATTTTTGGAAATTTGGATGGCTTTTTAAAGTATTTGTGAACCCCTTCGGTTCAGATAAACATTCAACACGGTCATCATTGGGGTGTATGGAGTCATTTTCATTTAAAAATATTTGCATTTTATGGATAGACCTTGACAACTCTATTGAGGTGTCGACAGAGGATTGAGTTTCATAAGATTTATGTCTTTATTATTGAATTATATTAATTATAGGCCTTGAAATTCTAATATGAATATATTAAGATAAATATACCGGTCGCCATAATCATGTATTTATTTAATGGTTTGAACCATGTCGACTCCTATTGATCCGCATAGAAGGATCGTTTCAAACTTGAATTCACATATTGACCCGCGCAGCATCCCTAGATGTCATTTATGTACTTATAACACACTCGTCAGGGTTCATGCGGGTTATGATTGCACTTGCCCCTTGTGTACCTTTATGTACCTATATATATACAAACTATGGTGCATGTGCTGGGGCTTTTTTACAAATTTAATAAGCCTTCTACAGTAACTCGTAGAAACTCATGCTTGGCATTAGGGGTGTAACCGAGTCGAGTCGAGTCGAGTATTTGCCTTATCAAGCCTGGCTCGTTTAAGACTTAATGAGCTCTAGCTCGAGCTCGAGCTCGAGATCGAGCTCGATTAGTGGGCTTGAGATCGACTCGTTTGGAGTATACCAAGCTCGAGCTCGACTCGAAAGCTCGAGCTCGTTTGAAAAGCTCGAGCTCAAGCTCGGCTCGTTTAATTGGCTTGACTCTTTAAATGTAAACCAAAATTTTTTTTCTTAAATTTAGTTCTTGAAGAAATCAATATATACTTATATAGTGTCATACTGAGCAATCATCTTCCTTCAAAAAATTATAAATTTGATCAATATCAAGTACAACTTTAAGCAATTAAGCACAATAAAACTTGATTAATATAAAAATAGAGCATTCATATCAATGTTAGACCAAATTGTATATCACCAAATCATTACAAAAAGAAGTAATTGGAATTATACAATCCATTAAAAAGTTTCATAATATTGCATAAGTAAAAATCACAACAAAAGATAGAACTATTAATTCCATGTCTGTCTGATATTCCATATTCTTCAAACTCTTTCATCTCAACTCTCTATTACCAATTAATATGCTGCAAACCTAAGAAATTAAGAAAAAAGTTAAATAATAATTATTTTAAAAAATAGCACTATAGCAACTATCTAAATTTACATATTCTATAGATCTCAAATTTGATGCCTCATATTAAACATTAATATACCTTGATCCTGTCATTGAAACTGCTGTGTTTTCGCACTTTTTTGACTAGTGGGCCATCCATGTGAAGAAAAACTGAAAGAAAATATCATGTGCTCATCATATTACACATACAAAATCTAAGAAGGAAAATCATGCTCAACAAAAGTGAATAGAGGAAATAAAAAAATGCATTATGGAACCCTTTATTTTGCTTGAGATCTATGCAAAATTGTTAAAAAACTCAGAAATCCACTTTGTGCTCATCATATTAAAAAACTGATGCAATAGATTATATGCTACAAAGATGAATTTAGGAAACATTAAAATCAGCTTGGTACCATTGATTGTTCTTTCATACATGTGCTATTTCACAATACGATTGGTAGTAATATAGTAATACTACAGGTGGGGTTAATATTAGAAAAATAAATTTCAGCACCCTTAGTGGAATAAAAAGAAACTTCACACTAATATTTTTTACCTTAGATTTTTTCATATAATCGGTAAGACAATCTCCACCTCTTCATCTTCTTCTTCCTCCTACAAAAGCAAAGATAATTTAATGTTCATATATAAGTATGTGGAATACAAAATAAATGTCAACAAAACTTGCATGTACAAATATTACCTTAACCCTTCCCTTCAAGCCATAGTGGCAACGAACCCAGTTGGAACCACAAAGGAGAGCTTGCACAGTGTCAACCCCTAATTTTGATCGATATGTATCAACTACTCTTTCTCCAAAACTGAAAGTGGACTCTGAAGCAACTGTACTAACAGGGATGGAAAAAATATCCACTGCCATTCTTGAAAGTATGCGGTAATTGGCTTGATTGTTTTTTCACCATGCTATCACATCAAACTTCTGCCCTTCACTACAAAGTTCTAAGCCATCTTCCAAGTAGTTGTCTAAATCTGATTTTATAGGCCTGGTGCTTGTTTTGGATGAGACAAATGAGGTGAAATCATGCCAACCACTATATTTTTTAGAAGTAGATTGATGGTCTACACTTTGCAATGAATTGATTGTGCTCCTTGAACTCTCTCCTGCAATACCACCATCACCATCCAATTCGGCTTCAGAACTTCTAACATATTCCTCATACATTTCATAAAGAAGACATCTAACATGCTGCACATTCCTCATGCTTTCATCTCCATGATATATCTTAGGGTAGGCATACTCAATTACAACAAACTACATTCTTTGATCCATCACTGCACCAAAAGCCATGAGGAGATTACATTCACCCCAATATTTATCAAATTTAGCTTTCATCTTCTTAGTCATCTCCATAATAAAATTATCAGTAGAAATTGCCCCCTCATCCAACACCTTCTTAATAGTACAAATTTGTGAAAGAAATAAAATTGCTGTAGGGTAATCAGTTCCGGAAATAATATCAGTTGCTTCGTTGAAGAATCCCAAAATATAACAAACTTTTTCAATTTTATCCCACTCCTCTGTTGGACATGCAACTTATGCCACTTCTCTTTCGTTATACGAAAAAAAGGCTTCCCTTAACCTTAATGCCACTATCAACATTGAATAAGTTGAGTTCCAACGAGTTGGGCAATCCATTACTAGCTTTCTAGTAGGTAACTGTAATTGTTGGACAACCTCAGAAAATCTGACTAACCTTGCTTCAGGTGCATTAACAAAACTTACAGTATCTCTAATTTTATCAATAATATACTCCACACTTTTTATGCCATCCTTTATCATAAGGTTTAATATGTGAGCACAAAAACGGACATGAAACAACCTTCCTCCAAAGAATAGTTTTTTCTTCACTCTAAAACTATCTTTTAAAAGCTTCATTGCCCTATCATTATTTGATGCATTGTCAACTGAGATTGTAAAAACTTTATCCTCAATACCCCATTCACAAAATGCCTTGTAGAATGTATCAACAATTTTGGTAGCCGTATGTGGTGGTGGCAAATGCAAAAAACTTAAAACTCATTTCTGTAACTTCCACTGTGAATCAATATAATGAGCCGTCACTGTCATATATGAAATTCTCTGATTTTTTGACTTCCATAAATCTGTGGTAAAACTTATTTTGTTAATGCCCTTTAAAGCATTCTTCAATTTTTTTTTCTCCCTTTCATACACTTGTATGACATCATTGCGTGTTGTTGCCCTTGAATATTTCAAAAAAAAAATGTGACATAGCCTTCAAAATTAAGTTGAATCCAAATTCTTCAACAATAGAAAATGGTTTCTCATTAATTAGAATGTAATGTGCTATCATCTCCCTAACTTTTTGATGATCATATTTAAATGTTGTCAACATTCCACCATCTTGACTGCTCTGAGAGAATGAGTTTTCTATATCTGATGGTTGGAAGTGTAAGATTTTTTGTTTTTTGAGAGCACGAATCCTAGCAGCACATCGGTCCAAATGTCTTTTGAATTGTGTAGTTGCGCCAGTAACTCCAATAAGTAGTTGTTTTTACAATGCACACATTCTCCTTTTTTTTTTGCCCAGTAGGAAGAATAACTTCTTTGAACTCATCCCAAACTTTATATCTTTTTTTTCTTTTTTTTTCTTCCTATAACATCATCAACTTCTTCAATATCATCCACTTCATTTTCATTAGTCCACTTTTCGACCTCTTCGTCAATCTCATTGTCATCATTATGTGTATTATTTTCATTCATAGGTTGACTACCAACATAAGAGTGAAGATGGTCATCATTTTGATTTTCATGTCTTCCAATCTCAATAATTGCATGCTCAATATTATCCCCTTCCATACTAACTGGTGTAGACATTCTAAAAAAATGATAATAACATGAGAATGGGTATAAATTTTATAAATACTATAACAGCACTATACACACACTATAATTAATCATGAGTTCAATAAAATTTATAAATATAACTCATAAATTCCATGTCTTTGAAAGATGTCATTAAAAAACCCACTAACACAAGTATAGAATCAATTTTCTTGAATTTTATGGCAATCCGAACACAACCCATGCTGTAAACTTCTAAATGCT
The DNA here is from genome assembly GCA_016618105.1 of Dendrobium huoshanense. Lineage (NCBI taxonomy): Eukaryota > Viridiplantae > Streptophyta > Magnoliopsida > Asparagales > Orchidaceae > Dendrobium > Dendrobium huoshanense. Next base: position 20,213,719 of record CM028345.1, read on the forward strand.
TATAAGAAATAGGTAGGAAATTGCATAACGAGTTGTTCTTTTTTATACCTTTTAGGCACTAGCAAGTTTTGCATTTTGATACTAAGTGCAATATCTTGTAAACTTAGACAAATAAAATCTATCAGTATAACAGCAAAACAAAACTTAAATGTTTATTTCAGGTCAATATCATTGATATATCTGATAAATAGGACCAAAAATGACGACAGCATATGGATAAGGAAAAAAAAATCATCTACAATAACAAGAAACCCCTAAATCAAGTAATGAAGAAAAAAAAAACAAGAAACCCCCAAATTTATAGAGACAAAAGTTTATTAACTGAAGCAAAGTTATAGTTTACCTATCAAACGGCTTCAATGAAATTTTCCACGAGCTGGCGAAGTCCTCAACTGCACAAATAAAAAAAAAACAATGACCTAACCACAGCTTATGCTGGCAGATAGCAACTCGGAACTGAAGCAAGCCGGATGAAAGCAAAGTTTAACCAGAGCAGATAGTAACTCCAGCACCTGATAAATGAAGACAATCAACGATGATGAAGGCAAGAAACGACCTAATAAGAGCTTGAAAACCGGAAGAACGAAGTCAAGAAACTATGATGAAGGAAATAAGAGAACTAACCGGAGAAGAAAATAGGTGTAGGCGTGGAGCACCGGAAAAACGAAGGCAAAGAAAGATGCCCTAGCGCCGACGCCGCACCTACCTCTCTGCCTCACGAACAAACGAATATGAACAGGCTCTTCACTTCGTAGAGCTAGAAGTTTATTTTCTTTCATCCGGTTCATTTGAATCCGGTCCAGGGCTCCAGGCATCCAGCGCGCGGCACGGCGACAGGCATTCAAAATTTTTGGAAATTCGCCCACCGAATTAATCGAGCTGGCTCGACGAGCCCTCGAGCCGGACAACGTTTATATCGAACTCAAGCTCGTTAATAGATCGAGCTCGAAATTAAGCTCGAACTCGAGCTCGAAGCTCGATTAGCTCGGCTCGCGAGCTTGTTTATGAGTCGAGCTCGAGTCAGCTCACGAGCCAGCTTGACTCACTTACACCCCTACTTGGCATAGACCTTTTGTATTTGCCCAATTTATACATGTAAACTATCGTGCATTACTTGTAATTTTCTGCAAGTGGACTATAGTGCACTAATGAATCAGCAGTTTGTAGGTATTTTTATTTGTTGCATATCATACATCTTCACTTACAGGAGGACGATGTACCTAGCTGCCATTGGATGGTTGTTGAATGTGACATGTTCACTTTCCATTCGTAGATCTATTGCATGGATTATGCATGATGGATCTTCTATAGTCATTCATGGATAATTTATAATGTCTTCTACCACTTATTTTCCTTTGTGCTTATCTGGACCTCACTTAGATATCATAGTACCTTTCTCTTTCATGGTTTGTGCAAGTGAATGCAGTAGGGATTACTGCATCTCTCTACATGATTTCCATGAAGACTATAATCTGAAAGTTCGTTAGGGATGTTAAGCTTTATAGAACTGGTCCACACTAACAAAGAGGGGGGGTGAATTGGTATTTTAAAAAAAAAAAATTCATAAAGAATAAAAATCACATAAACCAAAATCACACCACAAAAATAAATACGAAAATAAAAGTGCGGAAGCAAGAAAACAAGAACACATATATTTATAGTGGTTCGGTCAACTCAACCTACGTCCACTCCCCGGAGGCGCCCTCCGAGTATTGCACTACAAACGTGACTCTCCTTTAGCCCCCACAGCTAGGCGGAGAAGCCTTTACAAAGCACCTCCTTTTTGCCACCCCGGCAAGGCAGAGAACCTACCTCCTTTTGCTTCCTCCTGAAGCTGACAGAGAACCACAACCAAAAGCTAACTCCTTACCTCTACCGACCCTTCCACGAACGAGAAACTCTAGACAAAAAACAAGCAGAGCGATCCTTAAAGCAACCCTTATGAATCCCCTCACAAGCTCCCCCTCACAAGATCCTCTCTCTCTCCCTCTCTCTCTTTCTCTCCTCAAGACCTTCTTAGGTCAAGGCAGCAGCCAAAGGTCTTCCAAAACGTTGAACAAGAGTTCTTAAATAGAAGAGCTTCAAAGGAGCTCATTAATTACATGTTGTCGATAATATCGTCCAGGCCGATATGGACATCGGCCTGGCCGATCAGTACAAATCTCAGAAGATCGGCCAGAGCAACGCCCTGGATGCAAAAAACTGTACGATTGAAAATTGGCTTGATCGTCCAGGCCGATCTCACGATCGTGCCGGCCGATCAGTTCAAATCAGAGGAAATCGTCCAGAGCATCGCCCTGAATACGAGCTGGCCGATATTTATCATCCTTAAGTAACTTAAGGTTTTTGAATGGATCGTCCTGGCCGATCCTGTGATCGTCCAGGACGATATGATCGTATCAATCATCCTTAATTATTCCCTTGATTTCCTGATCAATTAAGGCATAATTTGAGAATTTTGTTCAGGCCGATCGATGATCGTCCTGGCCGATAATTTATAAATACAGTATACCTTAATTGTCTATGGCGGCAACTTCTTTCTGTTTTGATCTTATCATTCTGGCCGATATACGTATCGTCCAGGCCGATATATTAATGACGGCTGTCTTAACTAAGAATCTTTATTTAAACTTTTTATTTTAAGCATGATCATCCAGGACGATGTGAAAAATCATCCTGGCCGATATGAGTAAAAACAGAAATTCTAAGTCTCTCAAGTGTGTGTGTGTAGGGTTACTTAGCATCAGTCTCTTTGACCATTACAAGTAGACTCAAGAAGTGAAAAATAAAAGTATAGACTGACTCAACCCTAAACCTACGCAATCCTGAACTTGCTTCGTCTGTTCGTCCGATCTTCGATTCCTGAAAAAGTTAGAAGAAACAAGTAGTCCAAGAGAATCAATAGTGTTTGTCAATCATCAAAACACAGGTCATGAAAATAAGTTTGCAACAATCTCCCCCTTTTTGATGATGGCAAAACACTACAAAAATAATTAGCAGTAAAGGTTCAGGATCGACAAAAAGGACATCATAAACTTTTCCCCCTTTTGACATATCAAAAAGGAGGAAACACAAAAGAACAATAGCAAATCAAAAAAAAAAATTTAACAAGGCATGAAAATGATATAGTATTCCATGTGATTGATTTAAAAACTTGTGAGTTAATAAGTTAACAATCTCATCAATCCATAGAATAGTAGAATATCCGATCATGGTTACCCTTAGCTCAGATGTTTTCTTAGGGTAGAATCGTCTTTTGAAATCAATGACCTAACTCAAAGAATTAATTGGATATGAAAAAAAGAATACATCCATCACTTGGCTTAAGAAAAAACTATCTTTATAAAATAATGAACCAAAGTAAATTTGTCACAATCGCAAAACAATTAAAATTAAGCCTTTCAGAACCAAAACTTCTAAGTTCTAAAAGATTTAAAAAGAGAGAATAGCTTGCTTTTGAGTGGGCTCATTTTATGCCTCTTGTCAATTTGAGTGGCGCTTTGCGCATCTTTTTTATTTTTGATACACTTTTGTGTATATTTTTCAATTTTGGCATCTTTGCGCTTCTTTTGTTAGCATCATTGGCCAAATTTTTTTTTTTTTTTTTGCAAGCTATATTCTCTTTTATAACCTCTTAAAAAATCTTAGTTGTGAATATATCTTCTCAGATATTAGAGAATAGGAGCTCTCTCTATAACATAAGGAAGAATTACCACAAGCAGAATTAATAATCAAAGACAAGAGTAACGAGGGATCTTGATGTGATAAAAAGACTTTAAACATTATAAATACAAGATAGATTTGCTTAAGCAAGATTAAGAAAAGATCTCAATTTCATGAATAATCTTTAATTTAAGATAGATTTTTTATTAGAAAAGAAAACTATGCCACTAAAAATAGGTTAGAGAAAGAGACACAATCACAAAATATTTTTACCATCTAGGAGATTAGGAGATGAAAACCACATTGACTACAAATTTTTAAAAGCAATGACAAGAAATATAATATCATTTCAGCGATGATTTTGAAGACTAAGAAAAAGAAACAAAAGAAAAATAAAAAACACTAAAAACTAATAAAAAAAAAACCAAAAGCAAGTAACTAAAAGATCAAGTTTCAAGCATTTATGTCAATCACACACAATCTGGTCCTTAAAGAACTGAAAGTGTCGAAGGCCAGTGGTTTAGTAAAGATGTCAGCCAATTGATTCTCAGTTGTCACATAGTGTAACTAAATGTCTCCCTTAGTCACATGATCTCAAATGAAGTGATGCCTAATGTCAATGTGCTTAGTCCTTTAATGTTGGATAGGATTCTTAGAGATGCATATGGCACTAGTGTTGTCACAAAAGATTGAGATGGTGCCTACAGGTAATCCTAAATCCAATACATATTATTTCAACCAAAGGACTTGGGCCACACAACTTCCAAGAGCGATGTACTCAGCTTCAGCAGTGGAAAGAGCAATAGAGTTTTACTTCATACTAGACTAAGAAACCAAAGACTGTCCAATGAATTGACATGTTCCTGAAGTGCTCTTCCTATCCACCTTGCATCCTGCAAAATCAGATTCAAAAAATCCAATAATCTCAAAAGAAGTGTTGTGTCTAGGGTACCAAATCCCTAAGTCTTATGTCCCCAAAAGGTATCTAAAAATTCTCTTAACAGCAGTCAAGTGGGACTCCTTAGGGTCAGCTTGAAATCTAGCACAAAGGCAAACACTAAACATGATATCAGGTCGGCTCGCAATCAAGTAAAGTAAAGATCCAATCATGCCTCTATACTTCTTCTGATCAACAGACTTACCACTTGGGTCCTTATCTAATGGAGCACTAGAAGTCATGGGAGTGTTAATTGGCTTAGCTTTGTCCATCTCATATTTCTTCAAAATGTCCTTTATGTATTTTGTTTGATTTAGAAAAGTTTCATCCTCCAATTGTTTTATGCTAAACCCCAAAAAGTATGACAAACTCTCTCATCAAACTCATCTCAAACTCTCTACTTATTGTTTTAGAAAAATCATCACACAATTTCTTATTAGAAGATCCAAAGAGTATATCATCCACATAAATTTGAACAATGAGTAAATCATCTCCAACTCTCCTAAGAAAAAGGGTGGTGTCTATGTTCCCCTTGACAAACTCCCTCTCTAGTAAGAATGTGCTAAGCCTCTCATACCAAGCTCTTAGTGCCTGCTTTAAACCATACAATACCTTTTTTAATTTAAAAATATAATTTGAAAATTGGGAGCTCTCAAAACCTGGAGGTTGTTCTACAAAAACATCTTCTTTTATTTCCTCATTTAAAAAGGCACTCTTGACATCCATTTGAAAAAGCTTAAATCATTTATAACAGGCAAAGGCTAATAACACTCTAATGGCTTCCAATCTAGCTACAGGGGCAAAAGTCTCCTCAAAGTCTATTCCTTCTATTTGATTGTACCTCTTAGCCACCAATCTTGCTTTATTCCTCACCACCACTCCTGAATCATTCACCTTGTTCTTAAAGACCTACTTTGTCCCAACTACACTTTGTCCCATAGGTCTTTCTAAAAGCTCTCAAACATCATTCCTAACAAATTGATTCAATTCTTCTTGCATTCCTAAAATCTAAAACTCATCAGTAAGGGCTTAGTTAATGGTGGTGGATTCAGTCATAGAGATAAAGGCAGAGTGGTTCACCTCCTTCCTAAGTCCATGTAGTTTTAACTCCACTAGAAGGGTCTCCTAAGATCAAATCCTTGGAGTGACTTGTAGAGTATCTCCAATCTCTAGGCAAAGTGTATGAAGGTTCACCCCTTTCATCAAAATTTTCTACTCCTTGGGTGACTTCTCCTACTCCTTCATTACTTTGGTGCTCTCTCCCCTTCCCAAAATTTTCTACTCCACTTGTAATTTCTCCAACATCATCATCTTCTACTCCATATTTCTTAGGATCAAACTCATCAAAAACTATATGGGTTGTCTCTTCCACCATCAAAGTTCTCTTGTTAAACACCCTAAAAGACTTCCCAACACTAGAATATCCTAAGAATACTCCTTCATCAGATTTAGGATCAAATTTTCCCAAGTGAGACTTCCCATTGTTGTGAATGAAAACCTTACAACCAAAGACATGAATGTGGGAAAGATTGGGTGTCCTACCCTTAAGGATCTCATAGGGTATCTTCTCTAATTTGGCTCTAACATTCACCCTATTCAACACATAACAAGCTGTGTTAACCGCTTCAGCTCAAAAGTATTTTGGAAGTGAATACTCAGCAAGCATGGCTCTAGCGGCTTCCACCAAGGTCCGGTTCTTCCTTTCAGCTACCCCGTTCTGCTGAGGGGTCCTAGGAGCTGAAAAATTGTGGCTAATCCCCTTGTCCTCACAAAAATCTCCAAATCTTTCATTTTCAAACTCTCCCCCATGATCATTATGGATGGTCAAAATCTCATAACCTAGCTTTTTCTGAATCCGAGTAGAAAAAGTTCTAAACTCCTCAAAAGACTCATTTTTATGTGAAAGAAACCTAGTCCAAGTGAACCTCGAGTAGTCATCAACAATCACAAAACTATAGACTTTCCCTCCCATGCTGGCAGTGCTAATGGGTCCAAACAAATCCATGTGAAGGACTTCTAAAGGTCTAGAGGTGCTAATATCCTTAATGGGGTGAAAAGTGGAGTGGACTTGCTTTTCTAGTTGACAGGTCCTTTTGGGTCACTTTCCTAAGGATTTTCATACTTGCATGACAAAGCCTCCTGTGCCACAACCAAGAATCATCAATCACAGTTTTTAAGCAAAAAGAAGCAGCACATTTAATATTATTTAAATCAAGCATGTAGACGTTGTTGATCCTCTTTCCCTGCAAAATAGTGTTGTTACTTAAACTTACAATACATGAATTTGCAAAGAATTGCACGATGAAGCCTTTGTCATATAATTGACTGATGCTGAGCAAGTTGTGCTTCAATCCATCTACAAGCAAAACATTTTCAATCATAAGATTCTTGGAATTACCAATTATACCTGCGTCTACCACCTTGGTGGTATTGTCTCCAAGAGTAACCTTGCCTCCAGTCCTGAACTCTAGTACAACAAACTGGCTGGCATCACCAGTTATATGTCGAGAGCATCCACTGTCCAGGTACCACATACTCTCACGAGGCCTTTTGTGAGAGTCCTCCTGCAAATTTATCAAATGTTAGATTTAGGAACCAAGCAGGTTTGGGTTCCATCTTATGAAGAGAAGAATGCAATGCATGTGTGGTATGCTGTGGATCATGCACCTTAGGTCTCCACACCCAATGTGTACTATGGTGAATCGTGCAAGTGTGTGAGATGTGTCCTAGCATGCCACATGAAAAACATCTAACTCCAGGAAAGGGATTTCTTTAAGTGGTTTGAGTTATAATGCCTCTTCCTAGGTGTTGGCAATTGATCACAAGTATGTGTCATCCTAGTTTTCTTACATGCTTCTATTTCATTTTAAATCTTCAAAGTTGTGCTTTTTAAGACTTCATTTTCAATCCTTAAATTTTTCTCTTTCTCCTTGAACTTCTTAAAATCAAATTCAAGTGATGTGTGTGAGACTTTAAATGCATCATGCTTTTCAACTAATTCACAATGATTTTTATTTAACTCATCAAATTCATTAAGTAAGGTCATATGATTTGAATCAATCGTTTGATGGTCTTTAATCAAAATTTCATACTCTTTTTGTAGATTTAAAAATTCTAATTTCAAGCTAGCATGGGTTTTCTTTAATTTCCTATATGATGCGTGAATGTTTTCTGAAACTTCAAGAAGTTGATCGTATGAAAGTTCACATACCTCTTCTTGATCAGGATTGTTGTCTGCCATCAAGCACAATTTTGATGTCTCATCTTCTGGTTCTGTCTCTGATGAATCTGATGTCAAATCCGCCCAAAATGCTCTTTGTACTCTCATCTTATCCTTCCTTAGCTTAGGTTTCTCCTCGCCCTTTCCTTTGCTTGAGTGGTCTTTAAGTGTAGGGCAGTCAGTTTTCACATGTCCTGGTTTCCTGCAATTATAGCAAACAACATCAGAAGATTCTTTAACATATTTATAATCCTTACCTTTTCTCCAATTTTGATGATGCTTTTGTTTCTTCCTTAGAATGCTTTTAAATTACCTTGTGATGAAGGCAACTTCATCGCTTTCAGACCCAGAAGATTTAGAATCCAATTTGTGCGCCTTTAATGCAAATGTTTTCTCCTTCTTCTTCTTACCTGCATCAAGATTTCTTTGATTCACCCCTTGCTCGTAAGCAATGAGTGAGCCAAGTAAGTTATCAATAGAATAAGTGTTCAAATCCTTAGATTCAGTGATTGCAGTGATTTTAGCATCATACGACGAAGGCAAACATCTCAAAATCTTATTAACTTTTTCATAGTTTGAAAGTTCTTTTCCTAGTGCATGTAGTGAAGAAACTATCTGAGTAAACCTTGTGTACATGTCAGAAATCGATTCATGAGATTTCATATGAAAAAGTTCGTAGTCATGCAAGAGAATGTTCAAACGGGATTGTTTAACCTCATTAGTACCTTCATAGGTGATGCACAATTTATCTCAAATCTCTTTACCAGTTTTGCAAGTGGAGACACGCATGTAATCCTCAGATTTTAAAGCACAGAAAAAACAGTTCAAATATTTTGCATTCAATTGAGCTAAATCTCGTTCATCGAAAGTCCATTCAATAAAAATAACTTCAATTTTAACATCATTAATTTCACGAGAAGGTGGAGAATAACCTTCTTTGATAAGCATCCACATGCGATAATCAGTAGATTGTAAAAACGTTGACATGCGAGTTTTCCAAAAATAAAAAGGTAGGTTATCGAACAGGGGAGGTTGGGTAATAGAATACCCTTCTGTACTGTTACGATTCCCAAGGTTAGCCATGGATCAAATTTAAAAAGTTTTCAAACTTAAATTTTCGAATCCCGCTCTGATACCACTTGAAAGTTCGTTAGGGATGTTAAGCCCTATAGAACTGGCCCAAGCTAACCAAGAGGGGGGGATGAATTGGTATTTTAAAATTTCTTTTCACAAAGAATTAAAATCACATAAACCAAAATCACACCACAAAAATAAATGCTGAAATAAAAGTGCAGAAGCAAGAAAACAAGAACACAGAAATTTATAGTGGTTCGGTCAACTCGACCTACGTCCACTCCCCGGAGGCGCCCTCCGAGTATTGCACTACAAACGTGACTCTCCTTTAGCCCCCACAGCTAGGCGGAGAAGCCTTTACAAAGCACCTCCTTTTTTCCACCCCGGCAAGGCAGAGAACCTGCCTCCTTTTGCTTCCTCCTGAAGCTGGCAGAGAACCAACAACCAAAAGCTAACTCCTTACCTCTACCGACCCTTCCACGGGCGAGAAACTCTAGATGAAGAACAAGCAGAGCGATCCTTGAAGCAACCCTTGTGAATCCCCTCACAAGCTCCCCCTCACAAGATCCTCTCTCTCTCCCTCTCTCTTTCTCTCCTCAAAGCCTTCAAAACACAGGTCATGAAAATAGGTTTGCAACATAATCAACTTTAAGTTTTTCTTATTCAAATGTTTTCATTTGTCATTCATAGTGTACTTCCACCTTTGTTGCACATATTTTATATTCATTTGTGAACATTGTTTTGTATTATATATGATGAGCTTTTGCAATAGTTCATAAGAACTTGCATCGATAGCCTATTCTCCACATTCACTTGTAGGAGAGTAATGTGCTTGTTTGGATGATAGATAAATCCATCATAGTCCATTATTGATGTCTTCATATGGTTTGCAATTTTTGTTTATCTTCACTTATGCTTAAACTGTGCGTGCTCATATTTATCATTGACTTAAGATGCGTTAAATCCAATGCCACTAGTCCATTATCAGGTCCCAAAGAGCTCATGTCATGGCTTTGTGATCAAACATATCTTTCACAATCCTCCTATTTCTTGCAAACAAGTTATACTTGTAAATTATTTGCCCTTATATATGATATGTAATGAACTTGATATCACCATTCATTAACATCTTCATCTCAATTGAAATGACCTTTACAAGTTAATTGTCATTGTTCAAAAAAAAGTCATGGCAAAATTTGGAATGAATGTATGCATGGATCCTTGCTCATTTTCATGAGATTTGAATGAATGGTATTCTTCAGTTAGCATTTGCATCCAAATTGGAATAATAACTCTAATATATTTCGTTGATGTTATTGAGTAATGATATTTTACAAATATTTTGCTCCTTAAATGTTCATTTGGATAATCAAGATCATTTATCATTTGTAGTTTTAGTGTAGTTATGCATTTATTACTTAGAAGTCCAATTGATTTGTATTTTAATTTACACTGTGGATTCTCCAATTCAATGTCTAGTTCCCTGCTGTTCAAAGTTGATCCAAGTTCTTTGTTGTTGAAGCTCTATTGATGCCCACTATGCTTGATTCAAATCAAGTCCAAGTTCACAAGTCATTGCACTTTCTTATATTCGGTTCAAATCAAGCTAAAGTCCAAATTTGTAAATCCTTTGATGTTCACAAGTTTGCATGTTCAATTTCAAGTTCTCGTAGCCCGGCCGCCGACTAACGTCGGACTCCTACCCGATGTCAGACCTCCGCTCGTCACCAAATTTCTACCCGACGCCGAACCTCCGCTCGTCGCCAGATTTATATCCGACACCGAACTGCTACCTGACACAAGAATTCTATCTATTGCCAAACTTTCGTCGGACTTCTATCTAACGTTGGACTTCTGTCCATCGATGGTCTTTATGGCCTCCGTCACCCGCCAAATACGATCCTTCCAACATATGTCGCCCATCGACCATAGTCCTTCTGACCAAACGAACACGTCAATAGTGATTTTGTGCATTCCCACCATGCATTGCATTCCATATGATGTATATTTGTTATATCAAGCCAAAGCCTTCCTCCCAATGAAGGGCCACATTTGTAATCAACTGCAAATACTAGTGGATTCATTCGACTGTGCTAGCCCCTGTGATTTTTCATCCTTTCCAGGGAATTTTCACATAAATTTTTGGTCTCTTATTAATGATGCACTCTCTCTCTTATCTGATTACGTGTTGGATCTTCATACAAAGCTAAGATATTAAACTTTATATTTCTCTACCACCGCGAATACTCCAATATGCAACAATAATAATAATAATAATAAATCTGGTACTCGTATCAATATTAAATAAGATAACATTAATAATACTGTTTTTCATTTTTTTTTTTTATTTAATATTTTTAAGTTCGGTACATTTTGGCAAATTTATGGTTGTTTTCACCATCTGTTGCAAGCCAGAATAGTTTAACAAGAAAATGCATATATTAGAAAAAATAATAAAAATAATTTTTTTTAAAATGCAAGCAATTACTCCAATTTGAAAGTTGTGTGGGTAAAACAAATAAATAAATTATGGTGCAGAGTAAAAGTTTTTTGCAAAATGAACAAAATTGTTTTGCTCATAATTATTTTGAAATTGGGTTACCAAAAAAATAAATTACAAAATAGAACAATATCAATTTTGTTCAATTTGCATGTAAATTAAGATTTCACCTAACAAAAATATCATTTATAATTGATTTCACTCCCACATCTATGTATCGTGGAGATCAGCAGGCCTATAAATACGTGCTTCTGGTAGACATTATCAAACCAAGTAGAGCATTTTCAGTAACCTAACTGCTTATAAAGATTTTCATACAGAACACTTGGCAGACATGGCAATGAAGAAAGTAATAAGAAGTCACCCTAGTCAAATACCCCCTTTACACCTTCCAGGCTCTCTCCTAATGATTCCCTGCAACAGACGAAAAAAAAAAAATAGTTACCATGATTTCATTGAGCCATGACCAATGTTACTTGCAGTATTGCGCTTCAATATGTAAATATGACGCAATCATCTATTATAATAACAAAACAATAAGCCTTGCCACATAGATTGATTTTAGTTAGACATAGATATGATTATAATCTTGTTGAAATAAATTTTCAGTTTAATTCTCTAGTTAACACGCATCACAAATTACGTAAGGACATAACGCAACGCAAGCAAGTTATCATTAGAAAATAGGTTCTAAATCTAAATCGTAAGCATATCAGCATACTGATGGTAATAAGCACACTGATCCCATAAGGATTAATGTGATTTCTACCACAAAGGAAATCTTACAACGAAAATCAGGAGATGAAAAATAACTGAAATTTTCAAAAATAAAAAAATAAAAAACTGCAATAATCAATCAAATCTAAAACTAAAATTCATTAGGATAAAATACTTCTAAAGATCAAACCTTAGACTAATTTTTAAAATCAATCAACAAACTTGATTAATAAACTGCTTAATTCACTTTTCTTTTCTTTTTTATAATTTATAACCAACTAAATAATTCAACAAAATTGGTTGTCACTGAGTAACTCAGGACTAAGAGGCTATTAAGTTAGCCCCAAGGATGGTGAAATAAACCTCACGGCCTCGGTGAGAAACAAAGGTGGTAATCAATCAAATACTAAAATAAAATCTTTAAAATCAATCTTAAAATACTAATATTTAAACTTCAATTAAAATCTCACTTTTGTCCTTTAACAAATCAAATACAAGCAACTTAACTAAATTATTCTACATATGACCTATCTAAAACTACAACGGCCTACTACACACTTAGACTTGTTTGCTAGAACATGACTTATAGTTCTAGGTTAGGCCGATGTTTTTTTTTTCTTTTATTTCTGTCTCTGTGAAGTGGCGCTTTGCATGTGACCCGAGTGTTGTTTGTTTTATTACTTGCTTTAGCTTTCTGCGATGCTTTTTCTGTGATGGTTACTAGTTCTTTTTCTGTACTATGTTGTGAGCAATAGAATACCCATAGGTTAGGAATGCTTTTTATATTAATGATGTTTTCCTGGAGGTGGTCGTGCACTCGTGCTCACACAGCGCTAAAGGGGGCAAAAATTTCATTAAAATGTATAACTTCTTTAGGTGCTTCAGCTATTTAGCCCTCAAATAATAAAAGCACGGTCAAGTGTGATTATTTTGAGCATTTTCATTTTCATATATACAACTGCTTGGATGTTTTGATTATAATTGCTTAGGATAACCCTGCAGGAGAGTCTAGATTTTCATTTTTTTGATGTAATGTATTTGGTGTCAAGTGTTGTAAAAATCTAAAATAAGGCATTTTTAAATGTAAAGGGGTCCAAAAGGAAAAGGAAACCTCTTATTGGGAATTTCTTTTTTCATTTGGACATCATTTTGGAGGACACCCTACGAGAACCTTAAGGAAGGAAGAAATGATCCATAGACGAATCAAGGAAGTGAAGACGGAGACCGAGATAAAAATGTCTTGCTTTAAGATTTGCGTCGTTCCTTAGGATTAGAAACCGAGTTGTTGTCGGTGGAGCCCGGCCACCACTACTTTTCTGTACTCTGTGATGTATATTATATGGCACTTGCCATGAACTTTTGATACTTTTCTGTGATTCGTTGAGATGCTTGTTTACTTTGTTTGTGCAGTAGAACTGACATATTTTTTATAGGTTTCTTTCTTGCATGCGAATGTGCCTGACGCGCTAGGCTCTTAGGGTTAAAATTCTTCTGCTCGTAATTACTAATAAAATTTTAAGAATTAACTCACATAGAAACATAATGATATAGGAAATAGCCGAAATCGTCCGGGGTCGCATGTATCTTAATGCACTCTCTTTTCCTTGCTTAGACACTTCCCCGCCTGCGTGTAGAGTCCGAATAATCTGGCCTACGAGAATGAAGTGCTAGACCTGGAGAAGCTTAGTCTTAAAAAAACTATTTTTTATAAGCCTTTTTAAAGCTTCAAGCATATCTGATTTGGATAATTTAATCAGCATATATTACATTAGCAACTAACTAAAATTAAAACTCAATTGCATTAGTCTTAGAAGCATAACACCATTCATAAATGTGGGATCACTTAGGAACTTCTCTAGATGTCAACCCCAAATTTCAAAAGTTTAACCACATACCCATCTTTCATATAGACCTGATATCATGGATTTTATGTGATTATAAAGTTTTAGCTGGCTTCCTTTTCAGGCAAGGTATAAGTCTTAGGTCATGGATGTTAGTATCGTGTGTACGATACTATATCTTTTATAAGTTTATGGTCTAAGGCAAGTGGTATGAGTGCACCACTGCACGCCTTATCGGTGGGTAAGCTTTCTATTCTTTCAGAGGCTATAAATCATACCCATCCGCATCACACAAAGGACGCCACCTCCCTCTTTCTCTCACGTATGTTTGAATGCAATTGTCTCTTCTTTTTCTTCAGTTTACTCTTCTTCAGACCGGCCGAGTGTTGATATGAGTGTTGATTAAACTAAATTGGGCCTCTCTTTCCCTTTTTTGATTAGGAAAGTCTAGAAATTTCTTTGCGCTAAACCCATTTGAGAAGATAATCTAACATCCTTAATCGAGAGTTTTTTTAGATCGATGTCTAAGATGTAATTAACTACGGGGGCTTACGCCCATAGAAAACCAATCCCCACATCAAACAAATCTCATTCGAGACTAATGTATCGAATGGGAAAAATCTCGTAAAATTTTGTGTTATATATATATTATTATCAATCAAAGTGTGTAGGCAAAAGCAGCTATCTTTCATGGTTAATCGTATGTATGACTCCATCTTCTCTTCCATTGGCCTGTTTATGACGAGTATAAAGGCCTACGATCGTTTTGTCCTACGGGATAGTGCGGTCGTACCCTTTACATTCAAACCTCATAAGCAGAGTCCTTTCGGAGACCCACACTTCCCATCTTCAGCTGACCTACAATCTTCACCTCAACCATCACCCCATCTTTCTTCCCAATTCACTTCAGCTCCAACCTCACAAGTTCTACTTATTTCCCGTCATCCAATGGTCACTCAATCTAAAACAAGACATCTAAAGCCCACCACCGTCTTTGATCTCGAGCATTCCGTTATTCAAATTAATCCAACTGCTTATTCTCAAGCTGTCAAAACCCACTATGGTGTTAGGCTCTGAGTGTTGAATTTGAAGCCTTACAAAATTAAGGAACTTGGATCCTTGTTCTAGCTTCTCCGCATCATAATCTCTTAGGTAGTAAATGGCTATTTAAAACTAAATTAAACTCTGATGGTACCATTGCCAAATATAAAGCTCAATTCGTAGCTCATGGTTTCAAACATGAGCCTAGACTTGATTTTCATGACACCTTCGGTCTTGTAGCAAAATTCCCTACCATCTGCATTTTTCTTACAATTATGTTTATATAATATTGGAAAATCCTTCAACTAGATGTTTCAAATGCCTTCTTACATGGCCAACTGGACAAGAAGGTTTATATGAAACAGCCACCTAGATTTGTGGATTTATAATAACCAAATCATGTTTGTTTGCTTCGAAAGGCGATATATGGACTTAAACATGCTCCAAAGTAGTGGTTTTCTACATTCTCCTCCTACTTAATTGACTATGGCTTTGTTGCAAACCCTATTGATCCTTCTCTACTATGATATCATCACCAAGGTTCTATTCAGCTCTACATACTTGTTTATGTAGAGACATTTTTTTCAGAGGCTCACATGATTTAGCTATTAAGGCTCTGCTTTCAGATCTTCACTTACGATTCAATATGCGTAATCTTGGCCTCGTAAGCTACTTTCTTGGATGCAGGTCACCTATCAAACCTACGGGATTCACATTAGTCAATCCAAATATGCGTTGGATATTGTTCAACGCGCTCGCATGACAAAGTACAAAGCAATCCAAACTTTGTTGCCTTCTAAGCATCCGCTTTTAACAACTGAATCAAATCTCAACCCACAGCTTGCATTTTATCGCACTATAATAGGCAGCTTGCAGTATCTCACTATCATTTGTCCAAACATTATATTTGTTGTCAATTATTTGTGTCAATACATGCATAAACTAGAACATCATCACTTTTAGCTCCTCAAACGAGTAATTCGTTACATCAATGGTACTCTACACTTTGGATTACCAATTTCCCAATCTTCACTTGTTCTTCAAGCTTATTTTGATTCTGATTGGGCTGCAAATTTTTTGGATCGTCGGTCAATCACCGAATATTGAGCCTTTCTTGGTGCCACTCTTGTCTCCTGATGTGTGAATAAGCAAACTGTTGTTGCCTGATCCTCCACGGAGGTTGAATACTGGGCATTGGCTACCACCGCATGTGATATTATCTGTCTTCGTTCACTACTACAGGATTTTCACATCAAGTCAGCTCCAACAAAACTCCTTTGTGTCAATGTATTTGCTCTAGCATTAGCTAATAACCCAGTGTTTCATGCTCGCATTAAGCATATAGAAATTGATTGTCACTTTATTAAATACTGCATCAAACGGCATCACAACTCTATTCATCACATTGCTAGTGAAGATCTAGGTACAGATCTATTTACTAAATCACTCAGCTACCTTCAGTTCAACCAGTTCCGCACCAAGATGACAATTTAACCACCCATTGTCACCATGAGGGGGTCAGATAAGAGGAAATGATATGCATTCTCAGCTATAGATAAGTCGGCTCAATGATCCATGTGACCTGCTGCATCATCTCTATGCTACAGCAGCCATCTGCTCTCTGTGTCGTTCGATCTCTTAGCATTTCATCTTCACCATTCATCTATAACTAACTGAGCTACAGGGATATAAGATTATAGTTGTATATATATACAGTATTACATTTTACAGTGGTTAAGGGATGAATTAATGAAAAGCTTGCTACATAATTTCTTCCCTGTTCTTCTATCTTGCTTTTCTCTGTTTTATATTAGTTGCAGATTACTGTTCAACAATTTGCCATATTCATACAACGTATAATGTGATGGAAATGACATACTGTAAGATGATTATGCCCAATGAAAATAAAAAACCCATTCCGAAGGTGTTTCGATCACAAAACAATGCAAATATTGCTTGAGGCCCTGATTGGTTAGAACTGCAAAAATTAGGTATTTTGCCACTAAGTACAAATAGCTCTTTCCGAAAAAAATTTCACTAGAATGAGGTCTTGATAGCTCACAATAGACTTATGAAACCCATTAAGTTTAGCTGTGTTTTCGACATGCAACTTTTATTATAGGAAAACCCATTGATAAGGCACAAAAGTAAGCATACTTAGACTAATAATCAACAACCATAATGCAAGTTTTTTCCTTCGGAGAAGGAAGACCGATAAAAATAAGTTATATGCTTTCCCAAATTGCAGTTGGGATCTTTAGAAGAAGTAATAAGCCGAGTGGTCATTTTGTATTAGATTTTGCATGTTGACATGCTGGACAAGTTTGCACAACCCTTTCGATTTTATCTATCATTTGGTGACAATAAATTGAGAAAGAATATGGTCAGATAACTGGTTAAATCTTCCATGCCAACGATTGGTTTAAAATGTAATTTTCTTATTGCTGAAAGCTTTAGATCACATTTTGGAGACAAACAACATGACACCAACTCAATATTAATACATCTAGAAGAACATAAGAATAATTGTTTAGATTGGTGGAATGATTTGCTGTCAAAAGCAGCAGATCTTCAAATCGTGTTGTTTCCACACTAAGTTCTTCAAGTAAAGAAAGGAGTAATTATAAAACTGCCTAGAAGGAATCCGCCAAACCCACTGCATTAGTTTGCCTTTCAAGAAATTGCAGTTCTTCTTATTCAGATTGGGAAATGACATCCATAATGGATAATGCATTAGCTATCTGATTATTAATACCGAGATTAAATTTGGTTGCAAAATCAAATCCAAGAAGATTAACAAGAAACATTTGCTAGTCATCAGGTGTGTGAATCACCTGTTACATCAAACCATAAATACGTCATTGATATGTTCAAATAAGGAATTTGCATCCTAGCAGATAGTGGGGTCATTTTGAGCCAGCTTCTCATTCCTTCTATTAGCTACCGTCCTCTATCTATAAGGTCGAAGCCTCAAGAACACATTATCCCCAACTTCAAATTGGATGTCCTTATGCTCATCCGTCAGTTTCTTCATAATCTATTGAGTTCTAGATGTCTTTTCAATTTTTCCAACACCCTGTCTCTCTCCTCCAAATATTCTTCTACTAAAGAAATTGGAGTGTTATTCCGTCCAAAATGCACCAAGTGAGGTTGGTTTCGTCCGTACCTCACCTTGAATGGGGTCATATGGGAAGTGGAATGATACGAAGTGTTGTACCAGTACTCCTCTCATGCTAGCCACTCGCCCAAAGCCGAGGTGTCTCCGGCACAAAACATCATAAGTATGTCTCCAGGCTCCTGTTGACCACTTTCGTTTGCCCACCCATCTAGGGGTGGTAAGTTGTACTCCTCTTCAAGACTGTCCCCTGCAACTTGAATAATTCCATCCAGAAATGGCTGAGGAACACCTTGTCCCTGTCGGACACTATAAACTCCAACACCACATGCAGTCGGAACACTTCTCTTATGAAAGTTGTTGCCACTGTCACGATCGTGTAGGGATGTCGGAGGAAATGAAGTGAGCATACTTACTTAGTCTGTCCATTACCATTAGAATCATTGTAAACCCTTCAAATTGGGGTAACCCATCTAAAAAATTCATGGAGACCTCCTCCCACACCCAATCAGGTAGAGTCAGGGGTTGAAGTAATCCCCATGGAGCCATAGTCATATATTTATTCCTCTAACATACCTCACAACTAGCTACCAACTCCTACACATCTTTGTGCATACCTTTCCAATACAACTCTGCTGCAATTCTCCTGTAGGTCTTCTGCACCCTCGATGACCCTCAACTGCACTCTCATGGAACTCCTGCAATAGGTGTGGAATATGGATTGATGTCCTCGGCATCATTAATCTCCCCTGGTACAACAACCTCTCTCCTTCTAGAGAATAACCAGGATGGCTATTAGTAAATCTGCCCTAATCCTCCCCAGCTCCTATTCACATGCACTTTCATCCTTAATGGCTCCCCAATCTAACATCAACAGTATCAATACTGTCATCTCCTTGAGCTCCCCCATAAATATGGACAAGGCATCAACTGTCTTGTTCTCTATCAAGGTCGATATTGAATTTCAATGTCATATCCCAATAACTTTGACAGCCTCCTCTGTCATCATCCTCTGCTCCAACATGTACTTTAGGCTCCGCTAGTCCGTCCTGATAATGAAATGTTGACCCAATAAGTAAGGTCGCTACTTCTAGATAGCTAGCTCATAGACTAACTTCAGCTTAACTCTAGTTGTTAGCACCTAGCTGAAGTAAACAATGGCTCTGTGGCTCTGCATGAGTACTGCTCCCAATCCACACACTAATGCGTCTGTCTCCACTACAAAAACCTGACTGAAATATAGTAGGGCAAAGACCGGTATGGTGGTCATGGCCTTCTTCAACCTCTCAAAAGCTGTTATGTCCACCTCCCCCCACAAGAAATTATCCTTCTTTGATTTTTCTATCAATGGTAAGGTGATGGTGTTATAGCCTTTCACGAGCCTCCTGTAGTGTCATGTATGCCCTAAAAATCCCCTCAGCTCTCTCAAATTCTTTGGTAGTGGCCATCTCAGCGTTGCCTCAATCTTAGTCAGATCCGTATCCACACCCTCCTAAGATACTACATATTCCAAGTACTCCACACTAGCCTATGCAAAACAACATTTCTTCAAATTTTCTTCAATTGTTGCTCCTATAACACCTATAGGACCATCCTTAAGTGCCCTCAATGTTCCTCATATGACTTGTTGTACACCAGGATATCATCAAAGAAAAAAAACACAAATCTCCAGAGATAGGGTCTAAACACCCTATTCATTAAGGATTGGAAGATAGTTGGGGTATTAGTGAGGTCAAAATGCATCACCAGGAACTTATAATATTCCTCAAGTGTTCTAAAAAACAGTCTTCGGCACGTCCTTTTTTTTCATGCCGATCAGATGGTACCCGGACTTTAGATCTATATTGGTGAAGATAACTACCCCAATTAGTTCATCTAATAGCTCATCTATCAATGGGATAGAAAACTTCTCTAATACAATTTTCTTATTCAAAGCCCTGTAGTCCACGCAAAACCTCCAATTCATGTCCATTGTTTCATAACTAGTAAGATTGGACTAGGAAACTGGCTCACAATTGTTGACCTGTAATAAAAAAAGACTAAATTAACTTACTTGTCCGGCGTCGACTCACACGATCTCAAAATCCCGAAAATCCCGCATCATGGCTTCGCACGTCGACGACGAGTCTATACACGACCCTCGCACGATCTCTGCTACAAACTCTGCCCTACCTCACATCGTTAAAGCCAAACGAAATGAGAGGCCTCGAGTTCTTCCTCTCTCGATCTCTCTCATTCCCGCTCTCCCTCTCACTCGCTGTGAAGAAATTTTCTCCCTTTCACGACGCAACTCCGGCTCCTTTGTGTTGTTCGACCTCAGATCCCTCGTGGCTAGACGACTTCGCTCTCTCGACGCCATTCCTTCCTGTTCGATCGGAAGTTGCCCCTTTTGATCGAAACCAACGACGAAGCTCTCTCGCGATCCTCTGTCTCTTCCTTGGTGTTCGGCTCCGCCCCTCGATAACTTTCCCCTTCTCGTCGGATCGAAAGACCGACATTTTGATCGGAAGAGGCAAAGGGAGCTCGCCGGTGTGAAGTTAACTTTCTACCTTTCGAGCTCTTTCTCCAGCCAAATCCCGTAAACCGGCCGAACGCTTCTCCTGGCCAAATCCCGTAGATCTGCCGTGGCCAAAAGATATATATATATATATATATATATATATAATAATTTTTTAATTACAATTATTTTAATTAATTCTAATTAATAAATTAATATTTTTTAATTAATTATTATAACTAATTTTATTTAATTTTAATTAAAATTATTATAATTAATCTAATTAATTTTAATTAAAATTAATTTTAACTAATTATAATATATATAATTAATTCTTATTAATTATTATTAATTAATTATAATTTATTAAGATTAATTAGTTATAATTAATTATAGATTAATTATAACTAATAATTTTTAATTAATTTTAATAAAACTTAATTAATTATAATTAGTTATAAATAATTAATCAAAAATAATTTGTTGATTAATTTTAATTAATTAATATTCATTATAATTGATTAAAAAAAAGAAGAGAGGAAAACTACTTGTTCCTCTTTCCTTGCCTCGATTTTCGTGCCCTCCACCGCCTGTCCGTCGGACCCCAAGGTATACATTTGTAACTTAAATCCCACCCTCGACACGCTTGACGCACCGATGGTCCCCCTATATGCGCTCTTGTAGCACGGTGGGGAGAAATCCGGTGCGATGAGTGCGACGAGGTGGGTAAGCCCTATACACGATCTTGTAGCGTGGTGGGGACAGTCCTCGACTTCGACATCGGCGCCAACGACTGCTACGCAAAGGTATAATCTTCCAAATCTCATTCTCGATGTTTGCAGCGAACAGGAGAACCACCTATACACGCTCTTATAGCACGGTAGAAGGGAGCCCGATGCGAAGCATACAGCGAGGTGGGTAAGCCCTATACACGCTCTTGTAGCGTGGCGGGGAAGTCACTGGTGTTCTCGCATGGGTACTGTTGAAGGCCCCATACACGCTGTTGTAGCATGGTGCGATGAAAAGATGCACGGCCGCGATGTCTAAGGACACCTACCATACACGCTCGAGTAGCGTGGTGGGAAGGCCCAGCTCCCCTACTTTCCCCTAAACAAGGAATATGCCGGGGTGCTGCCAAAATTTTCACTAAAGTACACAAAGCCTGAACAATATAAAGACCTCGCTTGAGCAACAATACAGAGGACTTGTACTTGAACAGAAGTGCACGGAACTTGAACTAAATGTGCAGAGAACTTGTATGAACAACAGGGGACTTGAACTTGAGCTCGAATTGGAGACTATTGAACAAAGCTAAATGAACTAAATTGAAATCATATGCAAGTGAACTCTAACATGAATCAAACAAGATTTCATAAGACTTGAACTCAAATGGGAACTTCATTGAAATAGAACCTAAACTCAAATGAAACACAACAGATTTGAACTCAAAGCAGAAGCTTGTGAACATTGAATTTGAGTGGGGCAGTATCAAGTAGAACTTGAATGCAAAAACTCCTACAATAGTCTCTATAAAGTCAATGCACTGTACTTGTAAGTAACAGCAGACAACTGCAATGTGCACGAATACTACCCACATGTAGCAATCAAAGACCCGCCACACAAACAACAGCTACCTCATAGATTGAGAGGGTGATGTTGGCAATTGATGAATAAATACCTCAAGACATACGGATAACAAATGATTATCAAATGAGTTACCACAAATGAGGATCAATCATCAGTACCTGAATATATGATACATAATGAATGATGCTGATAGATACAGTGGACTTCTACAAACAATCCTTACAAGTTTGCCTGTCGATTGAGAGGGCAACACTGCAAATGATAATAGAAGACCCGTCCTCTATAAACAAGTACAATCAGCAAACCACTTGAGATTGGTGAAAGGTGGAAGTGATGCAAGGACAATGGTTCTCCTACGAATATTTTCAGGAGATTATAGTGGATACAACGATTCCCTGCAAATGAATACTTATGGATAACAACAGTGTATTATAAGTACAACAAATCACTATGGACACAAGTACGGATATCACCTACGACAATGGTGATCAAGATCTTCAAGTACTCCGAGTATGAGGGCAACTCGATGTATGGAGAATGACAGCCTTGGCAGAACGGAAGGGAAGTTTGAACAAATTAGAACTAAACTTCTTGGTGTTCTAAAGTTTCTTCTTAGTCCTATACTTAAAAAGAAAATCGTTTTGGTGTCCACAAACACCGGAAGTAACAAGCCTACGACATTAAAGAGCTTGAAAGAAGTTCTCTTCAAAGCAGGAATCATTAATTTCAAAGCCTAAAAAGACCTCTCCGATGAATGAGAAAGGGGGAGTCAACATCAAGATGAGGAGATGCCTCATAACATCAAGACCATACCGCCACCGGATCCACAACACTCGTACTAGTGGACAGAAAGCGTGTATTTGTGTGCATCCAAATGATAGTTATCTACACAACTACAATATTTTCAAAGTACCCCTGCACGTGCACTGTAATTTGTATACACATAGGTACACTAAACAGGTAAATACAATCATAACCCGCATGGGCCATGGCGAGCGTGTTATTGGTACACACGTGATGTCTAGGGATGCTGCGCGGATCGATAAGTGAATTCAAGTTTGAACCCGATCCTTTTATACGTGTCAATAGAAGTCGACAGGGTTCGAACCAACAAACAAGTATGCAGTCGCGATGGCTGGTATATTTGTTTTAATGCATTCATATTAGGCCGTCAAGGCCTATAACAATAAATATTCACTAAACAAAAGGCACGAAGCCTACGAAACCCGATCCTCCTAAGCATGTAAATAGGAGTAGACAAGGTTCAAACTATCGGATAAATATGCGGTCACGAAATCGACCGGAATATTTATCCTATACATTCATATTAGGCCTTTAAGGACTATAACAATATAAATTCACTAACAAAGGTACAAATCCTATGAGAAACCCGATCCTCGGTCAATAGCTTGGTCGAGTCGACAGGGTTCGATCAACAAAAGAGAAATAACCCCCAAACACCCCGATGATGGTCGTTTTGAATGTTTATCTCAAAAAGAGCAATCCACAAATAATTAAAATGATCTCAAAATGTTATCCCAAATGTCCCCAAAATTTAAACTCCAAGACAAATCTCAATTTCAAATATTTAAAATTGAAATTCAATCATCAATCATTTTAAGCAAAATTCATCCACCCTCCGTAACAGTTTGCCGAGGTGGATAAATTAAATTTTACTTCAGCTCACAAAGAGCCAAATGCCTAGTTGAAAATATCACTAGGATCCATTCTCAAACAATCTCCTGCCAATAAGGACGTGGTACGTGTCCTCTAACCGGCAGTTTTGCCGCCAAATGGCACCGTAGGATAAACGATTATGACCCGGGGCCCTCTGAACTGAGTGGTTTTGCCCCAAATGCCATCACGAAATACCGGTTATGGCCAGAGTCAATACACTCCTTAGTGGCATCAAATCCTTGAGATATGAATCAATAGGATATGATCGATAGGGCACAAAGCCCTCTGTCAGCTAAGGTGGATTCAAATTTGTTCCCTTAGACAAACATCCAACCCAGGTCTACAAGGTCCCCTTGGACGAAGCAACCCATGGCTGCCGACAAGAATCCTTCTGTTAGGTTGGGTCGACTACCTCCTTTGACTAAGTAGACCAGGGACCATGATGGCCCGGGACGACGGAACCATGGGATCTTGATCGGGTTTATCATTCATTCCCCCACCATCCACTTTAAGTGCAAGATGGTGCAATTTCCCATTTTAAATATCAAACCTTTCCAAATCCAAACCCAAATCCCAAATACCCAAATCCATGCTGCTACTATATGCCAGATAATATGTATTTATACGTATCTGATTGACGACTAGCCTTAATCAAAAGTTCTCTCTCGTGATCGGGAGGGGTAATTAACTGTAGGGGCTTGCGTCTATAGGAAACCAGAACTCAGATCATAAAGTCCTCGCAAAATGAAGGCGAAATCTCTGGGTAGTGTCTTATCTACAAACCCATCTGCCTTCCAAAATTTACCCGGGAACTAATTCAGTTAAAACTCCCTCACCAAAATAAAAAACATCAAATCAGCGCGGTGGGAAGGTCGGGCCGAATTTTCTGAGCCCGCAACACTAGGCCGGATAATCCCTGCCTCCAGTATTTCTCTGATCAATTTCTCAATTTCATCCTTCTGAAATTGAGGGTAATGGTATGGCCTGACACTGATGGGTGAGACCCTCTCCCTCAGAGTGATGGCATGTTATTACTCCCATAGTGGTGGCAATCTCTGAGGTGGCTGAAATATCACATTGAATTATTGTAACAGCGGCTGTACTAAAGGTGGAATGTCTCCATCCTCCTCTAATCTGATCTCCACTAATCTCTGTAGCTTCATCAGGAATCCTCCCCCCACCTCCTGTATGCACCTCACCATGGTTTTGAGGGATGCCATGGCTTTAGATAGCATTGTATCTCCCCTGATCACTACTCTTCTCCCCTCCACTATCAACTCCATAACCAGTGACCCTAGTTAACCTTGGTATTCTCTAAAGTCTGCAACCACTTCACGCTCATGATGACATCAATGTTGTCTAACTCCAATGGGAGAAAATCCTCCCTCACATGAATCCCTTGTATAGTCAACATTACTCCCCTATAGATGCCCTTACCCATCTCCACCTTCCCCGTGCCTAACATAGCTCTATAGCTCCCTGTATCCACCAATGTCACCCCCAATTGGTCTACGACATAGCTGAAGATGAAATTGTGAGTAGCCCCACTGTCGATCAACACTACCACCACTCAATCTGCTATTTCCCCCTTCACCTTCATGGTGCGGCTAAAAGAGTAAATCCTACCACTAAGTTCAAGGAGACATCTACCACATCTAGATGCAATTTTTCCTCTTACTCTACCCCAGTCTCACTCCCACCTCCCTCCTCAACTTCCTCGTCATCTCAAACGATGAGAACCCGAAAAATTTAGTCTTTGTACCTATGCCCCGAAGTATACTTCTCATCAAATCGGAAGCATAATCCCTTTGCCCTCTTTTCCTGCACCTCCATCTCAATCAACTTTTTGAAATTTTCTCCACTTCCTCCTCCTACAGACTTCTCCCTCGGAATCTCAAGAATGTTGCTCGGTTTTGGACCCCTTGGGTGCTAAGAAAGAGGTGGTCATCCTGTATGAACCACCTGAACTAACGCATCTGGCTCCCCTCTCTTGGTACTTCTGATCCTCTACCGGCTAAGCTAGCTCCATTGTCTCTCCCAAGTCTCGAGGCCTTATGACTATCACTACTGCTCGGATCTCCGAATTGAGCCCCTTCATGAAATTCTCCTCAAGAATAGTCTTAGACGTCCGATCCAGTCGACTCACCAGGTACTCAAATCTCTCATAGTATTCTAACACTAAACCTTCCTGTACTAGAGCAAATAACTACTCATAGAAGTCTCATCCCCTATTGGTTTGGAAACGTTCATAAAGCACTCTTTAACTCTCTCCAACTCTATATGGGCTTCCTCATGTCTACCCACTAGTACTAAGCCAATGCCTTCCCTTACAAATATAGGCCAGCTACCATCAATTTCTCCTCCTCCATCAACCCATTGACGGCAAAATATCTATCTATCGTGTAAATCCACTCATGTGCATCCTCCCCCTCAAAGATGGGCATCTTCAACTGCTTGACCTTTAGATCCCCTCCATTTTTTAATTCCTCAACAACTTCCCCTTCCCCAAGTGGATGGTACCCCCTTCCACCCTTCCACGTTCACAGCCAAACCTTTCTTCTAATTCACCCCTCCTTCCTTCAAAATTAGTACCTCTCCCATTGTAATCCAATTCTTTTCTTTCCCAATCAATACCCCTCTGCTCATACCCCACATATCCATGCCTCTCCCCATATCTTCCACCCCTCTTCTCCCTCTGGAACGGTTCCAGATGGGTTCTTCTCCCTTCTCCCTCTATGATCTCCACATCATTTTCATCCTTATGAATTTTTCTCCTTCGGTCCTCTCACCTCCGATGCCGCTATTTGGCTGAGGAGATCTAACATCTTCTTCACCATGTCACATAGGTCCGAGAATAGCTCTTCCATGGAAGAAATTATATTCTCCACCATTATTTTAATTTGGTTCATCTCCCCTCCAAACGTTCTTCCAAAGCATCCACCTTCTTGGCCGCCATCAATACCCGGATCTTTGTTCGACTCAAAAATTTCGATTTCATCCCAAAAAACTACTGTTCGGAAGAGAAAATGGTTGCAGGAAAATGCCAAAAAACAACCCGAAAAGTGACTCTGATACCAATTTGATAGGAAACCCTTGTAGATCTTAAGCAAATATTATAACAATCTAAATTTCAGCAAGATTTCACCACAAATCTCCAATCAAACTCAGAAAAAATAAAATTATATTATATAAATTAATGGAAAGAGAAAGAAAATGACAATAGACAATTGATCCTTTATTCGAGAGGAGGATCTTTCTTTTGCGATTCTCTAGATGCCGCTAGAGCCCAAGAACACCCAGGATACAAAACTTAAGCAATAATCAAGATAACCTAACCCTATTTCCAACCCCCTATATAAAATACACAAAAAGACTAAACAACCCTCCTAATTCAAATTTTTCCTCCTAATCCCTCACCCTCTCTCTCTCTCTCTCTCTCTCTCTCTCTCTCTCTCTCTCTCTCTCTCTCTCTCTCTCTCTCTCTCTACTTAAGCCATGGGCCCTACAGGAGGGGGCAGAACCCACTAGGGGGGAAAAACATCAGGCTTACACCAGGTGTAAACAAGGGGCAGACCCAAGTGTTGCGCCAGCCAGGCTAGTCCATCCTGGACTAGCCTATCAGAATACCAATCCTACTAGTGCATTTAGAAATTTTGGTAAAGATGCCAAATTATAGCATACCAATCCACAAAGCATAGCATGCCAAATTATTAATGGAAATAAACAAAATGGTGATATTTGCAAATCATAACAATTCCACATTCATTATCGGGGTATATTATTATGGATTTTTCCATTCATTTAGCATTTCATATTCAAAGAAATGATAAAAGATTTACCAAATTGGCTACATGCTTCTCCAAAATTTATGTTATTTCTCACAATGTTTATTAGGAGATCGTGCATTGAGTTAAGAATTAATGCTACATATAATGGTAAAACTTTCATATAACTCATCTACCAGTATATCTACCACCATGAGTTCTTTCAAATAGCCACAAATATCAACTTAGAAAACCTATAGATTTAGTTGAATCATTCACTACATATATGCATGGTGATTTTGTGCAATATTTTACATAATCTATACATGTTCTAAGAATTCGTCCATACATGTTCTAAGCATTAGTCGAAAACAAACTATTAACAGAGAAAAAAATATGGGCGAAGAAGCCGAGAAAGGAAGTTTCACAATCGCGTACCTTCTACAACTCTTGGAAGAAATCCAAATTCAAGCCTTCGATGAGCGGCAGCCTTTCAAAATGCAAGGGATGGAGAGCCTGGAAAGAAGCTGCCTGATCGCGTTCTGGAAGAGAATTTCGACGAACTGTTTCCGTGTTTTGTATCTTTGGGCAGTCGTTTAAGTTATTACATTTCCCTAGCTAATTTACGGCGTTCGATCTTACATGGGCGGCTAAGATTTATGAAACTAAGAACCGGGCAATTCTTTTAAAACCGACCAGTTCGGTAGTTGTCCGGTTCAATCTGTTAATTACCCGATTTTTTTCCAGTCCAATCTTCAAACTATTTCTTCAGGGAACTAGACCAGCCACCGGACCGGTTTACAGTTGAACCGGTTGAACCAGTCGATCCGGTCTGATTTTTAAAACCATGGATCAGAGCCAATATCTTATTGAGTAACAATGAGTCCCAAATACTTAATCTTAGAACTTGCAAAAACATATTTTCTCATTTTATTAAAGAACTTAACATGCATAGACATTTCAAAATAATCTGCAAATTTATAACACACTATAAATAAGAATGTCATTGAAAAATGGCAAAACATAATGGCGCTGATAAAGCTTGAAAATATTATTCATAGTTTCTTGGAAAATTGCTAATGCCTTTGACAACACAAATGACAACCAAAATATCTGCCTTCATGCATTCTGAAAACTGACTTAGGATTGTTTCCTTAAGCCATTTGTATTTGAAGATAACCAGCTTGCAAATCAAGCATTGAATAAAAGCTCATCAAAGCATCATCTATTGTTGGAATGGGAATCAGTTTGTCACTGTAAGCTAATTTAAAGTTCAGTAATCAACACAAAAGCATCATATGTCATCATTCTCTTTAACTAAGATTGGCGAGAAGGAACGCGACTAGCACGTATGATTCTGGAATTCAGCATGTCCTGTACCAGATCTTCAATTTCAGACTTTTAGGAGCGTGGATAGCTTTTTTCTTGTTTTTTTTCTTTTTTTTTTTTTTTGAAGAAAATGTAACCAATTGCATTAATCACTAAAAAAAAGAAAGTACAAACTACAAACTAATAACATTAGATTCCTCCTTTAACAGAGAAATAAAATAAGGAGGAATATTTTTCATACTAATGTCTTCCCAAATAAAAGAACTAAAAAACAGCATAGTTAACACATAAATCCACTAACTTATTACATTCCCTATCTAAAAATCACATGATTGAAATCTATGATAAAAGTAAGATCTTCCATTCCTTGACCACCATTCATAATTGCAGCTTGAAGAAATTTAATAATGTTAGCAATGTCACCTTCAATGAGAATCCCCTTATAATTGAACATCCAATCTTTGATAACTTCCTTGAGAGATTGAATAGCTAAAAGCTCCAGTCTAGATACGTCCCAATGAACACAAGCATGTCCAAATGCCAGAAGAAATCTACCTTGAAGTCTCGAAAACCACCAACTCCAGCTTTATATGACGGAAGTAACGATGCATCAACATTAATTTGATCCAATCGGGTGGAAAAGGATGCCAATGATTTTCCAACAACCTAAAAAGTCGATTAGCACACCATTTACCCGATTTAAAAGCAGCATTATGAGTAGAAATTGAAGCATAGCTCACGGCATTAGCAGCTATGACCATTGAGCTTTCGTTATTTCCTTCATTAATCAATTTGTTTCTTGCCTTCCATGAAAAGAAAACAATATTGCAATTTAATTTGACTAACAAAGAATTCTGTAAAGACAACCACTCACAGCATTCTTCAAAAGAAACAAAAGATGGAATTCCAAAGCCCCATCTATTTAGATGTTGAAAAACCTCTAACAGCTTCTTACATTTGATTGCAACATGTTCAATATCTTCAATCTCATTAAAGCTTCTAGGACAACCAATTTCCCTTTGTAATCTCCTATATTTTAAGAATTGATATATAGGAATAGCATTATTAAAAACTCTCCACCAAAATACCTCCACCCGTGGAATAAGTTTCTCCTTTTTAATCCATTCCAAAATTTGATCATGATAGTTATCATAAACCAATGCTTCAAAAGCTAATGCTGAAATAGACTTTCCAGATTTTTGAAAAATTAGTTCCATCTTATTCTCACCCAAACCAGACAATTTGTATTTGAGAAAAAATTTTTACAAGCTCAATTCAAAAAAACTTACTGAGTTCGACAACATTCCAGCAACCGTCTTCAATAAACTTGTCCACCATCAATTCACTGAAATCTTGAGACATAACAAACGTCGGCCATCTATTTAAACTTTTATCCAAAACCCAAGTATCTTTGAAGACATCAGTAGATTCAACCATTAGAAATGCTCCATCTAACTATTGGCTTAAGAAATTTTCCTCCATCAGTGATAAGTTTCCAAGCAATTGAACCAGTCTTAAATGAGCCATCTTCATACAGAGAACCATATTTCAGAAATATAACCTTATGTAGTAAGGAATCTTTATTTTGTACATACTTCCAAGCACGTTTAGCCCCCAAAGGCCCAACTTTAGTTTTACAAGAATGAAGAGCATGACCTCCCCATTTCAATGGCCTACACATAATGTTCCAATTCACATAATGAAGTCCAAATCTTCCATCCTCTTGTTCCAAATAAAACTTCTATATAACTTATCAATATCATCAAGAAGACCCTTTGGGATCAAAGAATGAGTACAATGGAATGTAGTATAAGAAAGCAGAACCGATTTAACAAGAGTGATTTTCCCAGCTAAAGAAATGAACTTGCCTCCCCAAACATTCAGCATCCTCAATGCCTTATCAATAATGAATTTGAAATTCGCTCCTACTAGCCTCCTCAATGCTATTTTAACTCCAAGGTAATAAAACTCACTAACTGATTTGAATCCCATAAAATGAGAAATAACTCTCTTTTTCCTCTTATTTAGAGATTTGCTAAAAAGAATCCAAGATTTATTAACATTTACATTTTGATCGGTCCAACCACAAAATTCCTTCAAAATACCTTTTATCTCCTTATTTTAGCTTATGAGAAGATAATAATGTCATCTGCATAAAGCAAATGAAAAATCCTTGGGCCATTTGAACACACTCGAACTCCAATTGAGTCACCTTTTTGGCTAAAAGCATTTGATAATAACTGAGAGCAAATAATAAATAAAAAAGGTGACAAAGGACAACCTTGATGGAAGCTGCTTCTAGCATTAATCCAACTTGAAAGATTGCCATTTACCAACAAAGAGAATCTTGGCTCTTGAACACATTCTAAAATCAGCTTAGAAAACTTAGACGGAAACCCAAAATCTTCCAAAGCTTTTACCAAAGTAAGCTAGCCCATAGATCATAAGCTTGCTCCATATCTATTTTAAAAGAAACAAAACCTTTGGAAGATTTAGAGAACCTGAATTTATGGAATATTTCCTGAGCAACCAAAAATGATCCGACATCGATCTCCCTTTCAAAAATGCCACTTGCTCTTCAGAAATCAATTTAGGAATAATAGAAGACAATATGTTCAAAAGAACCTTAGCAGCCACCTTGTAAATAGTGTTGCACAAGCTAATGGGTCTATAATTTGAAGGAGCTATAGGATTGCTCACCTTAGGGATCAATACAATTAAGGTCTCTTTCCAAACAGAGCACTATGTCCCCCGTATGAAATAATTGATTAATAGCATTCTAGTAGTATTCTTTAATCATGTCCCAATAAGATTTGATAAAGGAATAGGAAATACCATCATTACCTGGAGCAATATTGTTGCCAGCATGCTTAACCACAACTTCCACTTCTTCTAAAGAGAACTCTCTACTCAACATCCTTGTATCATTCTAATCCAAACTCTTCCACGGGATAGGCCAACCTTCCAGAATACATTTTCTATCTTTCCATTTCTCTTTAAAGAATCGAAAAAGAACATCCTCAATTTGATATTGATTCTCCACTAGAGAACCATTTTCATCTTTAATTTTAAAAATATAATTAGAATTTCTTCTTGCGCTAGCAAATACTTGAAAGAATTTAGAGTTGCAATCACCCTTAACCAACCACTTGACCTTTGCACACTGTATCCACCATGTATTCAACCGAGCCAAAGTTGAGTTAAGCTCCCCAACTTTTGATTTAAGAATCCAACTATCTTCTGCCGAAAGACCTCCATTATCTGCTTCTTTGACTTGTAGCTCCAAGATTTCCTTCAAAAGGCAATCCTTTGATTGAACTAAAGATTTATGTTTAGTTTTACTCTAGTAAAACAAAGCCTTCAAAGCTCTTTTCATCTTGTTATTTAGAATTTGAGCAGAACTTCCAACTGATTTCTTCATCCAAACTCCTCTCACCACAGCAGCTGAAGCCGGGATAGAAGCCCATACATCTTCAAATTTAATTGCTTTCTTAATCAAAGGATTGAATTCCGGGAGATTCAAAAAGATCGGGTAGTGATCCGATGCAACTCTAGCCAGGTGGCTAACCACCATACGATGGGAAGAACTTAATGCCACTGAGTTCAAAAAACATCTATCCAATCTCTCTAGGATCTGATCAGCATCAATTTTGTTGTTACATCAAGTGAACTCCAACACACCCAACCTCATGAAAGTCATTACTAGCCAAGAATGACTTCATTTCTTTAGGTCCTTGGGAAAAAATAAATCTCTACCCTCCCCTTTTGTCTTCCTTAGTAAGTAAACAATTAAAGTCTGCCCTACCACCATAGGCAATTCTTTGGAAGAATAAAATTCTAACTTCTCCCAAAGAATCCTATTTCTGTAAACATCATTATTCTCATATATAGATGCAATCCTCCATCTTCCTATATTAAGAACATCTAACTCTCCAATTACAAATTGGGGAGAAGATTCCAAAACATAAAATGTAGCCTTACTAGACTTCCATACCACAAGAATGCCACCTAACAATCCTTCAGATGGCACAAGGAAATAATCCCAATCAGCACCAATTAACAAATTGACATCCCTTCTATCAATCAACGATACTTTTGTTTCCAACAAACCAAGAAAAAATACATCATGATCCTTCACGAACTCCTTAAGATATAGAGAATCTTTCTTTTTTCTAGCTCCTATACAGTTCCAGAAAGTAATAGAAGACATCATTGTTCAAGAGGGGATGAGAACGCCACTTTGTCTTTTTGTTCACCATCAACTCTCCTACTTCTAGGAGCCAATTTAATATGACCCAAACCTTTAAGTTGTTTAGAACATTTCTTCTTGATATTAGAAGAACCACCATTTTTGAAGCCCAAATCAACATTCATCACCTCGAATTTCATTTCCAAATTTCCTTCACCCAATCTTATATTATCAACCAAAATGTTAGGAGAAGTCACAGCAACCTTCTCTGGGACTATCTCCCCTTCCTCAACCATATCATTTAGTACTTTAAATTTGTTATCATCAATAGGAAGAATACAAGAATTAGAAACCATGCCCCCTTCAATTTCCGAAGCCAGCATATGCACTGGATCTGGAATAGGATTTGCAGCTTCAGATAACACTTCTCCCAGCACTGGATCAGATTCTCCACTTCCGTTAGGAATCTTGACAATCATAGGTTCCTTTTCAATTCCAGCAAGCTTCATAGGTTCATTCCCCTTCCCACCACCCTCCTTCAATGGACGGGACCATAATTCCTGAAACCAGAACTTTTAAACCTCTTCTTCCCATAATTAACATGAACCCACGATCCATATCCAACTTTACTTACATCAACATCAAATACAACCCCATTAGCTGCCCTTGAGTTTTCCAACCCAATTGGACTAATATTTTTATATGAATTTTCTAATGGATTAGAAGCCTTATTCACCTCCAAAGCTATGTACATACAAGTTTTCTTCAAGTGCCCTATCTTGTCACAATTGAAGCAGAAGTTGGCTATCCTTTCATACTCGATTCTCTAAAGAATTTACCTGAGCTTCCCTCAACCCAAACATCCGAAAGCAACTTTCCATCCAACTTGATATGAACACAAATTCTTGCAAATTCCCTACTCCCCCCCCCCCCCAATTGAAACATGTTTTCATCAATCATATACGGAGTACCAACCATGGAAGTAATCCTGCATATATTAATTTCATCCCAACATTATAATGGTAAGTTCGGCAATCTAATCCAAACAGTAGCCGATAGTCCCTTCAAAGAGGTAGGAGAAAAGGATGGTGACCTTCTATTCAATCCAATGATATGTCCATTAACATAATAAGGACCATTAGAAAAAACTGATTCCAATATTTCTGGTTCATTAAAGACACATAAAACCCATCCAATTACAAGCATTGTCAAGTGAAATCTACCGAATTGAGATCGTTGTCTCCTCAATTCCATACTAATCACATGAAAGGGAACATTCTCACCAAAAATTTTGATCAACAACGAATTTTGAAGCTTCTTTGAGTTTTTCAATTCATTTTGTAAATGCAACTTAACTATTGAACTATATTCAGTAAAACATTCACCATAATCCAAATCCATGTCATTGATATTCGACTTCTTGCTCCAAGCATTTTGCAAAACATTGCTAGAAGGTTGTTTGGGAATAGCCGGCCTATAGTCAACTTGATAGCACTCACCCAGATCACTTGTTTCACAAATTCGGACCTTCTCTAGATCAGCCACCGATTGAACAGAATGAGCATCTTCAATTTTTGAAGTATCAACAAAATTCCCAAAATTGAAATCTCTCTTATCAGTTTCCAATAAATGAATCATCTTCATATCAGTTCCATCATAACCCATTAATTTAGTAACAAACCTTTTGGAATCCTCAGCCGCAATCTTAGCATCGCCCAGTAAATTCAAACCCTTATTTGAACCAGACAAAGAAATAGCATCAATGTTTGATTTCAAATCAAATATAGGTTCTGGGAGAGGTCCAGATTTATTTGAAACCTTAATCAAGCTATCAGCCACTACATTTTTCCCTTTACCAATATCTTCGATAGGTTTTTTAGAAGAAAACAGATCACCTTCGTTGATTATCAAAGGATTACCAGACATAAACTTCAATTTTCCATCTTGCACAATTCCTGAGCTTACATCTCCAAAAGCAGGTGGAGACGAGACCGAACTTGAATGAGCCAAAAACAGTACTAGCAATTGAACGCCGACCATCGAAAGGACCACCAGCCAATGGAGGCCGGCGACCTTCCGCCACCATAGGACACCTGAAAACGCGTAAAACATATTTTCGAAAATCGCCTTCTCTCTCTAGAAACCTGGACCTTCTCTCTCTAGAAACAGATTTTTGAGGAATATTAATTGATTTGGAGTTGGGTTGCAAGGTGATATGATGATCAATATCAATCTGAGGAATAGAGTCTGGTACTACAAATACATGTGCATATTCCTTTAATCAAGATTGGGTTTCAGGAATCAAAATAGAGGAATCCAAAAGGCTGTCGGAGTTCTGTTTTACCAATAACAAAAGATTCAGAAAACAATGACCACATAGAGAGCAATTTATAAGACAATGATAATGCATAACTTTAGAAAGAGATGTCTTAGCACCTTGCAAACAAATGTATTTACTGTTCCAATCAAACTCATGGTGAGATATCGATAAGTGGTAAACATGTTACCTAAAAGCCACAACCATTAAACTTCAAGAACCACATCAGTCCCTTCATTCTCTAAGAAATTACAATTATTGAATAACTCAAAACCTTCCATCATAATTGATACGTGTGGGCATCTTCCGGGGTATAGAAAAGGATCACCATTGCTAACCATCACTTGAAAATGCCTAGAAGTATACCGGTAATTTCAAAGCCGGAACAAGATGTTCTTGGATGAAATTATGGGTTGAACAAACATCAACCGAGATTTGAATACCTTGATTATTAAGAAAACTTTGAAGACAAAAAGAATGAAGAGACTATTATCCGCCAAACTGTTATCCACTAAAGCAAGACAAGTAATTTCAGGTTCCATTTCATCCTCATGCACTTCCTAAAGAGTAAAGTCATTCAGGCTCCAAAAAATAGGGATGTCATTAGAAATTAAATCCTTAATTTCTGATTCTACATGTAATTCATGTAATTTTCCTTTACTTGCATGGTTATATGGAATTTCTCATTGGAATTGTAAAAAAAGGCCTTTCTCGTGATGATCCACCATTTCAGTAACAATCATTTACTTGAATGGCATCTAAGTTTTATTTGTAGAAGTTGCATTCTATAAAGGCTTTGGAGGTGTGGTAACAACCCTGGTAATAGATGGGAAAGGTGGTGAATATCTCTTGCTTGTTTTCATGAGTTTAGCTTCCCATTGTTTAACGATGCTTGTGGCCTAAAACTAAAAAGATTGCTAGGAACGCTTTTATTTCCCAATGAATATCCAAAAATAATCTAGATTCAAAACAGCATTGCAAAAAAAGATTCAGTCAAACCAATAACTTTACTTGAAAAATAAGCAACTGATGATATCATCTAAAGCTAATTTGGAAAGCTCAACTTGCAAATCTCATTACTAAAAGGACTGAATCAATGAATAAGTTATTGGGTGAAATCTTGCCAAGAAGAGGAGGATGATTCTTTTCTAACCAACAAGATCAAGTACACTGATATAAAAAGAAGAAATATATAGCCATTGCATATTGGTATCTTGATATAAAGAAAAAATATGGATTTGCCTTTTAGACCCTAACCCAAGAATCCACACTGCTGAACTGAACAAGGGAAAGTTTGATTGCCTTTCATAATGCAGTATTATCACGAAATGAATTAGAATTTCCCACCCAAGATGTCGTGCTACAAGAGGAAGGGCTATTTGTTGTCAATAAATCAATAAATAAGTATTGTAGACAAGCTACACAATCCAACTTTCTGGGTTATGCATTTTCAAACAAAGTTATCTTCACCCAGAATGATCCTGTGCATTTATCTTCCAAATTATTGACTTGATTGCAACAGTCATATGCCAGATGAGCCATAACACAAGTGTCACCCACTATTAGCCTAATCTAACAATTGTTAAAGGCTCATGATGATGACTGCAGCCACGGTTTTGGCACTTTCCAAC
The DNA here is from genome assembly GCA_016618105.1 of Dendrobium huoshanense. Lineage (NCBI taxonomy): Eukaryota > Viridiplantae > Streptophyta > Magnoliopsida > Asparagales > Orchidaceae > Dendrobium > Dendrobium huoshanense. The sequence goes on from CM028345.1 coordinate 20,250,818, forward strand.
AATTTGCTGAAGGATGGAAGGTAGAGATCGAGGAGGATAAATCAATTATGATACCCGTTACTGCCAATGATGTTAAAACAGAAAAAAGGGAGGAATGCAAAAATAGATAAAAAATATAAGAAAGAAAAACAAGGGTAGAGAAGAAAAAACTCAGGTACGTTCTACTATATTCCTTTCTCATCAGTTATTGTAGTCATTTAAAAAGTTCCAGACAGCCAGAAAACCAACTGGTCAATTATTTATTCTAACAATCACAACAAATTAATTTAAATATGATCTCGATGCTATCCTGGATGCTGGCATGAAATAAAATCGAGAGTCTACGTTTTCCTTCTGAGGTACTACATCCTTCAATGAATTCGTATCAGAGAACCATTTGCACAGAAGGAAGAAACAATTGGAATAATTATACTAGGAGGATCTGAAATCTCGTGATAAAATCTTTCATAAGAAGTCCAATATAAAAATAAAAACCTAGGTAGGTGAACTCAATTGCATCGAGCGAGCAATTAAACAACGCTTTCATAAAAAAATCAATTTAGTATAGTTCAACGTAGAATTTTCAGAGCATCATAGACATCTTATGGCAGAAAGTGTCAGAGTAGCAGAACAAGGGTTTTCATGCATTTCTGGAAACAGACTCGGTTCTATTATCTAATTAATAAGCAAAAAAGATCAATTAAATTTCTATAAAAACGCTGGCAAGTTGCCAAGAATGAAAATGAAACTTTAAATTTATTAATCTTACTTGTGCAAACAGTACTTGTACTCGTGGTTACGGCTGTGATCTTTCTCCCCTTCTTCTAGCTGCATACAATAAATAAATAAACGAAAAAACCACACAAACCAACAAATATATTACAAACCAAAATAATACACAGCTCTAAATAAAATCATACAGGATCGCTCTCGTAGATCAGTTGATAGCACGCCGAAGAAAGGCATCTCAGAGCACAGTTTTCCTTCTCAGTAATGGAAGATCTGCATTTCCAACCCCACAATCCACTTTCCAAAAGCCAAAATAAATAACATCGAATCAGCCACGAACAATTCACCAAATCAAATTGATTCCGCAAAATACGAAGACAGGGTATCGAGCGGTTACCTTTCGATGTCCGCATAGCAGGCGTTCTTCTTGTCCCTGATCTCAGCCTCCTGCGTTAGGTGGATAAAGGACGTCAAAGCACAGAATGGAAGAATCAATACCTATGATGAGAGGAGAGGAGAGGTGAGGAGAGCTCACGGAAATCGGATGACGAGTTGCAGAGAGAGCTGAGGGAGTGCAAGAGGAGATCAATAACAGTACTAAGGAACAGTTGATCAAGAAACGGAGAGGAGTTGGAAGGAGGTGAAAACACTTCTCCATCGATTTCGATTTCAGCGGCTGAGATTTCTTCGCCGCTGTACTAAATTGGTTCCCAGGAAATGGGGAGCTGGGTATATAAATGAGTGTGATTTGCGTTTTAATAATTAATTTTTTATTTAAAAAATAAAAAATTACTAGGGCTAATTAAAGATTTGATCTATAACTAATTTGATTCGGCTTTTGATAAACTCGAATTGTTTTATTTAAAAGAACTTGATTTTAACATAAAATTTTATCATATTTTTATGTTCAAAACTCAAAAGGACTCCTATTGATACTAAATATACTTAGGGATGTGAGGACTAATAATTAATCCTAATATATGTGAATGAACCGCATTTAAGTTTATATTAATTAAATTAATGCTCATCCATGTGAATGAACCACATATTTAGTTAAAATTTGGACAACTTATATTTATCCAACACAACACTCAAATATGTGTTGTCAAATTTATCATGGACTTTCGTTACATTAAAAAGTAAAATGCGGGACAACTAAGAGCACAGACGATGATAAATATATCATCAAACTAGCATAACACATCACTATAAATATCTTGTGTTATGTTAATAACACTTACTTCATCCAATTTGATCACTCACACAACTTCAAACATGCTCGAATATCTTATAGATCATAGTCAGACTCTTACAATATAATATTGATGCCTTGACCTAGCCCACTACCTCAAACACCTTGACCTATTGGACTTATAACTAACCTTATTGATTACTCATAGGTAAATCACCACTTTGGGTTGTCATATACATTTAAAGTTAAATGGAACCTTAAGGTGGATAAAAGTTCTAAGTGATTGATAGTCAGCTTGATGATTGCATTTACATGTCTTCATGTGTTAAGCCCAACTTTCGATCACTAAGAACTCATCTTAAATGAAATTGTTTTGAACTCAATTAATGTTGCATTCATTTTACATGCATTTGACTCATACTCAAATGACTTCACAAGATTTACATGACTCTAGCTAATTTCATTATGATTCCTCATGTTGCAAATCTGATCCAAACACTATGATTTTGATTATAGCAACTATTATTGTGTATGTTATTATTTTCTCCTGATTCTATGATATTTTGTTTTGTTTTATGTGTACTAACATTTCAGGAAATCAGATCACTGTTCACTTGCAACTTTGATCAGCTCAAGACTGGGTAGACTAGGGTTACAGTCTGCATTTTTCAATTTGTTTTGTATTTTTTTTTTCTTTCTTGAGTCGTATCATGTAATTTGGTGGATATCATTGTTGAGTAATATTGCACACACATAGGGGGAGAGAGAATTATTTTTGAGAGAGTTTTTTTAAGTAAATTGTATTGTATGATTGTTACTTCGTACTGTACGACTTTGTTTTGTACTATACAAACTATTGTGCTCCGTCAAAATCCTAGATGCCAGAGGTTAAGGAATATACTAATTATGTGATGATTGCATGATATGATTTGGTTCATATTGTACGCCTAATTAAAATATTTATTAATTAACCCCTCAATATCAGGCAATCAAATCATGGATAATTATTATTGCCGATCATACTGTATAATACAGTTTGTACAATGCGATTGATAGTGTACGAAATTGATCATCCTAGATATCGTACCAAATGAAATCCATGATTTTTGTACTAATCGTACTATACAATTTCCATAGTGCTGGACGATTGACTGTGTATGTAGTTGGTCGTCCCAAGAGTCATCTCAAACGAATAGAGGGAATTTATAGAGTATGTAGCGGATGATATATTGATTAAACTATACGAAGTGTTATAAAGGTTGAAAAGTTCATATGCAAGAAATTGTTGGACGAGGCTAAATTACACTGATTGTATGGTATGATACGTGTATCATACCGTACGAATAGAAGATGAAACTCTTGAAAATTAGGGTTTTTTTAAGCCCAATACTTAAGATTTTCTAATACTCTTATTAAAAAAATCTTTGATTGTTTAGACTTCAAGAGAGAGAGCCTTAAGGGAAAGAAGAATGAGAGATTTGTGAGAGAAGAGAGGGAGATTTTACCAAGGAATTCATATGGTTGTTCCAAATAAGAATCTTGCTTAGTATCTACAAGCGTTTGTCTGGATTCTCTGTGGCTCTGGAGAAGAAGTTCTTTAAGAAAAATCGTGGTTCTTTGACCATCACCTAGAGGATGAAAATAGAGTTGTGATTCTCTCACCATCACCTGAATGGTGAAAATAGAGTTGTGATTTTTTATACCATCACTTGGAGGGTGAAAATAATGTTGAGGTTCTTTGCCTGTAAAAGTGTCATGATTATCTGCCGCACTGGGTTGGTGAAACAACATATGTACGAGCTTATCCACCTTGTTGTGAGAGTAAAACGAGAGTCACTATTATTTAGTGCAAATACTTAGAGAAAGAGTCTCTAAGGAGTGGACGTATGTTAGGTTGACGGAACCACTATAAATTTTGGTGTGTTCATTCTGATTATTTTTTAAACTTTATTTTTCTACAATTATATGTGTGGTTAAAAAATTTGATTTATTTCGTTGTTATAGAATTTGCTTATTTTGCATTCGATGTGTTGATTCTCGTGTGTGGGTGTGAAAAGTTTTTAAGAAATTTTTTTTCTCTAACAAATTTTTTAAATTTCTAATTCCCCCCCCCCCCCCCCCCCCCTTATTTAGCCTTGGGCTAGTTCTTAAAGGTTTAACAACATTCATGAACTTTCAAGTAGTATCAAAGTCGGATTCAAAAATTAACTTTTAAATAGCTTTTGAAAAACAATCAATGACTAACTTTAAAAATCGTAATACTGCGAAAGGATATTCAATCACACGATCACCTTTATTTGATAATATTTCTTTTTCTTTTTGAAAAATTCATGTTTACCTTTTTGCAATATATAGATTATCGCACGTGAAAGTTAGTTTATGAAGGATATTATGCACTTTCACGTTTTATAAATGGCTTGAAAATTGAAATACATTTTTCTGAATGGAGTACCAATAATCAAGATTTAACCGAACTTAATGCTAAATGCGTGTATCTACTTGTACTATTAGTAAAGAAATTTGGGACATGCTATGCATTACTTACAAAGTAACAAGTGAAATGAAACAATTTAGGTTAAATTTTCTGCTCCATGATTATGAACTCCTTCGCATAAAACCTAGAGAATCCACATCTAAAATATATACTAGGTTTACATAAATCATCATATCCCTACATGCTTTAAATAAAGTATTATCAAATTATGAAAAAATCAATAAAATCTTATGATTTCTACCTATTTCATATATGTTCTTCGGATGTTTGATTTCCCTCTACACTTTGAAGCATGATATTTTTTATAGGTATTTTTTTCATTTGGGTTTTAATTTTTCTCAAATCCTAACCCATTTTTCACCGACAAGGTTAATAAATTTTTTTTTTTTTTTTTTTTTGCTTGCGGTACAAATCTCTGCTCATTCTCTTTGGATTGAACAGAATAGTTGATTTTTTAGCATCGCATCACAAATATGACTATTTGATCACCTTTTCTTACTTTCCTCCACAACTGCTATTACCGTGAGGCTGCATTGGTTGCTCCAAGGATACCTGACTGTTCTGAGTTCTGAAGATGGGCCATACACTCTGCCTTTTTATTGCTGCCAATTTTTCTCTTTGTTTTTGGGCAATGGTGAGAACAGTTCATGCTATGGGCTCAACAAGGTAGACTTCCTCATGTGCCTTCTCGAGGCAGTTTAGAGAATTATAAAAATCTTTGTGTCGAATTCTTTTTGTCTGCATCAGGATGAAGCCTATAAGCATTTCAAACTCCCTTTCTAAGCATAAATGTTTCCAGCAGTCAACCAATGGCACTTCAAAATTACATAGAAAACAAAACAACAGTGAAAACCTTGTGAAATTATGAACTAACAGATTCAGTCCATTTGAAATTATGAACTAAGAGAGAGAGAGAGAGAGAGAGAGAGAGAGAGAGAGAGAGAGAGAGAGAGAGAGAGAGAGAGAGAGAGAGAGAGAGCGAAGAGGGAGGAACAATGGAAACTGACTTCTTAGAAGCAATATCAAATTACTAAAACAAAAGGTAAAATGTAAATACTTGAAAGAGTTGCTGGATATAATCCCAAAGAACATAACACAATACGACGAAAAGAAGAATGGATTCTAGCAAATCCATAACATTTTGATAAAAAGCCTGCTGCTGCTATCTTGAGATTTTGATCCTTTTTGTTTACTTACTCAAATCAAGTTCCAGGCATTTAAAATGTCTAATTCTGCTTGCTATAGTTTTTGGCATGCCACTTCTCTATAGAAGAGAACCAGTTCCACTGGAAACATAAAGCTACAAATCTCATGAAGCTTGCAAAAGAAATCTCCAGGAATGCTGCCATGAATGAACTCTGAGGTGACAAACCAGCAGTGACAATAGAAAGCATGGTTCCCTCAAAGTTGCAAGGAATGCTAAATCTTCCCGCTTTGATGCCATTCAAAGATATTTTGGCAACATCATCTGCCTTCATTCCACCAGACGATGCAGCTATTATTTTGCTTATCTCAGGTCTTCTCCGAAGCTCTGAAACAACCATGAAAAAAAAAATTGTTTCAACTAAATTCAAAATTGAAGACAACACAAGATAATATTGCCAAATCAAACAATGATGTTTAACATATTAAATTTGTTCCCTATGATAATATTTGCAAACTAAACTACTCAGATGAGGACTAAAGATTTCTCATAAAACTAGACTCGGAAGCAAATTCTTAAAGTAGCAACCAAGCTCTATATTTTTATAAAGAACCCAAACACTTCGTATTTGTTTGATTTTCAAATATTATGTGCACCCATAAAATGCTATATATTTAGATGAGGAAATCAAACGCAATTTTCGCATAACTGTAAATTTCAGTGATTTCAACAATTTTAATTGCGCTGCAATAGATACCATTTGCTTGAATATTATCAAATTAATGAAAATTAATAATTAAACAATGAGTACTTAAAGTAAAGAGGTTAAGAGGATCATCAAACTTTATATAAATTTTAAAAACAAATAATATAATACTAATTCTTAATCAAAGACACACTTGTTAAGTTCGTCCCTTGAGATTAAAAAAAAATCATAAACATAATTTACATAGATAATAATTTATAGATTGAGCCCTCAATTTTTTTGTCTCAATCTCATAAGATTAACTCAATGAGTACAAAATCTAAAAATTACTAGTGTCTTTTTTGGGCCTTTTTTTACAGCTTTATTAAATGATTCAAGATACTGAAAAAAAAAGGGTTGGTAAGCGATCTTAGAGTTGATGGGCTCGACTCTCGAGCATACACGTGCAAGGTATGGTTTCCCGGCCTAGAGAAAACCAACCTGGTAGGTTTTGAGGACTATTTGATAGTATTAGTGCAGTTTTAGTTGTAACTCTACCAAAACTCTAGTATTTCGACCGGAACTATCTAGAAAATTAGTCAGCTTAGTTTAATAATAAACTGGCAAAAACCCACTGAATTAGACATCCAATAAGGTGATAATTTTGCTTGTTATCACAGCAGCCATTGGAACTAACTTAACAGCTTGGCCTTCTGGCCCTCCCCACAATAACCTGTGGATAAGTTAGAACCCTTCATGAGCATAAAACTGCAAAGAAAAGAAACAGAAGCGGCCTATTCAACGCCTAAGTGTTCTAAGTTCAAAAGTCATCCTTCAATCGTTGATGTCCCTGAAATTAAGCCAAGTTTAAGGTTGTAAATAATGAAGATGAACCAAGTATACACAAGCAAAAATCAGTCATAGGTTCCTAAATAACAGGTTAATCATCTCTGACATCTCCTTTATCAAGAAATGATGCCTCAATATAAAGTATAGAAAATATATTCAGACTTGAAACCCTTCACATAAAAAACTTGGGCTTATATAATCCAGTAAAAAAGAAGACCTCCGTGAAGTATATTTCAAAACTGCGAAAAATATTAATATTCAATAACAAAATTCTTTTAGTAATAGTAAAATCTTCCAACATGACTTGATATGAATTCCAATGAAATAAATATCTTCAAGTTAAACTAGCATATAAATCCAGCAAAAATATTGGTTAACAAAAATTAAAGCAAACTAGGTTAAAAAAATGCAATGATGATAAAAAGGCGGAAACTCATAAAAAATGCAACCATCCAATTATAGAAGCTTTCACATATCTATAGTAATGATTAATTACATAGATATCATTAAAAAAAGCCCATGTAGCACGAAACATTTTAAAAGATGTCCGATAAATGGAGAATGAGAGTGTTGATTCCTATTTGTAAGAATAAAATGTAATGCACAAGATTGTGCGAATTATAGAGGAATTAAGTTAATGTGTCATACTTTAAAACTATGGGAGAGACTTATGGAGCATAGGTTACTGAGTGATATTAACATTTCTAAAAATCAATTTGGATTTATGCCGGGTAGGTCTACTATGGAAGCTACACATTTATTGAGAGGTTTGATGGAGAAGCATAGAGAGAATAAGGAGGATCTACATATGATATTTATTGATTTATAGAAAGCATATGATAAAGTTCCAAGAGAAGTGTTATGGAGAGTTCTAGAAAAGAAAGGGTTTAATAATACTTATATTCAAGTCATTAAGGATATGTATGTAAGAGATGTTACTTGTGTTCAAACACAAGGTGGTTTGACTAAGTATTTTTCAATTTCAGTTCAATTACATCAAGGATCAGCTTTAAGCCCCTAACTTTTTTCTTTAGCTATGATGCACGGACACGGACACGGCGACACGGACACGACACGACACGGACACGGGACACGTTTTTTTTTTAAAATATAGGACACGGGTACGGCGCGGACACGGCAATACATTTTTTTTATATAGTGTATATATATTAATGTAATATCATATTAAAAATGACAAACAATAATAAATGAATGACATGATAACTTGTCTAGCTTATAATATAAACTATTTAATACAAAATATCTAGTATAACCACAAAAATATAAGCAAATAATCACTTACTACAACATCAAGCATTCAAGCTTCAACTACTAGGATTAGCTTTAGAGGTTTGTTTTTGGACTTCAATATCATCATCATTGAATATTACTACTTTCAATTCTGGTTCAACAAGAGAAAGATTTGTAATTTTGTAAAAAGAGAGGAGATGAAAATACCTTCATTGTCAAAGAGAAATGAAAATGAGAATATTCGATGAATGGGTATTAAATGCAGACGTTGATTTGGTGTTGTGGATATGAAATAAGAAATTTAGTTTAAATCTCGCCAAATATAAGAAATTATATTTTTAAAAATTATAAAATATTTAAGGATACGCGTGTCGGACACGCGTGTCCAATTTGTTTTTAATATTTTTTTAATCGGACACATTTTCGGCGTGTCCGACACGTGTCGGAGGAGTGTCGGACGAGTGTCGTGTCGGACACGGTGTCGGACACTGCACGCCTCTTTGAGGAGAAGTGTCGGTGCATCATAGTTCTTTAGTCATGGATGTTCTCACTAGACATTTGCAAGAGGTTGTACCCTGATGTATGTTTTTGGCTAATGATATTTTTCTTGTTGATAAGACTAGAGTTAAACTTGAATTATGGAGGTCAACCTTAGAGTCGAAAGGCTTTCGTTTGAATAGATTTAAAACTGAATATATATAGTGTAATTTTAGTAATAATAGATCTAGTCATTAATTTGGATCTATTATGGAGGCCAAATTAACAATAGATTGTGACTTTGGGAAATCAAGTCATTAATAAGAGCACTCGTTTTAGATATCTTGGGTCTATTGTTCAGAGTGATGGTGATATAGATGGAGATCTTATTAGTAGAAGTCAAGTTGGATGGTTGAAGTGGAGGATTGCATCGGGCTTGTTGTGTGATAGAAAAGTCCCTCTCAAACTTAAGCGGAAATTCTAAAAGATGGTTGTGAGACCTGCAATGCTTTATGGTGCAAAATATTAGCCATTAAAAGAGAAGCATAATATTAAGTTAAGTGTTACAAGGATGAGAATGCTCAGGTGGATGAGTGACTTTACTCTTAAAGGTAGGATACAAAATGAGCATATACATGAAAAGGTTGGAGTAGCTCCAATGGAAGATAAGATTAGATAGAGTCTCCTTAGATAGTTTGGTCACATAAAACGGCGGCCTTCCGATGATCCGGTTTTGAAAGCAGATGTATTAGATTTGATTTATATTAAGAGGTAGATCTAAGAATGCTTGGTTAGAAAATATTAGAAATAACCTTTTTTTTTAGATTTAGATGAGAATTTGACTCTTAGCAGAACACAATGTAGAAAATGGATTCATGTAGCTGACCCCACATAGTGGTATAAAGGCTTGTTGTTGTTGTTATTGTTGTAGTAACACCAGAACATATTAAACCTTTCAGAGCTAACACTGGTTAACAATCATTAAAGATGCTTAGAAAATCTCCCAAACTTCAGTAAAAGTTTTAACCTAATTTATAAAAAGCCATTCAACAAATCCAAGTAGCAGGAGACGGTAAGAGTATAGGCCAGCAGGCCTCACTAATATAAGGACATCCTTTGGCAGTAACAGCTGCTCACTAGAACCACGTAGCAGGAGGCAATTGTGTCCCTGATGATTTCCGAGCTTAATAAGTACGATATTTCAATTGACTTGTGCATGATATGATTCTTAGTTATCAATTAGAAGCTGACTGTACAAGAAATTAAGTAATATTACACAGATCTCCGCAGAATTACTAAGTATAATTTTTATAGGATTTTCAATATAGTCAAGTAACTCATAGATAAATGAACCCTTACCATGCTCAGCTTAAAGGAAAAATCAAATAAAATAGCGATAGAAGATAGCCAGGATAGCTTTTCTGCTGCAAACCTTCAGAAAAACCCGGGGTGTCGGTGTCTGAAGGAAATATCAAAGAAACAAAAATGTTATCTGCAATGACCTCATGCTGCAATGCCTCTGACAATCCTCGAAGTGCAAATTTGCTTGCTGAGTATGCCGTGTAACCATAGACGCCCACCTAGGTACATAAGATACAATTAGAAAAACACCAACAACGTCCTAAAATAGCACCCAGTATAACTACTTCCCTAATAAACTATGCCACTCATAGGCATATATCGACATGGTAAATCATAAGATACTGGTGATCATATAATCCGGCGGGCGGGTATTTTCCTCAATTTTGGAAAAGGAAAGGCCGCAGGGATTGAAAAGAAAGCCATCGGATAACAATCTCGCTAAGCAAATATAGAAGCAGTGAGATAAAAAAAGAAACGCCCTTGAAACCTTAAAAACGGCGATAAGTCACCAGCATCAAAGAGAGAGAACAGTCAAAACCTGGCCAGCTTGTGCGGACATGATCGCGATGGAGGAAGGAAGGCCAGTCTCTCTCGTCTTCCGCTTCATGTTTGGGAGAGCAGCCTTAATGAGGTGGAACGTGCCCATCAAATTCACATCCACGATAAACTTAATCTCATCCATCTCCTGCTTCTCAAGCTCTTGCGGCGTAAACACGCCCTGATTACATATCAACACGTCGATTGGCCCCGCCACCTCGATCGCACGAGCCACCGCTTCCGCATCTCGCACATCGACACTGTAAACGCCAACCTCTACGCCAGTGGCGAGGCGGATGGAATCTCGAGCGTCGTCTAGGCGCCGGCGGTTACGAGCGAGGATGGAGACCCGTGCGCCTTCGGCGGCTGCGAGGCGGGCAATGGCGAGGCCTATGCCACTTGATCCGCCGGTAATGAAGACATGTCGACCTTTGATGGGAATGCGGGTGGGGCGGGGGCGAGTGATTAGGGCGAGGAAGATGAGGAGGGCGGAAACGGGGACGATGATGATGAGGAGGGGAGAAAAAAGAGAGGAAGACATGGATGTCAAGGAGGTGGGGAATTTGTGTATCCTGTGGAGCTGAGACGCATTGCTCGGATAAGAGGAAATATTAAAATGATGGAAAGTCGCCGGTAAGGACACGGCCGGCTGTTGGAATGGACTGGGCGGCTGCTTTATTCATTAAAAAGTTGTTGATAAAACGGGCATCTTATAGATACCTCGTGCGTGTGGAGAGAGAGAGAGGGGGGTGGAGAGAGAGACAGTGAGAAAAAAATTCATTCATTTATTATGAAAAATAATGATACAACAACAACAACAATATCAAGCCTTTATCCCATTACATGGGGTCGGCTACATGAATCCTTTTTATCCATTGTGTCATATTAAAAGTCAAATTCTCGTTTAAATCTAATAAAGAAAGGTCATTAATTCCTAATATTTTCTAACCAAGACTTTTTAGGTCTACCTCTACCTTTCTTAACATAAGTCAAATCTAATACCTCTACTCTCCTAACCGGGTCATCGGAAGGCCGCCGTTTTATGTGACAAAACCATCTAAGGCGACTCTCTCTAATCTTATCTTCTACTAGAGCTACTCCAACCTTTTCACGTATATGCTCATTTTGTATCCTATCTCTAAGGGTAAAGCAACTCATCCACCTGAGCATCCTCATCTCTGCCACACTTAACTTAGTATTATGCTTCTCTTTTAATGGCCAACATTCGGCACCATAAAGCATTGCAGGCCTCACTACCATCTTATAGAATTTTCCCTTAAGTTTGAGGGGTACATTTCTATCACATAACAAGCCCGATGCATTCCTCCACTTCAACCATCCCACTTGAATCCTGCTGATAATATCCCCATCTATTTCACCATCACTCTGAACAATAGATCCAAGATATCTAAAACGTGTACTCTTATTAATGACTTGATCGCCCAAAGTCACAATCCCCTCACTAGGTCTATTACTACTAAAATTACACTCCATATATTCCGTTTTAGATCTACTCAAGCGAAAACCTTTAGACTCTAAGGTTAACCTCCATAATTCAAGTTTACCTTCAACTCCCTCTCTAGTCTTATCAACAAGAAGAATATCATCAGCAAAAAGCATACACCAAGGTACATCCTCTTGCAAATGTCTAGTGAGAATATCCATGACTAAAGCAAAAAGATATGGGCTTAAGGCTGATCCTTGATGTAACCCAACCGAAATAGGGAAATACTTGGTCAATCCACCTTGTGTTTGAACACAAGTCATAGCTCCTGCATACATATCTTTAATGATTTGAATATAAGCATTATTGACTCCTTTCTTTTTAAGAACTCTCCATAGCACTTCTCTTGGAACTTTATCATATGCTTTTTCTAAATCAATAAATATCATATGTAGATCCTCCTTATTTTCTCTATATTTCTCTATCAAACCTCTTAATAAATGTATGGCTTCCATAGTCGACCTACCCGGCATGAATCCAAATTGATTTTGAGAAACATTAGTATCACGCCGCAACCTATGCTCCATAACTCGTTCCCATAGTTTTAAAGTATGACACATTAACTTAATACATCTATAATTCGCACAATCTTGTGCATCACCTTTATTCTTAAAAATAGGAATTAACACACTCATTCTCCACTCATCTGACATCTTTTTAGTCTTCAAAATAGTATTAAAAAGTTTAGTAAGCTATGAAATTCCTTCTTCTCCTAAGCATTTCCACACCTCTATTGGAATATCATCAGGTCCAACAGCTTTTCCACCCTTCATTTTCATTAAAGCCTCTCTAACTTCAGTTTTACTAATACGCCGATAAAAATAGAAATCTTTATTTTCATTTAGGGTGCTAAGGTCACTATAGTCAATCTTATTATTACAATCTTCATTAAAAAGTTTAGCAAAATATCTCATCCATCTTTGTTGAATATCATCTTCTAAGAAAAGTATTTTTTGATCTTCATCTTTAATACATTTCACTTGAACTAAATCCTTACTACTCCTATCTCTTTGTTTGGCTAACTTATACATATATCTTTCTCCCTCTTTAGTATCTAATTTATTTTATAAATCACTAAAAGCTAATGTTTTTGCATCGCAAATTGCTTTCTTAGCATCCTTACGAGCCACTTTATATATTTCTCAATTATCAAATTTTTTAAAATTAAACCAATTTTTATAACAAAGCTTCTTATTTTTAATCTTTTCTTGCACATTAGGATTCCACCACCAACTATTTTTACTATTAGGAGCTTTTCCCTTTGATACTCCAAGAACATCTTTTGCAATATTCTTAATATCACTAGCCACTTTTTTCCACATAATATTAGCATCCTCATGCACAGACAAAATCTTAAGATCTAAAATCTTATTTCCAAAAATATTTTTGTTAATATTCTTTAAATGCCCCCATTTAATCCTAGAAAATTGTTTTACTTTATTTTTTATTTTATGCCCATTTATCTTAAAATCCAAAACTGATAATCGATGTTGGGTACATAAACTTTCACTCGGAATAACTTTACAATCTTTGCAATCTAAACGATTTAATTTTCTAATAAGAAAATAGTCAATCTGGGTTGTACTATTTCCATTTTTATAAGTGAAGAGATGCTCATTCCTTTTCTTAAATAAGGTATTAGCAATTGAAAAATCATAAGCTAAACAAAAATCTAATATGGTCTTGCCACCTTCATTTGTCGTTCCAAATCCATGGCCACCATGAATGCTTTTAAAATCATCTATCTCTCTACCAACATGTCCATTTAAATCTCCTCCAATAAAAACTCTTTCTTCAAGAGGTATATTTTGTATTAATTCTTCTAAGTCATTCCAAAAATTTAATTTAGAACTTATATCCAAACCTATTGAGGAGCATAAACACTTATAATATTAACAATCTTATCATCAAAAACAATCTTTAAAGCTATAATTCTATCTTCAATCCTATTAATTTTTATAACATTATCCTTTAAACTCTTATCTATAAAAACACCTACACCATTTCTAGTACGACTCCTACCCGAAAAATAATTATATAAGATAAAATTATAACTCGACATAAATTTAAAATGGGCCTTTTTTTTTTTTGAAGAAAATGCCAAATGCATTAAAATAAAAGAAGAAAAGGAAACAAACAAGCCTAAATACAAGCTACTCGGTGACACCGTCCTCCATCAAAATAGACATAAAACATGGAGGAACATTATTGCTCAAGAGGTGATCCCAAAAAGCTAAGTTGGCACAATAATGTGCCAACTTATTACAATTTCTATAACAAAAATTAAAAATGAATGAACCAAAATCTTTAAGGAAAGATAAGTCTTCAAGTTCATTTTCTAAAAAGGTCCCATCAGTCCTTTTCACCGAAAATTGAAGATACTTGATAATATTAGCATTATCTCCCTCTATTATTATTCCTTTAGCTTCCATCATCCAATTTTTAATTGCCACTTTCAAATGTTGAAAAACCGCCAGCTCCAAAGCTCCTATATCCCAATTATTACAGCTCACACCAAATGCTGATAGAAACCTCCCTTTATAGACTCTAAAAACTCCACCAATACCTGCCTTATTAGGCTGTAACAGAGCAACATCAAAGTTGAATTTAATCCATTCGGGAGGTGGAGGGTGCCAATAAGAAGAGTTCAACCAAAGCTGGTTAGTACCCCAGAATTCCGAATTTAGATTAAATTTTAAAGCATTGGATGCTATATGATAGCATTGGAAGCAATGAAACTTACGTCGTATTCTTCATCTCCATGCTTGTCCCAATTTCTGCTTTTCCAAGTAACAAACACCATAGAACAAAATAGATTACCAATGAAAATATTTCTTTCAGACAAAACCATCATTTTAGATAAACAATGTACTAACAAATTAGCCATTGGAATTTTGAACCCCCACACCTCCAGCTTGGCTGTAACCAGGATAATCATAAAGCAATTGCCTACCACATGATTGTTGTTTTCAATATCCAAACAACCCCTAAGACAAGAGTTGTTATTTATCATTCTTCTATAAAATAAAAAATCATTTGTAGGTAATGCATTGTTGAGCAAACGCCACCAGAAGCATTCAACCTGTGGAGATAGCTTGAACTTTTTGAAACATTTGATGTATTCCTTCTCTTCATGAATTCTATTGTTCTTAGCAAGCATTGTCGAGATAGTGTACCCAGAAAATTTTGACATGAGTTCTAACTGATCATTACAGTTTTTATGAATTTGTATTAGAGAAATGTTTTCAAACAATTCCCTTCCAAACCATCTTCTTAGCATTGTGAAATTCTAACTTCCATCATATATAAATTCCAGTAAGTTTGGCAATTCTTCATCAGTTACTGCCAAAAAAGTTGGCCACTTTTCTAGACATTTGTTTAAGATCCAAACATCTTTCATGATGTCGATTGAAGCACCATAACCAATCTTCCATCTCACCAAAGATTTAAGAGCTTTTATGCCATTTTTGAGGATTTTCCAAGTAATAGAACTTTTCTTCTTAATTTTAACATTCCATAAATCCCCATATTTAGCTATAATTGTTCTGTTCAGTAAAGATTCAGGTTTTTTAAAAAAGCTCCATGCAAATTTGGCTCTCAGAGAATCTAAATGGTTGTAGCTGAACTAAGACCTCTTCTACCATCTGAAATTTGTTTACAAAGTTCTTTCCAGGATAGATAGTGCATTGCTAGATTTCCTCCAGGCTTATTCCAAATAAAGTCTCTACATATTTTGTCAATTTTCCTCAAAATATTCATTGAAACCAATGAATGAGATACAAAAAAAAAACGAGAATGCCTTGCAACACAGATTTAACCAGCACAATTCTTCCTGCTAATGATATGAGTTTATTGCCCCAAACATTGAGCTTGCAAACAATTTTATCAATGATGTTTAAGAAATCTGAAGTCATCATTCTCTTGCAAGCCATTATAATCCCCATATAGATAATCTCCTTCACTTCTTTAGAATTAAAAATTTTAAGAATTTTCTTTATGTTTCTCCTTCCCACCATTTTCCCGAACAAAATGTGGGATTTGCTTCTATTAACAGTTTGTCATGTCCAAGAATAATAGTTTGAAATAATTCTCCTGATCCTCCTAACCTGATCAAATTTGGCTTCCGAGAACAATAAAATATCATCCGCATACATCAAGTGACTTTATTCTAGGTGCATTTGGAGCCACTTTAATTCCCAAGTTTTTCCCGTTGCAATGAAACTCCTCAAATAATAATTGAGAGCAAAGTAGAAAAATATATGGAGAAAGAGGGAAACCTTGACGAAGCACACTTTTAGCCTCAATCCAATCCGACTTTGTACCATTTACCAAAATAGTAAATTTTGGATCCATAATACATTTCAAAATTAGATTAGCAAATCTATTAGGAAAGCCAAAATAATTCAAGACTAGTCGGCCAAGCCATACTATCATAGGCTTGTTCCATATCAATTTTTATAGCAATCAATCTATTTTTAGCTTTAGACAATTTAAATTTGTTAAACACTTCGTGTACCAAGAAGATATTGTCTGACAATGATCTTCCTTTAATGAAAGCCATTTGCTCCTCTGAAACCAATTTGAAGATTACTTTCATGAGCCTATTTAAAAGGATTTTAGCAATCACCTTATAAACATACACACATAAACTATTTGGACGGTAGTGAGAAGGAAGAGCTGGATTTTAATTTTGGGAGTTAGAACCACCATAGTCTTCTTCCATTTTTCACTCATCTTCCCATGAATGAAAAAATATTGGATCGCAATCCAAACATCATGACTGATAACTTTCCAATAATGCTTAAAAAAGAATAAGTTATCCCATCCATACTTGGAGCAATGTTCGAACCAAGCTCTCTTACTACAACCTGCACTTCCTGGAAAGACAGATCCGTTTCCATGCAATTCGGTTCTTCTGAGCTTAATTTGTATAGAGAGTTAGGCCAACCATATAGATTACAATCCCTTTCCCTCCATTTGTTTTTGAAAAACTGCGGCAAAATACTCTCTATTTCAGCTTGAGAATCAACCAATTTACCTTGATTATCCTTCATTTGATGAATAGCATTAGAATTCCTCCTGCCATTAGCCACCGCATGAAAGAATTTTGAATTCTTATCTCCTTCACTCCACCATTTGACTTTAGCTCTTTGCCTCCACCAAGTGTTGATCCTAGCAAGTGTAACGTTGAGCTCATGCACCTTTGCCCGAAGTAACATTAACTTTTCCTCTGTTAGTCAATTGTTAGACTCCTCCAATTACAGATCAGCCACTTCAACCATTAATTTGTCTTTTAATTCAGACAAAATTTTCTTTTTTTTCTCTACTCCAGAAATGAAACACTTTTAGAGTTCTGTCAAACTTTGAATTTAGTCTCTCCATTGGATTTCCTTCATACCTCTTATTCCAGGTTTTCTGAACGAAAGCAGCAGATGCCGTGTAAGATACCCAAACATCTTCAAACCTTCAGCAATGTTCCATTCTCTCAATAGAATTGAAGATCTTCAGGTTGATCGGACATGCAATGGTCCGATGCAATCCTATTCAAATGTCTAGTAACAGCTTGGGGAATAACTTGAAGTGCTCTAGTATTTAACAAACATCTATCTAGCCTCTCCAATATTCTTGCACTTCCACTTTTATTGTTACACCAAGTGAACATTGGTCCAACAAATCCAATTTCATGGTAATCATTCAAATTCATAAAAATTTTCATTTCTTGAGGTCCTAGGGAAAATTTAAACTTCTTCCCTCCTCTTTTTTCATCTTGAGATAAGATGCAATTAAAATCTCCCCCTAGAATAGAGGGAAGATTGTTGCAAGAAATAGATTCCAAAAACTCCCATAAGCTTCTCCTGTTATACAAATCACATTCTGCATAGATAGTAGAAATCAGCCACTTAGAATTATTCTTCAAAGATATCAGTTCCCCCACTACAGATTGAGAGAAACTTTTTAAAACTGAGAACATAGCTAAATCTGTCCTCCACATAGCCATAATGCCTCGTGATTTTCCATCAGACGGGAAGATAAAAACATCCCAATTGCTCCCCAAACTTTTACGTACTTCTTCTTTATCAGAAGATGTAATTTTTGTTTCAACTAAGCCAACAAACAAAACATCCCATTTCTTTACAACCTCTTTCAAATAAAGAGAGGCTCCCTTTTATTGGCCCCTCTACAATTCCAAAAGAGAATATAACTCATTCGAGCACTGAGAGGGATGGACCCCCGATTCTCCTCTTGCTCCCATTTTCATTTCTGTTACTTCTCATGGAAGAATTAATTGGACCCAAAGATTT
Organism: Dendrobium huoshanense; assembly: GCA_016618105.1. Lineage (NCBI taxonomy): Eukaryota > Viridiplantae > Streptophyta > Magnoliopsida > Asparagales > Orchidaceae > Dendrobium > Dendrobium huoshanense. Next base: position 20,269,323 of record CM028345.1, read on the forward strand.
GATCTCCTTGCTTAATTTGATTTTAGAATTCCCTAACAGAAAAATTGCACCTCTATCTGCTGTACTTCCAGCATCTTTCTCTGTACAAATTCCTTTTTATGTTTCCTCTTCTCTGTTGTTATCCTCCATAGTAATTGCAGTCTCCAATTCTCCTTCTTCAAGAACAAAGCTTACATTTTTATTATCATTATTATTAATCACCTCATTTTCTTCCATACCATCCAGTAGTCTGAACATATTGTTATCAGATATGTCATCAATTTCCTTTCTTTGATCATTGCTTTTGCCTTCATCAAGATCACAACGTCCTGGGTTCTTCAACTTGTTTATTTCCAGCTTGTCTCCATTAGCTGTTAATTTTGCCTCCAAATCTTCTTCAGCATTTCTTTTACTTACATCCTCACTTCTTTCTGATGATCTGTATTTGGCTATCCCAGATTTTGGAACATATATAAGCTTCTTCTGATTCATCTTTATCTTCATCTTCCTTTTCTAATTAACATGGATCCAAGGTCCATAGTTATCTTGTTTTTCCACTTCTACTTTCTTTTCAATTTGTCTTCCACTTTTTGAATTTATATCTTCTTTAACATTATTTTGATTACTTCCCATATCTTCTCCCTCCTTGTTCTTCAAATTAAAGCTTAGATGACCGACCTTTCCACATTTGTAACAAAAGGAGGATATCTTCTCATATTCTACATTTTGAAAGAATCTTCCATCTCTTCCCTCCACATAAATTCCCAATGGTAGTTGTTTATCTAATTCCACCCGGACACATATCCTCGCAAATTCGCGTCTTTCCCATTGAAACATGTTGCTGTCAAACATAAACGGTGTGCCTACGAGCGTTGTAATCCTTGCAATGTTGGTCTTATCCCAACAGTATAGTGGAAGATTAGGCATTCTTATCCAAATTGGAGAAGAAAGGCCCTTAAGTGAAATTATAGAAAAATTGTGTGGACCATCTATCCATTCCCACAACATGCCCATTTATGAACCATCGACCTCCTGCTAAAACCTCCTCCATTGCATTTAGCGAATTGAAAGAACACAGAATCCATCTTGATCCTAGCACTGTCATATAAAATTTCCCAATGTGAGTTCATTGCCGTCTCAGTTTAGCTCCTATTAGGTGACTGGGGATTTCACAGCTAAAAACTTTTACCACTAACGAGAATGTGAGCTTCTCTGAATTGGCTAGAACATTAGGCTCATAAAGTTTCACCGCTACACCATCTTCCGACAGGAATAAATCTTTCTCAGTAAGATTAATTTTAATGTGCTGTCGTCTGACCCAAGGATTAGCTAGCTCTGCGATTCCTTGATTAGCCTTAAGACAAACTTCTATTTCAGCAATTTCACAAACAGTGTTCATGCCATCCATACTCTTTTGGACTGAAGGGACTCCTTCCATAGGTGCCATTGTTTTTGACACCAAATTTCCAAATTTATTCACAATCAGATTCATCCCTGTTGATGATGAAGCTTCACAGTCAATCTTTCCTGGAATTTCAACAGAATTAGGAGTTCTTGCTTCACCATTATTGATAACCTACTTGCCTTTTCCACTGACTTGTTCTCTTTTTTTAACTGGAGAATCTGATGGCTCCCTGATCACCAACGGACATCAACCACCTTGTATCTCCTTTAAAAGATGCCGATTATTGCTAATAGAAACCTGGTCCTCCATTCCAAGCGCTTTCCGGTCACCAGAGATGGTGACCGAAGAGCCCGCCGACATGTCCGTAAAAATTGCCAAACGACGAAGAAGATGAAATTTTTTATTTCAGCTTTCAGAATAGTTTTTTAATTTAAAATGGACCTTAAAGGCTTCCTTTGTGATGACTTTTTTATTTCTTAAGAAATTATGGACTTATAAGAGAAAAAAAATCCAAAATCAAATAATAATAATAGAAGTCAGCATATAGAAGCCACAATTGATAGCATGGCCACCTACAAGCTACTAATAAAGCTCAAAAGAAATAATTCTCATTAGTCATGATCCAGGCAAGCAAAATTGAGATAGTAGCTCAAACCATAATGCCTTATTTTAGATGCAATGACCTTTTTAATAATTTGGGATGGTGTGGATATGCAATTAATCTTATTCCCAAACATCCCTTTAGCTCTTTCTCTTCATATATGATAAAGACACACCAAATATATAAGCAAGAAACTTTTTTTTTTTAAAGAAAGTCAAAGCATTTTGCATATTAGCAATAAGTTTAAAGAGCTGAGTAAGGATCTGCCTCAGTAGAAAGAAAATAACAAGTAATATATTGCAGAGGATCTCATGTGTGGGTTAGGCGTAGCAACTATGTGAAAACCCCTCTTATACTCCCTTGAATCTCCCTAGACTATTCTTCCACTCACACAACCTCACCTTATCTCTCTCTCTCTCCCTTGCTCAATACTCTCTCTCTCTCTCTCTCTCTCTATGCTCTTTCACAGATGAAATAAAACCATTGGTTTTAAACCCTAATTTTCAATTCAACTGCCTTTGATCGTACAATATCATACTCATATCATACAATATGATGCTTATATTGTACAATACGATACTCATATCATACAATAAGATTAGTTCATTCTCTATTATATAATAAAAAATTGTCCAATGTGATTAATTCAATCAAATAGTATTTCATACAAGGCTAATTATAAGAAGATTAATTATCATCCAAAAGGTCACTATATCGATCATCAATATTATCTTGATCACACCTTATGACCATCAATCATAATTAATCTTAATTTGATTGGTTAATCATAGAGATGAAATTAGACAAAAATATCTAAACTTTAAATTGTATGAACAAGTTTATACAGTATGATTAGAACAACTTTCAAAATTTAAATTATTTCCTAATTTGATTGATGGAGGGGTTACTAAATAAAGCTGATCGTCCTGTATGATGTTAAGATTATACAATACGATTAGTTATAGCCCATTATAATTTACTATCATTCATTTAAATATTTTAATTAAAATATTAGTATACTAATTTTACAAAACGATCAAGATCATCTAGTATGATCTTCAAAAAAATCAAAATATTTAAGTACACTCAACCTAGTGTGTGTGCATGTTGCTAAGCCTACATACACATATCAATAATATAGACTAAAAAAATGAAAATAACAAACTCTTTGAGACATGAATTGACTCACACATTGACACAACATAGCCTTGAGCCTTGAACCTTTAGTATTGCTTCATGTATGTTGTACCTAAAAGGGTTAGTCATAGCTCAAAAATAAATTTGAATGAATTATCTATTTATCATTATAAAATGTATCAGTGCTTCCATAAATCATTAATATAATCAAATATTGATCAAAAAATATAAATTAAAATATTTTACTATTTTTATTTATCAAAATTTTATATACACTTGTTAGGAGATCACTACACTAATCTATCACAAACTCTTGACTACAAAATACTGAAAGAAAATACAAAAAAAATCTAAAAAAAGATATAAAAATATCTATGAATCTCACTCCATCTAGTCCTAATCTCTTCTCTAACTTGAAATTATTAAAATCTATATAATGAGCTAGAAAGCCCAATATTAACTCAAACTCACCAAAGATTTCAACACAATGCTAGAAGAATTAATATGCATACTCAATTCAGTTAATAAAATCAATCTCATCAATAATGAATTATCATTTATATAAGTCAATAAATTAATAATAAATGTATGGAAATCATTACAATGAATTTAGGAATCAATTATGGGTATGAGAATTAATAAATCAATAAAATAATAATATTACAATCATTCAAGCATTAGTAAAAAGAATTACAGATACACATTTACCAATATTATCAGTCTTATTCTCTTACACCCATCATCTCAATTATATATAATAAGTACTTGTATCCATTCATATGTTATATATGTACACATATTAATACTCTATCTATCAATGTTATTAGTATATACATGCATCATGATATAGTTCAACATGGTAGGACATCTATTTTTAATATTGTATTTTCATCCATTCATTTGTTCATTCTTTATATAATTTTATCTTTATCATTCATCTTTTATCATTATTATTACAGATGACTTTAAAAAATTATTAAGAGTCGTACCTTTACCCTTCGGCATAATTCGTTCATCTGTTATATGCTACAACCGGAATAATATCATAAATCATCTTTAAAGAAATGTCTGTCAGCCCACCCTCATATATAGAGTACTATGTTTTAACAATCAATCTATTTTATAGTATTAACAACCAGCCTATCTTGCTTATACCAATACTACAATCAAAATATAGTAATAAATAGTCAATTCTGTTCAATACAAAAAATTATTTAATATCTATCACATAAAAAAAAACCATAACTTTAATTCTACCCAATTAAATTCTATGATGTTGCTATCAAAATGTCCACACTATTCATATCTATTATATACAAAAAAGGTTATATGGTAAAAACTCAATAAATTAGAATAAAAAATACATTTTTATCGATTAATGTGAGAAGAAATCTATCAAACTCAAAATCATGAAAAACTAAAATAAGATTTTAGTTACATACAACGAATGTAAGAAATCTTTAAACAAACTTGACAAAAGAAAAAGCTCATAAACAACTATTTTTCTCCTCCCTCTCTCTTCCTTCTTTGGTAAAACACGATGTTAAAATTTAAAATTTTTATTTAAAAAAATCATTTAAAAATTTGAGTTATTACAATCTACAAATCTTTGAAAAAAAATCATCCTTGATAATTTCTTTAAGGATTTGGGCACATAATCAATACAATTTTTTTTTGTAAAATCAAAACTAAAATCGAATCAAAATAAATCACAAATCAAACTCATTAAACTCACTCAATTCCTATCATACATTCATACAGTTCACTCAATCACATATCATTCACTTATGAAATTAATTATGGATGCAAACCAATACACTTTAATATACCCAATCTATTTGACTCGTAATTTATTTTCAATCGCTTTGGTAATAATTTAATCAATTCTTCCAATAATTGTCCTGACACAAATTTATTATGGCTCATAATCAAATATAAAAGAATTATATTTTTATCATTTTAATAATATATCAGAGCTTCTATAAATCATCAATATAATCAAATATCTAATAAAAGCAATTAAAACATATACATCAAAATATTTCACTATGTTTATTTACCAAAATTTTGCATACACTTTTTAGGAGATCACTACAATCAATAACCTATAACAAGCTCTTAACTATAAAAGAGTAAAAGAAAATATATAATGAAATCTAAAGAAAGACCCTAAAATCTCTATCAATCACACTCTAACTATTCCTAACCCATTTCCTAATATAAAATCATTAAAATCTACAAAATGAACTAGAAAGCCCAGCAATAACTCAAACTCACCAAGGTCAACGGGGAGCATGTGCAACCTCCCCCCCCCCCCCCCCCCTCCTAAATTTTTTTTGAGTTATAAATAACATGATTAATATTAATATATATCTATCTTCTGATGCATATCTAATTTATTATTAATTATTTTCAAATTTGATAATAATTTAATAATGTTGTATCAATAATTAATATATCATCAAAAAGATATCTTGATTGGCATGAATCTAAAGAGAAAATTAGGTTAAAAACTTAATAAATTAAATCAGAGATCATCTGAACTCAGATTTCAGCAAACTTACAATTGAACGAAATATCTCAAAAATACGAACCCAACGACACCAAATTCGAATTAATACGAGCCCAAATGAGTCCAAATGAAAGACTTGAAGCATACTTGGAAGGTTCAAACCATAATTTGAATTATCAAACAGTTTCCAGAAGTAGAGCTGTCAACATTTGACCCGACCTGAAAACCTGACCCAAACCTGACCCGAAAATTTCGGGTTTGGGTCAACCCAAACCCGAATCGGGTCGGGTTCGGGTTAGAGATTTTGACACGTTTATAAAACGGGTCGGGTTCAGGTTGACCCGGCGGGTTGCCGGGTTGACCCGCCAACCCGTTTTAACCTAACCACGCGGACATGACCCGCTGCCGAAGCGCCCTCGCGCGACCCCTTGCACCGCGCCCCCTCGCTCGACCCAGACCCCTCGCGCGACCCCGCTGCACCGCGTGACCAGCCGACCACGCCGCATTGCGCGACAGCCGCACCGCGCGATCCCGCGCCCTCGTGCGACCCTGTGCACCGCGCCCTCGCGCGACCCCGCCGCACCGCGCGACCGCCTCACTAGCGCGACCCCGCGCGCACCGCCCTCGCGCGACCTTGTCGCACCGCGCGACCGTTGCACTTGCGGGTCGTCTCGGGTCGGGTCGGGTCAACCCGGCAACCCGTCGGGTCGGGTCCGGGTTCGCATTTCTGACCCGTTTACCTAACCGGGTCGGGTTAGGGTCGACCCGTTTGAACCCGGGTCAGTTCCGGGTTCGACCCGAACCCGACCCATGACCCGAAATTGACACCCCTATCCAAATGTAACATGCTTATAGTCAAAAAGAGCAATGTTATTTGCATTCTTAATTTTGATCTTACACCTCCTATGAGCTCCGGTAATGAGATGACAAATAAAACTATTTTAATGTATTATAACAATCCGATTAGATAATAAACATAACTAATTTAATTTAGTCCCCCCCCCCACCGTGAATAATATATTATAATTGAATATATTTTATAAAAAATATCCTTTTAAAATTTATATAATTAATAATAAAGGATTATTATATGACAAAATAAATTAAAAAAAATAGTATATAAATATGTACACGCCTAACACATTTAATTATAATTATATGCATGGTTAATGTTCTTTTAAAAAGTTAGTATTAAAAATATGTATATACATGTTACGGACTAGAATATACGTGACGATAGAGTTAAAAAATTTTCGTCTCAGCATTGTATGGATATATAGCATACAAACAGAGGAGAAATAGTAACACCAGGATTTTTACGTGGAAAACCCTAAAAGGGGAAAAACCATGGGGCCACGCCTAGTTGAAAGAGTTCCACTAGTGTTTGCTTGAAATACAACTCGTCCTTAAAAATTAGGATGATCAGATTACAATGAATCACTTCAGGACTGAAAATCGATTACAACATCGGGAAGAGTTTTGGCGTCACGTGCAGACCAGGAAAATTTTTGGTGTCCTTAGAAGGTCAGGTAGAATTACAACGTCGTTCAGAAGTTGGGCAGAATTCTAACATCGGGCAGAACTCTGACATCACTTGAGCACCGGGAAGAACTCCAACATTGTTCGAAAATTAAGTAGAATTTCAGCATCAGGCATAACTCTGGCGTCACTTGAGCATCAGGCAGAACTCTGGTGTTGTTTGAACGTCAGGCATAATTCTGGCGTCGGTCAGAACTCTGGCGTTACTTGAGCGTCGGGCAGAACTCCGGCATTGTTTGGAAGTTAGGAAAAATTCTGGTGTCGGGCAGAACTCTGGCAGTGGTTGATGAGGAGCTCTTCCCTCTGATCCTTCTCTTCTTCTTCTTTACTTCTTCTCTCCTTATTATTTTTTTTATTTGCTTGGGTCCTCTCTCATAAGAAATGTGGGGTCTATTTATAGATATTCTGGAATGGCATGACTTGTAAATAGGTGAGAGATCAGGGGTAAATAAGGAGTGGTTGGATAGACAGCCGATATTAAATCCCTTGATCATGTACCATTCATCAAACATTTGAAGGTCTTAATGATGTTAGAATTTGGAAAACTTAGGCTTGTTGGATTTGCCTTGTCGAGCCGATTCGACTATAAGAACATCATATTTGGAAATCGTTTGGTAACTCAAATTATAGTTTGAACTTTCTAGAACACTTCGGGTCCTTGATTTGGACTTGGATTGTGTCGAATTTGGTGTCGTTGGGTTTGTATTTTCGAGATGCTCAGTTTGACTATAAGTTTGTTGAAATCAATGTTTAGGTGATACCAAATTTAATTTTTGAAGTTTCTAGCTTGATTTTATATCGAGATTCATGCCCGATCAAGATAATTTTTTGAGGATATATCAATTGCCCTCCTATTTCAGACGTCGAAGCTCTAAGAGTCCAAAAATATGCATCACAAATTTGGGAGAATTTTCCATGTGATTCAAAATTAGATCTTGCTTGTAGGAGCCTTAAATGGCTTCAAAACTATCAAAATTGAGTTCGTAATATCGAAAAATGGTCCTGGGGACCCCAAAAATGTCTGATTTGGCCTTTCCGGGGCAAAAATCAGACCTAAAATTGAGTAGGCAGTCAAACCGGCCAAACCAGCTGGCCGACCGGCACTGCCTCCATTGGCGGCATGAAATTGCTCTCTTGGGCATCACCTGGCTCGCGATCGATTGGCCCGCCCACAGCCCTGCTCGCCCCGCCTGCAGCCCGCTCCACGGCTCGCCTGGGCCCAGTATTTTCCCTGGTTCATTCCTCCTAACTCACGCTGTTTGGAGACCGAGCGTATGTTTAGGCCTTCCACTGGCGGTTGCCCGAACTATCAGCCCAAAATATATAATTTTTATTTTTTTCTTTGTAAAAAATATAAAAAAATCCCAAAAAATTCTAAAAAAAAAAATTTAAAAAATTCTAGAAAATTCTAGAAACTTCCTTTCTTCTCCCAAAAATACTATAAATAGACCCTTAGGGCTAAGGGAAAACCTACACCTTTTACTCTTCTCCCTCTAGCTTTTTAACAATTGAGGCCTTCCGCTATTTTTTAGTAGGTGACTTTCCCTACTTAATTCAGCGCCCCTCCTCTTGTTTATAAGTTAAAAATTTCCTCTCATCTTCTTTCTTTCTCCCCTATTTTTCTTTCTGCTCTAGAGGCTTTTGCAACTTTCATAGTTGATTTTCCCTAGTTAGATTTAGTACCCCTCTTTAGCAAAGGAGTTGAAATAGGTGATCATACATCAATAAAAAATCCCCCAGCTAATGAAATTGCCATATTGTCCAATCTAAAGGTTTCAAAAAGACTCACAAGGTGCCAAAGATTGATGATGTTATCTCCACCATCACTGACGATTCTTTATTCACCTTTAGGAAAAAAAATTCTTTTTCTTAATGATCTGGTGATGAAGGTGCCGACGAGATCTGATCGTACCCATTATCCTCCCCCAGGATATGTGACAGTGTAATAATTCAGTTTGCGAGCAGGGCTACGATTTCCACCATCTTTCAAATTGATTAATATTCTAACAATTTATGGAGTGAGTTTATCTCAACTTTCCTACAGGGCCATGTCAATCATAATGGGACTGGTCATACTTTTTAGAGATCATGGAGTTGTGTTATCTTCAGAATGCCTTTCTTGGATGGGGCGTCTTAATAGTGATACACAGGGTTATATCTCTTTTAGATCCAAATGGTTGAATATTCATACTTGAGACCCATCGAAAGGTTGGATTAGTGACTTTTTTTGGGAAAAATGACTGAAATTTTTAAGAAAAATGGAGAGAATTAAAGGAATTACCCATTCTCCTTCATATTGGAGCAGAAGATTTATTGAAGATACTCAAGCTTCATGATATCAATGTCCTACATTATGAGGTACATTATTTTAGCAGATTTATAGATGAAGAATACTTATTCAAGGTGGGATTATCTAGTCAAGAAGAAAGATCACATGCACAAATGTTAAAAAGGTCTGTAAAAGCTCCAGAGGCAATTCCCCAACCTTCAAAAATTCATTCTAAGCGACCATGGAGTGAGGGAGATTTATATGCATCAAAGAAGAAGAAGGCAGATGAAATTTTGGCAGTCGCTAGCAAATGTGCTCATATCTCTCCATCCAAGTCATACATTCCAGAAGATATTTTGAAACATCAGTGCGTTGGCCGTCGATAGGCTGAGTAGTTGGTGAGTTTATCTTTCCTTCTCTCCTTTTGCATTTATTTCAAAAGATATATATCTTATAATTATATTTTTATTGTTTCAATTGGAGCAGCATATTGATTTCAAGCTTGAAATGTCCAAGACCTTGAATGATTGGACCAATGAGTTTGTAAAGGTCAAATTTCATTAGGGAGAATACAAGAAGAATTACGATGGAAAAGTCAAGGAAATGCAGGCGGTGGAGGAGCAGTTATAAAAGTGTAGAGCGGAGCTGGCAAATAGGATAACTTCAGCATCCTCACATAATGAGTGAATGGATCGCCTACATATAGAGTTGGTGGATGCACATATGATGATCAACCAGCAGATGAGAGATCAGTAGATCCTTGAAACTGAGAATAAGAGGATCCAGAGTATGCTATCAGAGAAAGAAGCCCAGCATCTACCATCTACAGTCATAGAAGAATTCAAGAAGACTTTTGCCTTTAAGATAATTGTTGAGGATCACGTTCAGGAAGCTCACAATCATATCTATGACATGGAGGTGAAGGCTTTAGAAGCAGAGTGGATGGAGGATGTCTTCATTAAAGGTTTTATGAAGGGCGTGCGTGTGGTGCAATGAAGGACTAAAGCAAATATCGAGGGGTGACTCCTAGTCAGGATTCTGGTGATCCTTCTTTAGACTTTGGTGGTGAAAAATTAGAGAGTGAGTTGTAGAAGATTTTTTTCTTAGAGGAGGACGAAGATGATATTAAGATCCTATAGGATTACTTTGATGTAGTTTTGTATCACTTTATTTTCTTTTCTAGTGATTATGTGTGTGTTTGGTGTTGATGCTTTCATATGATGTACTTGATATTCAATGATATATAAAGAAATTATTGATATTTCTCTTTTTCTCACATGCATATGAAATTGACTCAAATTTATTTCAATGAGAAATGTTTTGACGTTCTTTTTTGACTTAAGTGAATGCGAGATATATCCTCCTTGGATATCTTGACCTATCCAAGGTTGTTAATCAAATCCCCCTGGGATTGATCTTCCGATGATTGAGATATAATGTAGACTGTGTAATTCTCAAATCACAGAAAAAAAATTTGAAAAGTTTTTTATCTTTTATAAAACGAGATAGTATCACAACAAAGTGAACATCACATTACTGTATTATATAAGATAGTACAACAATTCCCTAGTATAACTTAGGGATATGAAAAAAGAGTTCTCCCACAATAAACATATAAGGGGTGTAAAAAAAGTCAGCATAAAACTTGAAAGATACAAAGCCTAATCACTTGGGGGGACATAACGCAAGATAAATATTGCCAATAATATAACACAAGATAAATAGTATTATCAACTCGTACTGAAAGTACTTACAAAGGTTGCCAATATTCTAAGACTGGGAGAGCATTTTTTCTACTAGTATCAATTAGTTTGAAAGTTTTAGGCTTGACCATGGCTGCCACCAAACAAGGACCCTCCTAGAGGGGAGAGAGCATATTATGATAAGGGCATTTTCCAGCAACTTCGATGCTGCACAGAACTAAGTCCCTAATAGAGATAGGTCGAGGTTTCACTCTCTGATTATAGTGATGAGCAATCCTTTGGTGGTATGCAGTAGTCCTGAGTGATGCTTTATCTCTTACTTTTGGGAGGAGATCCAAATTTGCTTTGAGTCGTTCCTCATTGTTATTGAAGTCAAAAGTCTAAACTGTGTTGCTCGGGACTCCAATATCAACCGGTATGACAGCTTCAATACCAAAATACATATTATGTGGGGTCTCTCTTGTAGGAGTTCTGGTAGTGGTCTGATAAGCCTAGAGGACATTTGGGAGTTCTTCAGCCCATTATCCCCTAGCCTTTTCTAGGCGTGTCTTCACCCCTTTCAGAATTATTTGATTTATAATATCTATTTTCCCATTTACTTGAAGATGTGTGACAACTTTATGGATGAGCTGAATATGAAAATCCTTTCAAAAATATATAAAGATCTTTCCAATAAACTGTCTCATTGTCAATGATGATTTTTATAGGAATGTCAAAGCAATTGACTATATTCTTCCGCAAGAATTGCTTGGCATTTGTTTTAGTAATCTTTGCCAAAGGTTCTGCCTCCACCCATTTGGTGAAGTAATCATAACCAGGATAATGAATTTCTATTATCCAGTGGCTATATAAAAGGGTCCCATTATATCAATTCCCTATTGGGCAAAAGGCTAAGGGCTCTAAAGTGATGCAAGATCCAGAGTGAGTGTATGAACGAGATTGGAATACAATTTGCAGTTTTTACACTTTTGAGTAAACTTAAGTGCGTCTTATTTCATTGTAGGCCAATAGAATCCTTATCTCATAATCTTGTAAGCTAATGCTCTTCCTCCCAGATGTTCTCCACACACTCCTGAATGAACTTCTTGGAGTGCGTAATCAGCTTATGAAGGTGGAAGACATTTGAGATAGGGTCTGGTGAAGGCACGCTTGTTAAAGAGACTAGCTACTTAGCTTAGCATGTTTTATATTCTTGCAACTTGTATGTTTTGATGATACCAAATATTATTATTTTGATTATTATATTCCCCTAACACATTTTTAGAAGAATTGTTTTTTATCTTGTGTGTACTAATCTTTCAGTAAAATCATACTTCATATTATTAAAGACTTCAAATCAAGTTCAACTTAAAAATTTTTTATAAAATGGAGTATGTGTTTTTCTTTTTATTAAGCCTGAGGGAGTGTGTTTGTAATTGTAACTTAGCACATACACACACACTGGGGGAGAGCTTTAAAATTCATAATTTTTTGAAAATTTTTTGTAACTGATCGTACAGTATGAACCAAGTTCGTACGGGATGATCTGGTCAGTTTTATTCCTTTAAAGAGCATATGAAATGAACGGGGAGAAGGAAATTTTTTTTAAGTATTATTTATCAAGATGATGTTTTTCAATCATCCTAGGACGATGTGATCTGAACATGTTTGTCGTACGATGTTTACATACGTCCCAGAATGATGCTCTCTAGGTCAGTTCGTCCAGATGATATTTTTTCGATCATCCAGGATGATGTACTATGAACGTGTTCGTTCGCATGATATTTACGTACGTCCCAGGATGATGCTCTCTGGGTCACTTTGTGCAGACGATGTTTATTGATCGTCCCAGGACGATGTGCTCTGGAATAGTCAAAATGAACTGTTCGTCCAGACGATTAATATGATTCGTTCTAGGATGATCTTCTATATTTTGGAAACTTAAGAATCGTTCTAACTTTCACAAAAGATGAACTGTGTACATAACCGTTCGTACCGGATAAAATTTATTCGTACGGTATGATGATCGGGTACAAAGTGAAATCATACCAGTTCATATTCAGTTCATTCATATCAGTAGTTACACTGTTCGTCCGTATGAACTAGGATCGTACGGGACGATCGAGTACGCACAGATTTGAAAAATTATAGTTTTTGGATAATTTTTCGTGTCTTTCATATAAAAGGTCCACTTAAGACTGTCACTTGATCTCTTTGTCTTCTGGTCTTCATGCAAACTGAAGAGAGATTGAAGGAGAGAGTTTGAGGGAGTGTTTGAAGAAGGTCTCTTACTACTGGAGCATGAAGGATTCACTTGGTACTCAAAGGTAAGGATATTTGTTTTTGAATTATGATTACTTCACTCTTTTTTTTTATCCTTCCAGGTTTCTCTTGAGAAGATCTTTAAAAAATATTTGGTTCTCTACCGACACTCGAAGAGTGTGAAAGGATGAAGGTTCTCTGCCTACACTTAGTGAAGTGTGAAAGGACGAAGGTTCTCTACCTACACTTGGAGAGTGTGAATTACTGACAGTTCTCTGCTAACACTTAGAAGGTGTAAAAGGATGACAGTTCTTTGCCAACACTTGGAGGGTGCAAAAGGACGACGGTTCTCTGCCAATACTTGGAGGGTGTAAAAGGACAACAGTTCTCTGTCGCACTGGGTAGTAGTGGAAGAGAGTTTTTGTGAAGGCTTCTCCACCTTGCAGTGGGGGCAAAAGTAGAGTTACTAGTGGTAATAGTGCAATACCTAAAGTAGGAGACTTCAGGGAGTGGATATAGGTCGTGTTTGACCGAACCACTATAAATCTTGTGTCTTTTATTTTTCGCTGCTCTTTACTTTATTGTTTTAGTTAATTTGTGGTTGAAAAATCTTTTTATAAAATTTCACTAAAAATTTTTAAAGAGGGAAAATTTTTTAAATTACTAATTCACCCCCCTCTTGGTTAGCTGCTAGGACATTTGCTTAGGTCTAACAACCTAATTCATAAATAACAAGTTTCAACAATGCTTATACAACTCGTCACCAATAATGATGAAATTTGCTGCTTGTCTCCAAAGTCATGTTGCAACCATGAGTTCTTCAGGCAGTTTTCCATCCTGTAAAAAGGACAAGATGGGATAAATCCAGACGAATCTCTTGGTTCATCGATTGGTTGGATGACCCATGGACCTTGAATACTTGGAAAGTGGATCTCCTTAATATACTTTCTTTTGTAAATATCTCTCATCATTCATGTAGCAAGTTTGGAAAGAGCATCTGCTCTATCATTTTGCTTTCAAAGAATATGAATAATCTGATACTTCTTTATATGACTTAAGAGTAACTTATGAAGCTGTAATACTAGGCCAGTTGAGGATTATGAATATCAAACTCCCCCTCCACCTGAGTGGAGACTAATTATGAATCAATTTGCATGTCAAATTAACTTTGAGGAAGTGTACGACCACTTCGAGATCGATTCCGGGCATATTCGCCGGACTCCATGTAAAAACATCTTGATTCTCATGTAGAAAATCTACGTATTTTTTCTTCTCTTCATGAGAGAGAAGGGATTCAATTTGTACTGTCCTTGAAGGGTGTTCCTCTAATATGGATCCAGTAGTGAGATCTTCTATAGGGGGAGCTGTTTGTGGGATATCCTCGCTCTGAAGTTCAAAGTTGTTGATGCTCATGGTATTTATTGGGCATGATTTAACCTGCCTAAGATAGCAAGTTTGTACTATTTGTTGATCTCCACATATTACACTAACTCTTGCTGGGGTAAGGAACCTCATCTTAATGTGAGGGATAGAGGCGACAATCCCAAAAATTGACTGGAGCGGCCTCACAAAAATAGCGTTGTAATCTAATTCTGACTTTACAACAATGAACTGAATATAGTGTGTAGTTTGTCAAGGAAATTCTCACAGTACTACTGGGAGACTGATTATCCCCTCTGCTCGTATATGTCGATTATCAAATCCGTACAGTAGATCTGCAACAGGTTAAAGCTTTTCTCTAGTGAGACCCTTATTGAGAAAAATGGAGTAGAATATGACATCTACGGAGCTTTATTTATCCATAAGAATTCTTTTGACATTGTAACATGGATAACCTATCCCTGCATTAATCACAAACGGGTCTTGATGAGGGGTTTTTACTCCCTTTAAATCAAAATCATCAAAGGTGATAGAGTGATATATACGAGCCTTCTTTGGCAACTTATTTTCATCTATAGCCAAAATGATCAGATAAGATACTAAGGGGCCTCCTACGATGGTCTCAATTTCACCAACTGTTACTTGGTTATTCACCAGTTGTCTATGTTGTTGATTTTTCCCCCCAATAGATGAGCTTTCTCTCGGGTAGGTGGATCCTAAATAAACTGTCGAAGATAGCCCTAGAGGATAATTCTTTCAATCTTATCCTTAAGTTGCCTATAGGCTTTAGTAGTGTGGCCACGACTACGATTAAAGTGACAGTATTGATCTTGATTTCTTATATTTGGCTTCAAAGGATTTGGACATTTTATTGTATCTTGATCTCAAATTGCCATTAATACATTTACTTGAGATTTGTTGAGTGGGGTATACTCCTTCTCCTGTCAAGGTTCTCGTCTTGGCAATGGAGGCCTAGGAGGTAGATTATTTTTCCCTTGCTTCTTCTATTGTGAGGATAAATTATCCACCCCAGGTGCACCCTTGCGCTTTATGTTGGTTTGCTCAAACTATTTCTTATGAGCGTTTATGACCTCATATATAGAGATTTGTGCCTTTACACAATGGATCAGATAACCATACGAATGAATAATATTACGCAACAGTGCCGAATAGAAGGGGCCAGGATGAAGGCCTTCGAGAAAGACCCCTCTCAGTAATTCAGAATCTACTCATGGAATTTGTCGAGCCTCAGTGAAAAATTCCTGAAAATACTCTTTCAACGATTCTCCTTCATTTTGACGGATCCCAAGAGGTGAGAAGAATCCTTAGCAATTCTTCAAATGGCCATAAACTATTTGATGAACACTTTGACTAATTTGACAAATGAGGGGATTATTCCAGATGGAAGTAAATAAAACCATGTTCGAGCCTGTCCCTTAAGGGTGGCAAGAAAAACCTGGCATAGGAGTGCATCCGAGGCTCACTGGATATGCATGATGGTTCTATAGTGATTGATATGCTTATAGGGGTCGAATTTTCTATCGTAGAATTTGACGCTCAGTACTTTGAGTTCAACCGTAATAGGGTGCTGAAGAATGACTTTAGTTAAAGGTAATGACTCATAGAAATTCCTCTGTCAGAGAGTTTGCCTCACATCTCCCTGGGGGAACTCTTTACGTACTAATCTTCGCAGTTCATGATGTAGGGTATTGTGAGGGAGCTAAGCAACATGTGGTTGGGCTGAGTCTTCAAGGAGATCTAGGAGGGTGCGAGGTTACCGACCATTGTGTGAGGGATGGGTAGAACTTGCTCTATAAGCAAGTTAGTTGTTCTGATGTGATTGTAGATGCCTCCTTGGTGGAGGAAAAGGAATATCTGCTTGAATATGTTCAAGTTGAATATCTTCGACTAGTGGTGGATCTCGAGGGAGAAGAACTTCCTCCCGTTGTGCTAGTTTTGGCTGCCAAGTCTCTCGCAGGAGCTGAAGGATCTCATTTTGGGATTCTTTCATCTTTCGGATTCTCTCTTCAAATGAATGTCCTGAGGTTCCTTCTCTAGTAGCAATTTCCCTCCAGGATAAAAAGAGTTAGAGATCTGGCGTCTATGATTCATAGACTGATTTCTGGATTGGTGGGAATTGGAGCGAGATGCACCAACTATACAACTGCTATGTCTGTTGACCATTGAAGCAATAATTGAAAATATGGGATAATGTTTTCCATAGACGACACCAAACTATTGCAGACTAGAATATACGTGACGATAGAGTTAAAAAATTTATGTCTCAGTGTTGTACGGATATCTAGCACATAAATAGAGGAGAAATAACAATACCGAGATTTTTACATGGAAAAACCTAAAAGGTGAAAAATTACATGGTCATGCCCAATTGAAAAATTTCCACTAGTGCTTGCTTGTAATTTAAGAGGCTGACTAGTCCTTAAAATTTAAGACGATCAGATTACAATGAATAACTTCAGGACTGAAAATCAGTTACAACGTCAGGTAGAGTTCTGGCGTCACTTGGAGATCAGGCAGAATATTGACATCCTTCAAAGGTTTGGCAGAATTTCGGCGTCGTTCAGAAGTTGGGCAAAATTTTGATGTCAGGCAGAACTCTGGCGTCACTTGAGCATCTGGTAGAACTCCGGCGTCGTTTAGAAGTCAGGCAGAATTCCTGTGTCGGGCAGAACTCTGGTGTTATTTGGAAGTCAGGCAGAATTTTGACGTCGGGCAGAACTCTAGCGTCACTTGAGCGTCAGGCAGAACTCCGACGTCGTACGAAAGTCAGGCAGAATTCTGGTGTCGGGTAGATTTCTTGCGGTGGTCGAGGAGGAGTTATTCCCTCCCATCCTTCTCTTCTTTTTCTCTCCTTCTTCTCTTCTTCTTACTTGGGTCCCCTCTCATGAGAAATAAGGGGTCTATTTATAGATATTCTAGAGTGGCATGGCTTGTAAATAGGTGAGAGATCAGGGGTAAATAGGGAGTGGTCGGATGGACGGCCGATATTGAATCCCTTGATCATTTACTATTTGTCAGACATTTGAAGGTCTTAATGATATGGGAATTTGGTGATCTTGGGCTTGTTGGATTTTTCTCGTCGGGCCGCTCGATTTGACTATAAGAACGTCATATTTGGAAACCGTTTGGTAACTCAAATTGTGGTTCGAACTTTCCAATAGCGCTTCAGGTCATTGATTTGGACTCATTTGGGCTCGGATTGAGTCGAATTTGGTGTCATTGGTTCGTATTTCCGAGACGCTCAGTTTGACCATAGGTTTGTTGAAATCTGAGTTTAGGTGATCCCGAATTTAATTTTTGAAGTTTCCAGCTTGATTTTGCCTCGGGATTCGTGCCCAATCAAAATATAATTTTGAGGATATATCAATACACATACTACATTTAACATTATCGAACTATATTTTTTTTTTTTTTTAATTTCTCAAAACTATATTAATTTGTTTCTAATTTAAAATACAATAATATTTAAATTAACTATCTAAAAGTTCTTAATTAGTTTGAATTAAAAATTATTCTTAAATTTTGTATTTTACAAAATTCATTATAAACAAACAAACTTATTTACAAATATGTTTAATCTTATATTAATAATTAAAAAAAAATAAAATTTATTTTTTATATTTAATTTTATTATAAGTTAACAAAAAAAACTTCTGTATTACTATTTGTAAGATCCGTTGATTTTTTTTATCTTTTCATAAGTTTATAATTTTATTTATATTAGATTAAATGTTGAACAGTGATTTCATATAGAAAATGAAAATAAAAATCGGATTTCCTAAGAAAACCCTAAATCAATTTGTGTTTTCTATAAAAAAGGCAATTTGATTTTTTTTCTGCAATTTGTTTTAAAAATTAACCCTAAATGTTTTGGCAGTTTAAACAATTGGAGCGCAGACCTCATTGAATGATTTTTTTTCTAATCTTAACCGCTGAACCACGGCTCGATCCACATTATCTGAGATACTCAAAATAAATGAAGTGCATAATTATGTATATATAAATTTAAGAAATATAATTGTGATTGTGTTCCATTTATTAGAGTCAACCCTGACTTGTAAAATATTTGTTTTTGTATGTTATTCTAATTAGGATAATTCATTGAAACATTTATAAGGTTTTTTCAAATATTTATAAGAATGAAGGATGAAAAGTATCCAGTAATTATATTAATAAATCAGGGCCAAGCTATGGCTTGAGCCCTTAAAAATGCATTACTACATACTTTAAATAAACTATATCAGTTGTACATAACTAAAAAGCTTTATCAAAAGTTCACCATTTTGATCGTGATAACTATGTACAAAAGACTATTTTACAAATGCCCAAGCAAGCGTGATTTAGGTTGTATAGTAACTTTTTTTTCTATAGCAGTTTCTGACGCAAAAATTTCTTGAAAGTAAGAAAAAAACAATGACCAAAGTTATAGTTAAGACTTTTAACAAAGTCTTAGACGAATAATTTGACAAAATATTATCTAATAAGATTAATGAAGGCTAACTATACAGTCATCTTAGAGTAAATAAGTGGTATAGTATCATTTTTGGTAAAGGAGATAATTGGCTCTTAGGTTTTCTTTATCTTTGTTTTGTAGCTCCTTGGAGCAGTAGTGAGCTGATGGTCTCCTTTAAGGATTATGTAACCTATTTTTATATTAACGCGTACATTTCTGATGTACATTTCTCTATCTCTGTTAATGGGGTTTTAGAAGGATTCTTTAATTCTTCTTCTGGCTTGAGACAGGGATGTCCCTTATCTCCTCTTTTATTTTGTATTGCCATGGATGCTCTATCCTCCTCTTTGGAGAATAATCTGGTTTCTCACTTTCAAGGCATACCTAATCGTAATTGTAATTTAACCCACCTGATGTATGCTGATGATCTTTTGGTTTTTGGAAAGGCCTCTAGGGATAACTCCCTTGCTCTCAATGATATTTTGCATTACTTCTCTAAGGTTTCTGGCCTTTTTATTAACCCAAGTAAGAGCACTTTGATTTTCTCTAAAAATGTTAATGCCACTCTTGTCTCTACTTTGGCTGGATGTCTTGGCATTTCTAATGTGGCTGAGGTTATTACTTATTTGGGTCTACCAATTTCGGCTAGCAGACTGTGTATTTCTCATTTTCAGCCATTGATTGATAAAATTGCTGGACTTCTTGAGGGCTGGAAGATTAAATTCTTATCATTTGCGGGTAGAGTTCAGTTTTTAAAGTTTACTATCAGCAATACTATTGCTTACTGGATCCGTGGAAGTATTATACCTAAAGCTTGTTGCAAATGTATAAGCAAAATGTGTGCCAAATTTTTGTTTTTTGGCAATGTCAAAGATAAAAAATTGCATCTTATATCTTGGAATACGGTTGCTACACCTAAATGTAAAGGTGGTCTTGGTTTACCCAGTTTTGATGCTCTATATCATAATTTGGCCTGTTCGTTTCTTTTTAGGATGTATAACACTGATAATATCCTTGGGCTTTGGTTTAGGGAGAAATTCTGCTCCCCTTGGAAACCGTATCCTCCCTCTGCATCTAAATTTTGGAAACTTTGTTGTCTTAAAGCTGTTGAAATTAGAGATCATATTTCTTTGGCTGTGAATGATAATAGCAAATTTTCTTTCTACTGGGACCCGTGGTGTAACAAAAAAGCCATTGCTGAGCTTTCCTGCCCTCACCATTTCTCTAATCTGATGCTTACTGATGTTATGGCCAGTAATTCTTGGAAGCTCCCTTTGGATCTTCCTGCTGACATTACTTCCATGGTCATGAAGATTGATTTTAGTTCTTTGGCTCATTGCATTACCTGGGATGGTGTTGATTCTCCCACTAATAAGACTTTCTCTAAACTGTTTTACTCAAATATGGAGGATTTTGGTTGGGCCAAATTTATTTGGCATAAAGGGTATGCGTTGAGATATGCATCCTATTCTTGGATGGCCATGCATCGTAAGCTTAAAACTGCGGATTTACTTATTCTTAAAGGGATTCCTGTAGCATCTTCTTGCTCTTTCTGCGACGCTAACTGGGAAAGTCATTCGCATTTGTTTTTTGAATGCGATTACACCTTCAGATTGCTTACTGCCCTTCTCCCTCCTCTGAGAAGTTTCTATTTTAGACCGAACTTGCATCAGGTCTATGATTTTCTGGGCAACATTAGGCATTTTAGCAGTTTTGATTTACAATTCTGCTATCTTACTATCTCTGTGATTGTTTACTGGATTTGGAGGGAACGAAATGGGAGGAAATTTGCGTCTTTGAGGAAGAATATTTCTGAGCTGAAGGCAGTGATTATTCAGGCTATTAGAGCTAAAGTGATCAAATGGAAATATTATGATTCTTTTAAACTTCATTTTAAAGAAATTTTGGACTAAATGTGGCACTCTCTGGATTTGCTGTGTTTCTGGAGCTATTTGTTGTTTTTGTGCTGGAATTAGCCAAGTTGGCCGGTCCCTTCGATGCGGTTTATGGGCTGGCTGTACAATGATGAAGCTCCCTGTAATCCCTTGGACGGCCTCTGGGCAACCAGGATTACAACTTGTTTTCTTGTCAATCCCTCTGAGTGCAGCCTGCTTTGCCCGGGAGCAGTTTCTGTTTTTCTCTGTGCAGGTTTTGGATCTTCATGTGCCAGTGCCGAGGATCGGGGTCATCTTTTCATCTGCCGGGAGTCTTTTTGGATCTCCTTACTTACTACCATTTTGGAGCTTATAGTTTTCTTTTTTGATGTAAAATTATGGGTGGTATAGTTGGGGTTTTTTTTTGGTCTTTTCCTTCATAAGAGTTTTGTTGTTCTTATGTTGGAATTTCTTCTTTTACTTGTAATCTTCTTATAGTAATAGATGGGCTTTTGCCCCAAATTTCCAAAAAAAAAAAAATATTAACGCGTAAGCCCCTCCGTGAGTTTTAATTAAAAAAATAAAAAAAGTGGTATAGTATCAGAGGATAGTTGTCAATTATTTTTAATAAGAATTCATTATATAGGTATTTTATCAATAGAATGTTATGAGCCCACCACTAATTTATGCCATGATATTTATAAACCAACTAGTTTAACATTGATTGTTTTTTAAACTTAGAGAAAGTGATGGATATTTCAAGAGAAGATGATGAAGATTTCTTAAGTAAGCAGTTAGTCAATTGCGCCGATAGTGAGAAGCAGTCCAATCATAAAATGAGCTGCTAAAATTATTTTCGTAAGAATTTTTCATTATTTGAAGAAGAGTTTTTGCATGGGTTGTGGGTTTATCTTTTGAGTGTATTGTTTATGAAGCATTAAATTTCATTATAAAAAATCTAGAAGAAAAAAAGGAATGGTCAAAAGTTTTGTTTGAACATTATGCCAAAGCACATATGGAACTCACTGTATTTGTAAGAAAAATAAGGTAATGAGATTATTGCGTTCACACATCCTAAATCTATTAATTCAATAAGAAAATATTAAAACCCCAAAAACAAAATATTTTGATGAGATGGTCAATATATGAGAGAAAAGAATTTATTTTTACATATGTGAGATTTACAAAGATTTCAAAGATATTCAAAGTAAGGATGGGTCATCATCTAGTTTAGGATTCATTTAAGGCAATTTTCTTCTTGCTTTCTACAGTAGTTTTTTAACACAAAATTTTCATGAAATCAATGAAAAACAATGACCAAAATTTATCCCAAACAAAGGCTACTCTTCTCATTTCTTATATCGCTTTACTTCAAGATCCTAAGATAATGAAGAAGCTCAAAAATATATATCAAGTGCATCAATTATTATTTCTTCTTGATAGCTTTATTTTTTTATTAAACAAAAGATTTAACAAACCACAATTTTAGTAGAAAATAATGGATCATTTGGACAAGAACTTGTTTCATTCATACCCAATTAACTTTTTTGATATTATTAAATTACTTTGTTTTATTTTATTTTATTAATTTAATAAACTCAAAATTTAATAATTCTCATAAAAAATTAGAATTATACAATGGTATTTTTTTATTTTTCATTTGATATATTGGTGCATTTTATTAGAAAAATTTTTAAAAATTTAAAATTATAAATTATTAAAGTTTTGATTCAGATTAATTTCATAAATCACCAAAACTTCAAATATTTTATTTTAAAATCTTAGGGATTTATTTAAATTTTTAGTAATTTCTTAAAATCTCATTCAACAAAAATTTTTTTTTTTAAATCTTTTTAATCTCATTCAACCCATTTTCTGACGAATTATGTGATCCTTAGATTTCGTATACTAATAAGTTCATCAAATGAATTATAATCATAATTAAGATGATCAAAAAAGAAATCTGAGTCCCTTTTAAATAATTGAAATCAGGGAGGGGATTAAATAGAATAAAAATTATTCTTAATATTAATTCTTTTTTATCCCACCACTCGGACTCGAACCGAGATGCTCTAGCATTGCTTCCTAAGAGCAGCGTGTCTACCAATTTCATCATGGCGGCTTACCTTAAATAATAAGAGGAAATTCATGTTGAATTGTCAATATTCAATAGAGATTAGAAAACAATGAAGAAAGATGGGCAACCTAGTAAACCAAGATATTAGGCTTTATGTTTTGAGCTTGCAAATGGACTTAAAATTTTCGAAACTTTTCTCACAAGTTAAGGATGAGTTAGAGAGCATTCCCTAAAAAACTCTAAGAAATATGAAGCTACATATGATTAATTAGGATTTATTGAATTTATTTATTCACTAATCTTTAAAATTTATAAGGTGTGTTTACTATTTTTCTATTTGGTTTAAAATTATTTTTTCTCTATTTCTAGAGTTCATCATGAGTTCAATGCACTTTTCCTTATTTTTTTAAAGATTTTCTTGGAATTTATTATGAATTTAAGAAACTTAAGTGCTTTTATTATTATTTATTATTATTATTTTTAATTTAAGTGCTTTTACTAGGGATTTCTTGATTTTGGAAATAGGGTTCTAATTTAAGGGTTTTTTATTTTAATTTTTTCTAATGCAATGTATGCTAGTTAACTTTGAATGCTAGAATCAGAATGAAGTGATTTTTAAAAAAGGCTTAAAAATAGATTTTTCCATAGTGATTGCACAATATCCCCTTGATAGGGCTATACACTAATAGATCAAGTGGCCTGCCAAAACCTGTAGGCAGTGAGGTGCCTAACAAGGAAGAGAAAGTTCAAAATAAATGCATGCAAACTACCAGGTCGTTCTCAAGTATTGAGATAGTTGCTACTTAATTTTTGTCTGTTTGATATTCTTGCAACTTGTATGTTTTTTATGATTCTAAATATTATTGCTTTGATTATTATTTCTCCTAACATATTTTTAAAGAATTATTTTGCTCTTGTGTGTACTAATATTTCAGGGAAATCATACTTCATATTGTTGAAGACGTCAAATCAAGACCAGTTTAGAGTTTATTATAATTGAAATCTGTATTTTTTATTTTCTTGAGTCTGAGAGAGTGTGATTGTAATTGAGTAACTGAGCACACACACACAGGGGGAGAGTTTAAAATTCACATTTTTTAAACTGATCGTACTGTACGATATCTGTTCGTACGGGACGATCTGATCAGTTATTTTCCCTGATGAGCAGTCGAACGAACAAAAATAAAATTTTTTTCTGAGTACTAATCGTACTGTACAAACACCATTCATACATGCCTTCGAGAGTATGAAATGGACGGGTCCCTTATTGCTCAAAAATATTTTTTCTATGTATGTATCATACTGTACGATCATAGTTCGTACATGCCTTCCAGAATACAAAATAGACGGGTCCCTTCTCGCTCAAAAATATTTTTTCTAAGTATGGATCATAATGTATAATCACAGTTCGTACATGCCTTACAGAGTACGAAATTATGAGGTCTCTTTTCTTCCTGACATTTTGTTCAGATAAATTTGAAATTTTTTATTACTAATCATACGAGATGATGACGTCATCATACATACGCCATCCAGAGTACAAAATGGTGGGGTCCCTCTTCATCCAGAGGAAAGTAAAAAATTTTCTAACTGTCATATTGAAAAAACTTGGTTCATACCGGACGATGATCAAGTACGATTTCATTTCTTACTGATTCATAATAGATTCGTACGCAACAATTTTTGAACTATTCATACATATGATATTCGATCATACTGTACGATCATGGATGCTTAAAATTAAAAATTTTAAAATTTTAGATGATTTTTTGTCTTTTGTATAAAAGGTCCATTAAAAATTGGCATGAAAAAGTCATGTCTTCATGATTTTTCAAGGGAAATTGAAAGAGAGAGTGTGAGAGAGTGTGAGAGAGTGTTTGAGAGAGATTTCTTATAAGTGGAGTGTGAAAGTTTCACAAGGTTACTCAAAGGTAATGATCTCTTTATAATTTTGGTTATCACTCTTCCTCTTGTCTTTCTAGATTCTCGTGTGAAGATCTTTGAAGAAGATCCGGTACTTTGCCGACACTTGGAGGGTGTGAAAGGATGAAGGTTCTCTATCTACACTTAGAGGGTATGAAAGGACAAATGTTCTCTACCTACACTTGAAGGATGTGAAAGGATGAAGGTTCTCTGCCTACACTTAGAGGATGTGAAAGGATGAAGGTACTCTGCCTATACTTGGAGGGTGTGAAAGGATGATGGTTCTCTACTGAAACTTGGAGAGTGTGAAAGGATGATAATTCTTTGCCACATCGGGGATTAGTGGAAGAGAGGTTTTTGTATAGGATTCTCCGCCTTACTGTGAGGGCAAAAGGAGAGTTACTTTGGTAATAGTGCAATACCTGAAGAGGGAGTCTTCAGGGAGTAGATGTAGGTCATATTTGACCGAACCACTATAAATCTTTGTGTCTTTTAAATTTTTGTATTTACTTATTGCAAGTTATTTTTTTGTAGTTGAAAAGTTTTTTTGAAACTTTAATTAACTTGCTTTAAAAAATCAATGGCTTTCAATTTTTTAATCCAAGAAAATTTTTAAAAATTATCAATTCACCCCCCTCTTGGTTAGCCTTAGGATATTAGTTTAGGTTTAACAACCTAATCAAGATTCAACAAGTGATATCTAAGCTTTATTTGAAAATCATAAGTTTAAACTATTTTTGAAAAATGAGAATGGCTACTTTTGAAAATGCAACACACCTGAAGGGTATTTGATCATTAAACCCCCTTTATTTGATAATATTCCTTTTAATTTTTGAAAAATATGCATGTCTACTTTTTTGCAATCACTAGATTTTCTCATGTGGATTTTAGTTCAAGAAGGGTATACAAAACCAACTAGATTGATTAATGGTATTAGAGTTGAAACACCCTTTGCTGACTGGACTGTAGAATAACGTGACTTAAAATAGTTAAACGTTAAATGCTTAAATAATTTCTTTTGTGCACTTAAGTCAAAAGATTACATGCGGGTTTTTACTTGCAAAAGTGGAAAGGACATATATGATAGACTTTGTATTACTTATAAAGGGATTAATGAAGTATAGTAATCTAGACTAAACATCTTATTATATAACTATGAATTATTTCACATGAAACTAAATGAATCCATTTTTTGAAATGTATACAAGATTCACTCAAATAGTCACTTCTTTTCATGCATTAGATAGAGAATTAATGAATGTTGAATTAGTGAATAAAATACTTCGTTGTTACCCACTACTTATGATGCTAAGAAAACTGCTATAACATAGTCTAAAGATTTAAATGTTTACTCTATTGATAATCTTCTTGGATCACTAATTGCTTATGAGCAAGGAGTGAGTCAAAGAAAGATTGATGTAGGAGAACAACGAAAGGAGAAGAATATAGCACTGAAAGTAGAGGAATCGGAGAGTGATCAGTCACAACCTGAGGATGAGGATGATATTACCTTGATGACTAGGCAATTCAGAAGCTTTCTTAAATGGAAGCATAGGAGATCCTAATAATGGAACAGAGGTAAGTTTAATAAAAATGTTAAGGTTTCTAATGATGTGATTTATTACGAATGCAGGAAACCTAGACATATTAAATTTGACTATCTCAATCTTAAAGCCGCTCCTAGTAAGGAGAAGGTAGAGGAGAGAGCAAAAATAAAGAAGAGCAAGAAGAAATTTCAAAGGGCTTTTTGGGAGGACTCAGTTTCAGACTCGTTAGAAATAAAAAAGGAGGAGGAAGTCACCAACTTATATTTAATGGATGATAATCTTGATCAGTTAGATCAAGAAGAGGCACACTCTCATATAAGTCCTCATGAGAGCATTTGGTAGTTGGACAGTGATTGCTCAAAGCATATAAATGAAGACACTAAGTAATTTATATCACTGGAAGCTAGAAGTGGAGGCAAGATTACACTTAGAGATAACACCACTAAAAAAGTGGTTGGATCAGGTATGATTGGAAACTTACAAAATTTTTTCATAAAAATGTACTGCTTGTAGAAGGCTTGAAGTATAATTTGTTAAGTATAAGCTAGCTATGTGATAAAAGGTATTATGCAAATTTTTTTCCCACTAGCTGTATATTAAGTCTAAATGGAAATGATGTTTTGCATGGAATTAAGATAAATAACATTTTTATACTAGATTTGAATTGTATTAAATATCATAATACTTTTAGTTTGAAAATTGTTTTTAATGATTCATGGTTATAGCATAAGAGACTATCTTGTTAGCTTGGAAAACTTTAGGAAAATTACCCAAAAGGATTTGGTTAGAGGTATACTAAAACTATATTTTACTAAGGATCACTTTCAAGATGCATGTCAATTAGGAAAATAGGTGAAGTCCTCTTTTCAATCTAATAAGGATCTTAGAACTAGTAAATCTTTGGAGATTATTCATATAGATCTTTTTGGACGATTAGCACTTTTAGTCTAGGAGGGAAGGTATACGAATTTGTGAATGTAGTTGATTTCTCAAGATTGACGTGGGTTAAATTTTTATTTCATAAAAGTGAGTCATTTGAAGAATTTAGAGATTATTTGACTTGGATTCAGAAGAAATTAGGGTATGAGATTTTAACAATACAAAGTGATCACAATAGTGAATTTGAAAATAAAAAAATTAAAGATTTTTATAAAAAAAGGATTAATCATAATTTTTTTACACCTATAACCCCTCAACAGAATGGGATAGTCAAAAGAAAGAACATAATATTAATTAAAACTGCTAGAGCCATGTTGGATGAATATTCACACCATAAATATTTTTGGGCTAAAGCAATTAGCACTGCATGTTATGTTTTGAATATTTATGGTGTGATTAGCACTGCATGTTATGTTTCTTAAAGGGAGAACACCTAACTTGTTATATTTATATGTTTTTAGATGTAATGTGTTTGTACATAATAATGAAAAATCTTCTTTAGGAAAATTTGATCTAAAATCAGATGAATGAATTTTTTTATGATACTCTATTGTTAAAAAATCTTATAGAGTGTTTAATAAAAGAACTTTGGTAGTTGAGGAGACCACACATATTGCATTTGATGAATATGAAATTTTAGGAGAGAAAATTTTTGAAGAAGATGATTTGGAAAATAACTCCCAAAGGATTGAGAATGTTAATTTGGAAGAAAATTTGGAGTTAGAAAACCCATTCTCTAGAGATTTGAGATTTTCTAAAAACTATCACAAGGAATTGATTTTAGGTGAACCTAGTGAGGGTGTTAGGACTAGGTGTAGACTAAGCAAAGAAGTCAATCATTCTACTTTTATTTCGATAATAGAAACCAAAAATGAAAATCAAACACTTTCAAATGAATTTTGGATATTGGCAATTCAAGAAGAATTAAATCAATTTGTGAGAAATGATATTTGTGAATTAATTACAAGGCCAAAGGATCAAAATATAGTTGGAACTAAGTGGGTATTCAAAAATAAAATGAACGACTCAAGAGTTGTCATCAGAAATAAGGCTAGATTGGTGGCTAAGGGGTATAATCAGATTGAAAGAATTGATTTTGTGGAGACTTTTGCCCCTGTAGTGAGACTTGAAATATTTAGAGTTTTGTTAACCTTTATCTATTTTAGAGGATTTAAATTATTTCAAATGGATGAAAAAGTGTCTTTTTAAATGGGGTGATTCAAGAGGATGTTTATGTTGAACAACCTCTAGGTTTTGAAAATTTAAAATACCCAAATCATGTTTTTAAATTAAAAAAGGCATTATATGGATTGAAACAGGTATATAGGGCTTGGTATGAGAGGTTAAGCACTTTCCTACTCGAGAGATCTTTTAAAAAAAGAAGTGTGGACACCACTCTCTTTTTGAAGAAATTGGGAGACGATATACTCATTATATAAATTTATGTTGATGATATCATCTTTAGATCTACAAATAAATATCTTTTGTGATGATTTTTTTAAAACAATGGGTAGTGAATTTGAAATGATTCTAATGAGAGATCTTAGTTACTTTTTAGGTTTTAGCATTAAGCAAATTGAGGAGAAAATATTTCTTAGTCAATCGAAGTATGTGAAGACATCCTCAAGAAGTATGAAATGTACAATACTAAACTAGTTAGTACACCTATGAGTTCCTCAGTTTAGTTGGATAAGGACCCAAAGGAAAATCTGTGGATCAAAAGAAATTTAGGAGAATTATTTTTTCTTTGCTTTACTTGACTGCTAGTAGACCCAATATTATGTTTAATGTTTATTTGTGTGCTAGATTTTAATTAGATCTAAAAGAATCACATTTGACTAGTAAAAACGATTTTGAGATTTCTCTTGGAAACTCAGAACTTAGGAATTTGGTATCCTAAGTTTAGCTCTTCATTTAAAATAATTGGATATTATGATTCGGACTTTACAGATTATAGGGTTGATGAAAAGAGTACATCTGGAACTTGTCAATTTATAGGAAACTCTTTAGTTTCTTGGTCTAATAGAAAACAGAATTATGTAGCCTTATCTACTACTGAAGTTAAATAAATTGCCTTAGAAAGTTGTGTGGTACAAGTTCTTTGGTTGAAATAACAGTTGATTGATTTAGGATTTTCAATATGCACAATTCCAATTTATTGTGATAACACTAGTGCCATTTGCATTTAAAAAATTTTATTCAATATTCTAGAACCAAACATATAGACATAAGGCATCATTTTATTAGCGATCATGTATCTGAAGGAGAAATTGAATTGAACCATGTTTCTACTAAAAATCAACTTGTACATATTTTTACAAAACTACTAGCCTTTGATACTTTTAGCATATTAAGTACAAGGCTTGGTGTGATCGATCTTAATGCTTAACTAATTTTTTTTTTGCAAACTTGATATGCGTCTTTGTATATTTTCTATTTTGTATTCAATATGCTTGTTTGTGTAAGTGATTTTTAGTTTTTGTTTTATTTTATGTTTTATATGTTTCAAACATGTTTTTCACACTTTGAAATTATTGTTTCTGAATGATCGTGTGAATTTTTCTAAATATTAATTTCGTACTGTACGAAATTATTTTCGTCATGTACGAATTTTATAGCATGTCGATCGTTGTTTCGAACTGAATACCTAAAGTTTTCAATTTCTTTTACATATCATATTGTATAATATTTATATCATCCCGGATCATCTATATTAATTTGTATGTATGCATATAGACAGTTATACATGCATAATCAATTATTATAACTTATTGTACATACATAATTTTATTTCATACATATGAATCATGTGTCATTTGATGTGGGGGAAGAACCTAACCGTCATTAAAATGATCTTAAATAATTGATCATCCCGGACGAACACCTGTTTGTCTGCACGATCATTTGTTTCATCTTAGTAATGGCCAGTTCTAGCAAAAGAGGTAGAGTCACTAAGAGATCATCTTCCAGGAGTGGAGATGAAAACTTTCTATTTAGAGCAAATAAGGATTCTTTCCTTAGGTTTATCTCTCCTAAAACTACTCCTTCTAGACTCTTACTTTAGGAAGATATCCATTTTCAAGTAATGCCTCTTTTTGTCTCAACCTAATTTTTCTTCATTCTAACTTTAATCCATGTCTATAATAAAGAAACCTTTCACTAATTCTTAGTAAACATGACTTTTAGTGAGAACGAGAGTAGGATAAGATCATATGCTCTAAAGAAACGAGTAGAAATAATGAAGGATGATCTAAAAACCTTTCTAGATTTAAGAACTCAAGGAATTAGAGCACACACATTGACTTATATATTTTATTTTGACTGGTCTGAAATAAACAAAGTTCTTAGAGAGTTTGAACAAGTAGGTTATTTGCCTTTGGTCTATACCTTAAACCAAAATGCAAGGGTCATTCAGCATGTCCTTAGAACTTCAATTATTTCTAAGGCTGATAATCGCATAAACATTACTCCTATTAGGAATTACAAGATGGACAAGAGGGGGTGAATTGTGAAAATATTTTGACAATAGTTAAAACCTAAGCAAGAGTTCTAATATTTTTATTTTATGTTTTAAAGTTTTAACATGAAAATTTAAACAACCTTTTTTTTCACAAAATTTCCTAAGCAAATATTGAAAAATAAAATGCACGCAGTAATGAAAGATAATAAGGAAAAAACACACCGAGATTTTTATAGTGGTTCGGTCAAACCATGACCTACGTCCACTCCCTGGAGTCCTCCACTCCGGGTATTTCACTACAAGCAATAGCTCTCCTTTTGCCCCCCTTGGCAAGACGGAGAAGCTCTTACAATACTCCCTTTCACCAACCCGGCGTGGCGAGTGCCAAACTCTGTTTTCACCCTCCTGGCGACGGCAGAGAACCTTCTCATTTTTCTCCTTTCTAGAGAAGGAAGAGTACCTCGAGGTCGGATGTAGAATAGCCTTTCCCCTTGGAGATCCTCCCACAAGTTCTTCTAGGGCCATAGGAGGAGCAAGATGCAGCAAGTTCGGAGCAACCGTGTGATCTCCCTCACACCTCTTCTCCCTCACAATGCTCACCTTCTCCTTCCTCTCTCAAACCCTAAATAACTTCTCAAGAGCTCTCTCCCTCGGAATCCCTCTCTAACCACGTTCTCCTCTCTAATTCACACACCAAAACATGACAAGTTTTACACATAAAACGGGCTCCAAAATCCCTGAGATTTCAAGATTTCAAGTTTTAGCCTGAAAGATTGTAGTCGGTGGGCGAAGTAAGTCAGAAGGACCATATTCAGTGGGCAATAGAGGTCGGAAGGACTGTAGTCGGTGGGTGACGTAAGTCAGAAGGACTATAGTCGGTGGGTGACGTAAGTCAGAAGGACCGTAGTCATTGGGCGATGGAGGTCAAAAGGATTGTTGTTTGATGATGGAGGTTAGAAGGACGGTGTCAGGTAAAAGTCCAATAATGGATATAAATCCAATATTTGATAGATGTCCGGTGAATGTCCTGACAATAAGCAAAAGTCCTATGTCGGGTAGAAATTTGGCGATGAGCAGAGGCCCGGTGTCGGGTAGAAGTACGATATAAGTTGATGGTCGAGAAAAACTCCAACGTTATATGGTATTCAAGGAGAACTCTGGTATTACTTGGAGTTCAGGTGAAACTCTGGTGTAACTTAGAGGTAGGGCAGAATTCTAGTGTCACTTGGAGGTTGGGCAGAATTTTGGCGTCAGGCGGAATTCTGGCGTCACTTGAGCAGAATTCCAGTGTTACTTGGAGTTCGGGTGGAATTCTGACGTCACTTAGAAGTCAGGTAGAATTTCAAACTCCCCCTCCACCTGAGTGGAGACTAATTATGAATCAGTTTGCATAATTATAAGTAATTATATAATAGAATAATAATCCTAAGTAATTATATAATAGAATAATAAAATGCTCAACCCAACTAAACTTGGCCATGCTCTTTTAATTTTAAAGGGGAACTTAGCATTGCGTAGCACCTGTAAAAAGTTTGTTAATTTTAAAAGCTTTATTTTTTTATGCCTCCTTTATTTTTAGAGCCCTGTTTGAGTATAACCACCTGCATAAAAATGTGATAGCATTTAAATTGTCCCTAACCTAAGGTTAATCTAACTCCCATCACATCAATACATAGAATACATAAAATTTAAATAAATAATCAAATCAATTAGTTGTAGCAACCAGCATGTAGTGAAAACTTGAAAATTTTGACATACAATAATAGGAAAGTACAACACCAGTCCAACCTAAGACTAGAGCTGGTTGTCCTAGAAAACTATCTAAATTGTGTGAGATAGGATGTGTGATTTTAATATGTCCTATATAGGATAATTCATTAAAGTTGCTCGATGTTCTAATTGGTTAAAAGGCTTTAGGGGAAGTTTAGGTAGAGTTTAAATATTAATAATTTAAAATTACTTTTAAGATGTATTTTAAATATTATATGGATACCATCTTTATTGCTCATTGATGTTGTGAAGTTTATTTCATATTCCTTGGGGCTAAGCTAATAGCCTCACAAGCCCATATTACTTAGTCGTAATAGGTATAATTAAGTGAATTTAATTAGTTGAACTTAAAGGTTGATACATTTTAATAAATTTTTTTGATATCGATTTTGAAGTTTGAACTAATGTTTTTTGTAATTTTACTCAACTATTGAATTTTTTGAAATATTTGAATTACTTAAATACATTCATAAATGGGTCAAATTTCTATTTTTTATTAAAGTTGAATTTTGAAGTTTTAGTATTTGTTTTTAATATTAGACCTTAAGATGAGTACATAGAATTTAAGTTTGCTATTTTTTGGATTTTTTTACATTTAGTTATGAGCTCCTTTCTAAATTTGGTGATAATGTAGTGAATGATAACCACATAAACTGCTCCTATAATGTTTGGAAAATTTTAAAGGATGGAGGAAAATTTTTAAAGCCTGTTGTTAGATGGAGAGTGGGAAGAGGAGATCAAATTCAGGTTCTTAATGATGTTTGGCTGCTGGATAGATGCTTAAATGAGTGGCCTACTTTCATTGATTGCGGTGCTTTGAAAAATTTAAAAGTTCAACAGCTTATTACAGATACATGACAATGGGATGAAAGGAAATTAATCAATTGGTTCCATGAAGATCTAGCAAGTCTTATCAGGAATGAGAAACCAGATGTTCAACGGGAGGATCAATTGAAAACCATATGTAAGTTCTCGGGTAAATCTATATCTGCTTTAGCTTATGATAAAGCCATGAAAGACAAAGGTATTAGTGATGTTGATGGTTTTTATAGTTGGCTTAAGAGCTTAAAGCTTAACTATAATGTGGAAATTTTTTTGTGGAGGCTTAGCAAATTTGGTATTCCTACAAATCACTTTTTAAATTACCGAAGACTGGTAACTGATGATCGGTGTGCTAGAGGATGTCTGGAAACGGAAAATTATGAGCATATTATTGTTCAGTGTAAATATCTTTAAGAGGTGATTAATAAAATTCGTGAATGGGGGTATATATTCCTTCTTTTTAATCTTTGGAGGGCTATTTTGAAGAGCTTAAAAGGATTTTGGTCAGAATTCTGGGATTGTAAGAATTTACTGTGTTGCTATTTTCTTAAGTTGGAAAAACCGCAATTTAGTGAAGCATGGTAAGGTTGCTTTGTCGTGTTCTTCAGTAGCTGCAAATGAGCTCTCGTTAGCTATTTTGAAATCTTCTCCTTATCTAGTTAGCTGGGGTGCTAATCTCCAAAGGGAGTTATTTTTTACTTGGCACCCTCCACCACTAGATTGGATCAAGATAAATGTGGATGCATCTTTGATGAGCTCAAATAGAAGTGGTATTGGTGGTATATTTAGAGACCATAAAGGTAGACTTCTTCTTGTTTTTGGAAGAAATAAGATTCATTGGGATATTGCCCAATTGGAGATGGAGGTAATTTTGGATATTAGAGATTTTATACAAAGTTGGATGCTTGAAAGCAAAGGTATTATCATTGAAAGTGATAATACTAATGTGATTACATTCTTACAAGATTCTTTGAAGAAAATTGATTGGGAATTGGATAAATGGCCGGGCAAGGATCTCTTCTTCTTGAAGGACTTTAATAATGTTGTTTTTCACCATGTTAATAGGAATTGTAATAAAGTAGCGAATTTATGTGCTTCTTTAGCTATAGATGGTAGTTTTGTTTTTGATAGTTTTTCTTTTGGTAGCATTCCGAATCCTTTGATTGATTTGATCAAGGATGAGATGCTATTAATTTAGCTTGTATCTAGGTTGTTGCTTTCCTTTCTCTTTTAATACCATTTCTCTTGCACGGCTTTCAAAAAAAAAAAGAGTTAAAAATTTGACTTAAAATTGACCAAAACGTTGATTTTTTAAATTTGAATTGTCTCTAGTGTTTTGCCATTTTAAATAAATATTAGACCACAAATGCAGTCCAATGCTCTTAAGTTTGCTCAATTCGGAATTTTTTAAAATTAGTTAAGATTATTCAAAGTTGGGAATTTATTTGAATTATTTAATTTGTTTAATTGGGAAGATTTTGATGATTTTGATCCAAATGCATTTCAAACTTTTTGAAATCACCTCCAAAGGTCAGAAATAATCTAAGGAGGTGTTATCAAGTATTTGAGAATTTTTTGGAGTTTTAATTATTTTAAATAATTCAATTAATTAAATAATGATTTCAGTTAAAATTAAATTAATCTTAAAATTGAAATGCAATCAAGGTGCTTTTAATTTTCTCTAATTAAGGGTTAAATTTTACCCAGTTTAGCATATTATTTTTATTTTATGATTAAATTTGATTTTTTTAGAATTTTTAGAAGTTTTAAGACTTAATTAAAACATTAATTTAGAATTAATTAATTAAATAGCTTAATGATTTTTAAAATCAACTAGAAATTTTCATGAGGCTAAAGATTTTATTAAGGCTTCATTTGAGATAACTTTCTTCCTATTTCTCAAAGTAACTTTCCAGTACAAAATTTTTTAATTTTTGTACTATAAAGCTCCTTTAAGAAGCAAAAAGAAAGCTGTTCCAAACAAAGCCTAAGTTTAAATGTTCAAAGTCTCATGCCTAAGCGACATCTAATCAAATTTTAAAAATTTTCCTATGCTCAAATTATTTAAAATATATTAAATATTTTTAAATTTAATTTATTTTTTAATTAAAATATTAAAAATTCAAAAAAAATTGATATATTTTATTAATTTCTTTTATTTAATTTTAATTTTTTATGATTTTTTAAAATTTCTAGTAGTTAACCACATTTAAAACAATTAAAAATAATTACTATTCACAAGAATTTTAAAATCATATTAAAATAATTTTCAAAAATCTTCAAAAAATTAAATAATTTAAGATAATTTTTCTCAAAATTTTTCAAATTTATTTAAATTTATCTTAAATTAAATATTAAATATCCAAATATTAAAACATTTAAAATCATTTAAAATATATGTAAAATATCTAAAATTAAATTTAAACTTAAAAAAAAATATTTAAAATTATTTTTCTTATGTTATAAAATGAACTTTTGAGTTCTTTTGAAAATATTTAATTTAATACTAAATTAAATATTGAAATATTTAAATTATTTAAAAACATTAATGAAAATACAGTAAATTCAATTTTATTTTAAAACAAAAATTTTTTAGATATCTTATCTAAATATTTAAAATTTTTTAAAATAAAAGCTTGAATTTTAGAAAATATTTTTAAATATTTAAGTACATATTATTGAAAATCTAATTATTTAAATTTTTAAAATAATTTAAAATATATAAAATATTTTAAATTAATTTTAATTTCAAATTAAGTTATTTAAAATTTTGAAAAATTTGATATAAAATATTTAAATTTTTATGGAAAATTTGATTTTTTCATAAATCTTTTGAATATTATAGTAATTAAATATATTTAAAATAATTAAGAATACTTAAAATTTAAATAATTTTAGAATAGAGTTAAAATACTTTTAAATTGTTTTAGAAAAATATAAAAAATATTTTGAAATAAATATCTTGAAATTTTAAAAATATTTGGATTAGTTTAGTTAAATATTAATTAATAATATCAAATATTTAATATTTGAAATAAATTTAAATATATATAATATTTTGAATTTATTTTAATTTTAAATTAAAGAGGTTTAAAAACTTTTGCAATTTGATGTATTATACTAATTTTTGGATTAAAAATAATTTTTTAAAATAAATTTTAAAGGTTCTTTTAATAAAATAGCTTTAAAATTAATTAAAATACGATCGGTGGCATCGACAACAATGGGGGATAGGCCGTGATGCAGGATTAATTTTTTTGAAATGCATGGTAATGATTGGCCGAGGGCATATTGATTATCAATGATTGCGTCACTGACAATCAATTGTAATAAGTAAACCGTGTAACACGATTTCACTTTAATGAGTCAGCATGTCTGCAGGATCATCCGATCTTCCGTGGTTTGAGAATTACGGTCTTTATTGCTTTGGATGGAGAAATCGATTGGGATATCGAACAACAACAGCAGCAACAACAAAAAAACAACAACAAGCCTTTGTCCCAGTATGTGGGGTTGGCTACATGAATCATTTTTCGCATTGTGTCATGCTAAAAGTCATATTCTCATTTAAATCTAATAAAGAAAGATCATTTCTAATATTTTCTAACCAAATCTTTTTAGGTCAACCTCTATCTTTCTTAACATAAGTCAAATCTAATACCTCAACTTTCCTAACAGGGTCATCATAAGGCCTCCGTTTAATGTAGCCAAACCATCTAAGGCGACTCTCTCTAATCTTATCTTTCAATGGAGCTACTCCAACATTTTCATGTATATGCTCATTTCGTATCATATATCTAAGGATAAAGACACTCATCCACCTAAGTATCCTCATCTCTGCAACACTTAACTTAGTATTATGCTTCTCTTTTAATGGCCAATATTCGGCACCATAAAGCATTGCAGGTCTCACCACCATCTTATAGAATTTTCTCTTAAGTTTGAGGGGGACTTCTCTATAACAAAACAAGCCCGAAGCATTCCTCCACTTCAACCATCCAACTTGAATTCTGTTGATAATATCCCCATCTATTTCACCATCACTCTGAATAATAGATCAAAGATATCTAAAATGTGTACTCTTATTAATGACTTGATTGCCCAAAGTCACAATACCCTCATTAGGTCTATTGCTACTAAAAGTACACTCCATATATTCAGTTTTTGATCTACTCAAATGAAAACCATTAGAATCTAAGGTTGACCTCCATAATTCAAGTTTAACTTCAACTCCCTCTCTAATCTTATCAACAAGAAGAATATCTTAAGCAAAAAGCATACACCAAGGTACATCCTCTTGTAAATGTCTAGTGAGAACATCCATGACTAAAGCAAAAATATAAGGACTTAAGGCTGATCCTTGAAGTAATCTAACCGAAATAGGAAAATACTTAGTCAAACTACCTTGTGTTTAAACATAAGTAATAGCTCATGCGTACATATCTTTAATGATTTGAATATAAGTGTTATTAACTCCTTTATTTTCAAGAACTCTCCATATGACTTCTCTTGGAACTTTATCATATGCTTTCTATAAATCAATAAATATCATATGTAGATCCTCCTTATTCTCTCTATATTTCTCCATCAAACCTCTCAATAAATGTATGGCTTCCATAGTAGACCTACTCGGCATGAATCCAAATTGATTTTGAGAAACATTAGTATCACACCGCAACCTACGCTCCATAACTTACTCCCATATTTTTAAAGTATGACACATTAACTTAATTTCTCTATAATTTGCACACTCCTATGCATCACCTTTATTCTTAAAAATAGGAATTAACACACTCAATCTCCACCGATATGACATATTTTTAGTCTTCAAAATAGTATTAAAAAGTTTAGTAAGCCAAGAAATTCTCATCTCCTAAGCATTTCCACATCTCTATTGGTCCAATAGATTTTCCACACTTTATTTTCTTTAAAGCCTCTCCAACTTCAGTTTTAATAATACACCGATAAAATAAAAATCTTTATTTTTATTTAGGGTGGTAAAGTCACTAAAGTCAATCATATTTTCACAATTTTCATAAAAATTTTAGAAAAATATCTTATCCACCTTTATTGAATATCATCTTATAAGAAAAGTACTTTTTGATCTTCATCCTTAATACACTTCACTTGAACTAAATCCTTACACTCCTATCTCTTTGTTTGCCTAACTTATACATATATCTTTCACCATCCTTAGTATCTATTCTATTATATAAATCATTAAAAGCTAAGCTCTTTGCATCACAAATAGCTTTCTTAGATTCCTAATGAGCCTCTTTATAGCTTTCTCATTTATTTAAATTTTTATAATTAAACCAATGTTTACAACAAATATTCTTATTTTTATCTTTTCTTGCACATTTGGATTCCACCACAAATTATTTTTACTATTAGGAGCTTTTTCCTTCGAAACTCTAAGCACATCTTTTGCAACAATCTTAATATCACTAACCACTTTTTCTCACATAACATTATTATCCTCATACATTGACAAAATTTTAAGATCTAAAATCTTACGCTAATTTTTTTTTTGTTGATATTCTTTAAATGTCCCTATCTAATTCTAGAAAATTATTTTACTTTATTTTTTATTTTTTGTTCCTTATCTTAAAGTTCAAAACTAATAATTGATGTTGGGTACATAAATTTTCACTTGGAATAACTTTATAATCTAAATAATCTAATTTTCTTATAAGAAAATAATCAATCTATATTTTACTAAATCCATTTTTATAAGTGATATGATGTTCATCTCTTTTCTTAAATAAGGTATTAAATATTAAAAAATCACAAGTTAAAGAAAATCTAATAAGGTCTTACCACCTTCATTTGTCGTTCCAAACCAATGGCCACCATGAATGCTTTTAAAATCATCTACCTCTCTACCAACATGTCCATTTAAATCTCCTCCAATAAAAACTCTTTCTTCAAGAGGTATCTTATGTATTAATTCTTCTAGTTATTTCAAAATTTTAATTTTGAACCTATATCGAAACCTACTTGAGGAGCATAATCACTTATAATATTAATAATCTTTACATCTATAATAATCTTTAAAGATATAATTCTATCTCCAATTTTATTAATTTTTATAACATTATCCTTCAAATGCTTATCTATAATTACACAAATACCATTTCTAGTATGACTCTTACCTGAATACCATAGTTTATATCCTATTAATCTCCTTAGCTTTCTCTCCAACCCATTTAATTTTTTGAATGCATAGAATATTTACCTTCCTATGAATCATAATATCTATTTATTCCAGTAATTTTCCTAGAAGGGAGCCTATATTCCATGTTTATATTCTAATTTTAGTTTCATGGACCGCGAGACCGAATGCAGTGTTATATAGAGTCATAGAATAGCTTGATCTAGACAGTTGATCATGAGATCAATGATCTAGAAAATGTATATCTAATGCACGTTATGGTTACACCTTAGAAATTATATTTTAGCTCTTTTTCTCGATTAGATCGATCATTTTGCTTGAAATTTTAAACATATGTTGCAATCATGAACATAAATCATGGGGAATACATTTGATAGTTTAAAAATGACTGTATGAAAACCTAATTAATCCTAAGTGTAGTGACCTAGGGCTTAAGTTTTTGAGAGATTTTATCATTAGATTATTAGGATTTTAGTTTGGTTGAGTTTATAGATTGTCCATGTAAAACTTTATAGAAGAAACCGTATTCTGAAATGCGCCGGATTGAGAGCTCTTGAGGTTGGATGGACTTTATCTTAAGTTCTCCGAAAAGCTCATCACTGATAGCTCTTAATGGCTGGATTCAACTTAAAAAATGTAGAATGGTTGTTTGGGAGCTCGAACAAATAGGGTTTTTGGTCTATAAACGCTTGAGTGATGAGAGAGTATGAGATGAAAAAATGAGCTAATTTTGAAGATTCTGCTCTATTCAAATGTCCCTAGGTGATTTGAATGGTTGGGATGGATTGGAGATACTCCTTGATGCTTGCCGCATGTCCTCAAAGTTATTATGAAGGCATATGAAGTTGTAGATAAGACACTACTTAGAGATTTCACATTAATTTATGAGGACTTTATGATATGAGTTCTGGTTTCCTATAGGTGCATGCTCCTATAATTAATTACCCCTCTTTATCACGAGAGAGAACTTTTGATTAAGGTTAGTCGTCAATCAGATATATAGAAAATACATGTTATCTAGCATATAGTAGAAGCATATGACTTGAGAATTGGGAATTTGAAGGGTTTTGATGTTGGAAGTTTAAGATTTGATATTTAAAATAGAAATTTTCACCACCTTGCACTTAACGCGGATGGTGAGGGAATAGATGATGGACCCGATCAATATCCCATGATTCCGTCATCTCGGGCCATCATAGTCCCTGATCTACTTAGTTAGAGGAGGCAGTTGACCCAACCTGACAAAAGGAACCTTGTTGGTAGCCATTGTTTGCTTCATCCAAGGGGACCATATAGACCTGGGGGAATGCTTGTCTAAAGGGATAAATTTGAATCCACCTTAGCTAACAGAGGGCTTTATGCCCTATCAATTATATCTTATTGATTCATATTTCAAGGATTTGATGCCACTAAGGAGTGTATTGGCTCTGGCCATAACTAGTATTTTGTGGTACCATTTGGCAGCAAAACCACTCGGTTCAAAGGGCCCTAGGTTATAACTGTTTATCTTGCGGTGCCATTTAGCGGCAAAACCTCCAGTCAGAGGACATATACTACATCATTACTAGTAGGATATTATTTGAGAATGAATCCTAATGATATTTTGACTAGGCATTTTACTCTTTGTGAGATGAAGTTATATTCAAATTTATGCACCTCAACAAACTGTTACGGAGGGTGAATGGATGTTGCTTTAAGTGATTGATGATTGAATTTCAAAATTTAAATATGTTAGATTTTGGGATTTCTGGAATTTTGGATTTATGGGAGCTTTAAATTTTGTGGATATTTCAGTGGAGCTTGAAATTTTTAGAATTAACCCCTTCGATTGATATCTTCATTCAACACGGCGATCATCGAGGTGAAGGGGGTCATTTCTACTTAATTAAACCTTGTCGTCCCTAT
This sequence comes from Dendrobium huoshanense, assembly GCA_016618105.1. NCBI lineage: Eukaryota > Viridiplantae > Streptophyta > Magnoliopsida > Asparagales > Orchidaceae > Dendrobium > Dendrobium huoshanense. Next base: position 20,311,055 of record CM028345.1, read on the forward strand.
TAACTTACCGATGAGGGATCGGGTTTCATAGGATTTATGCCTTTATTAGTGAATTCATATTGTTATAGGCTTTGAAGGCCTAATATGAATGTATTAAGAAAAATATATCGATCCTCGTAATCGCATACTTATCCGATAATTCGAACCCTGTCAACTCTTATTTACCTGCTTAGGAGGATCGGGTTTCATAGGCTTTATATATTTATTAGTGAATTCATATTATTATAGGCCTTGAAGGTCTAATATGAATATATTAAACCAAATATATAGGTCATCATAATAGTATATTTATTTGATGGTTCGAACCCTATCGACTCCTATTTACCTGCTTAGAAGGATCGAGTTTCATAGGCTTTATGCTTTTATTATTGAATTCTCTTGATTATAAGCATTGAAGGCCTAATATAAATATATTAAAATAAATATACCTGTCACCACAATCATATATTTATTTGATGGTTTGAGACCTGTCGACTCCTATTGATCCATATAGAAGGATCATATTTGAAGTTAAATTCACTTTATGACCTGCGCAGCATCCCTAGACATCATGTGTGTATTAATAACACGCTCGTTGGGGCCCATGTAGGTGTTAGGGGTATTTTATAATCATTTGTTGAACCTTGTCGACTCTTATTTACTTACTTAGGAGGATCAGCTTCAAATTTATTAACTAGCGTATCATCCCTAGACGTCACGTGTGTTCCTACAACATGCTCGTCGGGGCCCATACGGGTCACGATTATATTTATCCCTTTAGTGTACTTATGTGTATACATGTTACAGTGCATGTGCAAGGGTATTTTTATAATATTTATAAATTCCTTCTGTCCGCTAATATGAGTGTTGCAGATCTGGTGGCATATTGTTGCAACTTATGGATTAAATTATTTACTTCTTTATACAAGTAGACTATTGTCTACTAATTATTATTTTCTACAAGTGGATTGTAGTGCACTAATAAAGCTCATGCTTTATACTAATAGATGCTTGTAAATGGTCCATTATATGTATCACGAGTTTCTCACAGTGGCTCGTAGTTATTTGTACTCAATGTAGCCATATTACATTTTGTTGGGGATGATGCATTGAATGTACAACAAGTCTCCTATGACAGTTCGTAGGAGCGTATATCAATTGTATATCTTTTGTTTCCACTTGCATCGAATCAATGTGTTTGCTTAACATTGAATAGTGACGTTGATATAGAGGTGCCGTAACATTCATTGCCTTCTGTTACGACAGCTCGCAGATGTGTAGATGTCTTGTATATATGGTAGATGTACAATATTTACTTATCATTACTTGTATAATCCAATATTCCTGCTCGTATGTTAATATTGAGTGCAGATCTTCTACCATCATGATGATCATCACATGCTGCATTGTGTGTATTTATTTATGACTTTGTTGTTTGTCAATAAGTTAGTATACCCATATGTAAATCGATGTTTAGCTTCCCAGTGAATTGCATTCATTGCATATTCTCCCCGTATACATTGACTTACAGGTGGTTGTGTTCATTTGCAGACTATATGATGTTGAATGTGAGGAGGCTGTTACATTCGTTGTTCATTTATGGTTGTCATATTGACTTCATTTATAGACAACACACTGTAGTTATGTGAAGGACCCATCGTATCCACTGTGTATCCTTCATTATTGAGATGAATTGTTTGTAGACAGGGTATGATCATGAACACCTTATTTCCACATGCTCGCCAAATTTAATGATCGATACTTGTGATCTTAAGAAAAACATACATTGATCAAATTAAATTTTGATTTTCTAACTATAGTTCAAGTTTGGATCCACAAGTCCTTTCTTCTTATTGGTGATTACTTGGTTTTCATCTTCAACTCATCTTGCACATGTGTTGTTCACTGAAATATCATTATGCTTCCACTTGCAACTAAACTACACATGGCTAATCGATGAAAGTCATCATGGTAGTTGAACACTTGCTGTTCAATAGGATGACCATAATGCATTTAGACCTTGATTTACCTATTCATCCAAGGCCCAGTCCTGTGTGTTCCATACAAGTTCTTTATAGTTTATGCTATTCAAGTCTCCTACGATCGGACTCGAGTTCAAGTTGTTTATTATTTGCATCAGAATCCAATTCAACATCATTTGCTCAAGCTTATTTTTAAGTTGATTTTATATTTAAGACATGGTTCATTGAGGTTCAAGTTCTCATTTTAATTTTGTTTGCAAGTGAAGTGCATATGCACTATGTCACATTCAAGTCCAAGTTTCACTTGATGTTGTACAGTTCGAGTTCCTATTGTTCTTGAAAGTTTAGGTTCTTGTTCAAGTACCCTATGGTCCAACTCAAGTCTTTACTTGAGTTCAAATTATGTTCACTTAATATTCAAATCTGGTTCAAGTTTAAACTTATTTTATTTAAGTTCAAGTCTTGATTAATCATTTGATTTGCGTTCAAATACAAGTCTTGTAGTTCATGCTTAAGTCCACTAGCTCGTATTCATTTGAGTCCACATCAAGTTCAAGTGTGGTGTTCTGTTCACCCAAAATTTTGGTAGCCTCCCGACATCTCCCCTGTTTAGGGAAAATTATGAGAAACAAGGCCTTCCAACCACGCGCAATAAAGGCATGTATGATAGGTGTCCTTAGACACTACGGCCGTGGTCTTCATTCCCATCACGCGCAATAAACGGGTGTATGAGGTCTTCGAATGTACCTGTTTAGAAAAATAGTTGGCTTTCCCCCCGCTCAATGGTACTTATAAGTGACCCCGCCTTGTCACAGGTGTCGCACTAGGGTCCCATCCCATCGCACACAATAAAGGCTTGTATAGGCGATTTTTTGGTACGCCATGAACACCGAAGTGAGGCTTTTAGGTGATTACCCGTCTCATCGTAGGAGCCACACCAGACTCCTATCCCACCACGCACAATAAAGGCATGAATAGGTCGTTTTCTGGTGCACCACGAACTTCGAGAGCAAGAATCTAAGTTTTGAAGAATTCATACCTTCGCGGGGTTGTCAGCATACAGATCGAGCAAGGGAAAGAGAGAGGGGCACATTGCTTCTCTTCTTTCCTTTTTTAAGATTTTAGTTAATTATAATTAATTATGATTAATAGTACTTAATTAAAATTTAAAAATAATTAAGTATAATTAATAATAATTAATCAAAATTAATAATTAATTATAATTAATCTTATTTAACTATAACTAATTATGATTAATATTAATTAATTATAATTAAGAATAATAATCTTAAAGTGATTATAATTAATCATGTTTAAGAATAATTAATTAATATTAATAATGATTAATTAAAACTAACTTTGATTAATTATAATTAATCATAATAATATTAATTAATTAAAATTAAAAATAATTAATTATAATAATCTCTAATTATAATTAATGATATTTAATGATAATTAATTAAAATTAAAATAAAATTAGTTATAATTAATATTAATTATAATTAATATTAATTAACTAAAACTATTAAAAGGATTACATGATTAAAGCTGGATTAGAACATGATTTGAGCAGGATTAGACTTAAATCCTCTATTTTCCTCTTTGCTTTGCTCCAAGGGGCCATTCAGCAACTGGATTTATGCATGTTTAACTGAATAAGCACACGAAGGGAAGAAATATACCTTCACAGAGAGCGAGCTCCAGTTCTTGCTTCCAATCAAAATGTCTGAACTTTCGAACCGACAGGAAGGGATGTAGTAGGAGTGAAGTCGAACAACAGCGAAGGAGTCGAAAAAGCTCGCGAGAAGGGAGAAAGTCACCTTCCAAGCAAGCGAGTTCCCAATGTCGCTTCTGATCAAAATGTCATAACTCCCGATCCGACCGGAAGGGAAGGTCGTCGGGGCGAAGTCGAACAGCTAAGAAAGAGCCAAAGTAGCGATGCGAGGGAGAAAGTTTCCTCCACAGCGAGTGAGCTCCCATGTAGCTTCCGACCAAAGTGTCGTAACTTCCGATCCGCAGGGAAGGCAAAGTTGTCGAAGGACCGAAGTCATCCAACCACGAAAGGACCGGAGAAGCACACGAATGGGCTTCACTGCAAGCGAGCTTCGATCGTTGCTTCCGATCAAAGTATCGCAACTTTCGATCCAATCGAAAGGGAAGTCATAGAAGGAGCGAAGCTGAGCAGCCTCGAAGCCCTTGTCTCTTCTCCTTTTTTTTGGGACATGTCTCTTCTCCTTTTTAATGACGAGGGTAGAGGTCGTGGAGAGGACGAGTGACGTGGGCAACGACATGCATCGTGCGAAGCGTGACGTGCCGAGATCGTGGGATTTCAGGGCAGGTATGCGCTTTTAATTAATTTTTTTTACACATGTCAACAAATATCACTAAGATTCATATTCAAATAATCTCTTGTTACTAAGGACATGACAAAATGTCCTTAAATCCATAATTTAGCCCAACAGCTCCATTAGACATGCAGTTTGTCCCAACAACTTGACAAAATTGGTGGTTTAGCTTAACAACACTTTATGATGAATGATTATAGTTGAGGCGCTCTGATCGGGTGGTTTGGCCCAATGAATTCATCATATTACAGTCATATCCAAAAGCTTGTATGTTCTCGAATGGATAATACACTTGAGTAATCGTAGGGTATAATTGATAGGGCATAAAGTCCTTTGTTAGCTAATGTGGATTCAAATTTATCCCCCTTGGCAAACATTCACCCAAGTCTATAAAGTCCCCTTGGACGAAGCAACCCATGACAGCTGATAAGTATTCTTTAGTTAGGCTGGATCGACTACATCCTCTAAGTAGAATAGAGATCATGATAGTCCAAAACAAAGGAACTATAGGATCTTGATCGTGCCTATCACTATTCTCCTATCACCCGCTTTAAGTGTGCAATGATAAATTTTAGAACCCGAAAAATCTCAAAAATGCAATTATAAAATCCTAAAAGTTATTGCTTCTATAAACCAGGTACTAAGTGTCTACTAATGATTAGCCTTAATCGAAAGTTCTTTCTTATTATCAGAAGGGGTAATTAATCATAAAGGCTTGTGTATATGAGAACCTAGACCCCAATCATAAAGTACTCAGAAAATGAGGGTGAAATATCCCGATAGTGTCATATATGTAAATCTAATTTGTCTTTTAAAAAATCTTCCTTCAACATAATCTCATTAAAACTAGGCGCGAGTTTTTTGAGTCCAAAAAAGCTCAGCTAATTCTTGACGCCAAACAACTATTAATCTTTTTATTACCAGAACACGGTATTTCGTTGAGGTTGTGATCGAAATTCCAGCCATCAATATTGATCGCTGCGAAGCTGTAAATAAAGATGAATATGCTTCATTGTTTTTGTATTGATCAACATACTTTGGGCATAAAGAAACAAAAAGAGAGATTTTTAAGTGGAAGCTTATTTGAAAATTGTAGCATTACTTATGAAGAGTGCAAGACAAAAGAAGAGAAATTTTAGACACTATTTTTTTACTAAGCATATAATGGAGGGTGATTTTTAGACGTCTTAAGAAAATCTAAGAAAATATTCTTTGAAATTTGCACCAATCAACTAGGATGATTTTGTTGTGTCAAATTATTATGATTTATAATCGAAGATGTTATACTTTTTTGTAGTAAACGAATATAAATTACCTTTATAAAAAATCTAAGATTGATGAACAATTCAAATGAAGTGCCCTTGTGTTAAAGAAATCTTTCACCTCCCAAAAAGTTCTTAAGGGACACAGATAAGCTAATGATAATCAAAATCTGAATCACTTTAGACTCCTTCAAAATTCTGAAATTAATTTCACGTTATTTTGGACTGATCTGACTTATTTTGATATAATTAACGAGCACTCAAAGTGTGATTAAAAAAACATTTATTTCACACCCCGACGAAATGTGCATTGTCCTGTATGCAATGCCGGCTCGTTTTAACTTCTCTTCCAATAAAAAAGAAAATTATTTTGCTCTGGATTTGAATTTTATTACAGGAAGTGATGTGATCTCCGTATATTTTCTTATCAATGCCTGTTGAAACAGTTGAGAAAAAAAACAAACCACATACGCTATCATTGAACCTGTCTTAAGGTAGGGAAATAAGTTAATCAACTATGATAGCTCATTTTTTTATGCCTCTAAAATGGTATTGGCATCTCATGTCCTAAAAATGTTTGGAAGCGTAATGTAGCATTCATCTCCCTATATGTTATTCATATTTATGGAATGGAAGTTATCTTTGAAACAGTTTTCTTCCTATTTTATGAAGTAGCTTTCTAATACAAAATTTTCAAATTAAAAAAAAAAAAATATACTAATGAACTGCTTCATAAACAGTAAGAAAACTATTCTAAACGAAGCCAAAGATTTTAGGTGCACCACAGCTGCTTATTTTTTATTGTGAAAATTTTAAAATGTTGCCTTAAAAAGTAAAAAGTGTTAAGGGTTGACGATCCAAAATGACAACCGGAACTATACGTCTTTCACAAGATAAAGATGACAATAGCAAGAATGATTGCATTAGTTGATAAAACAAGCATAATAAAGATAAGAGCACTTCAGTTAATTCACTGGTAGATAGAAATAGAACGGATAGCTCAAAATTTTGAGCACAGAAAAGGAAAAAGAAAAATAAATAAATAAAACTTCAACTGTGTCACGAGCTTCTCATAATTTGAGTTTACTCAACTGGATCTTTTGAACTGGATATGTGTAGGCTTCGTAGTTTATTTGCTGACCTAGGGAGCTTAATTTTGTAAGAGTTGTTATGAGATCAACCTGTCAAAGAAAACAAATTACTAGATCGTATGGAGAATACAAGAACAAGAAAACAATAAACTATGTTTAACCAGAAGAGAAGCTGTCAAAATTACCGATGAGGATATATGCAGTTCGTCCGAAAAGAGGATACAGATTGATTGTTTGTATAAACAAAAGGATATATAGTTCAAAGTGCCAAAACAAATTTAAATCAATCTAACCTCATAGTCAGTTTGAGAAACAGTTTCTCGACTGCGCTGGTACTTCTCAACCCAAGGTCGCACATCTGAATCAGTTGCAAGCATATTCTCTACTGCCAGTTGGTCTGAACCAAGAAATGCAGACATCACGGCCAACTGCAAATAAACTCTCCATAAATTTTAAGAAATGAAAATGATGATTAAATTTTCAAAGATGGAAAATTGATCCAACATTTGTTTTTGTTTATGTTTGAAAATCTGTCAGAAAGAATACTAGCTTGACTGAAAAAATAATTGAATGGATAAGTCTGCATTAAGTGATTGGTGTACTTAAACGAAAGGCAATAGAACTGAATATTGAGAAACTACATAAAGGGAAATATGCATTGAGTAGACTAGATGACTGAGCGTTAGCGTCTCAAAAGAGAAGACGCTGTAGAAAGAACGAAGAAAAAGTGGGAAGGGAGAATCAATTCATAGAGGGAATGCCCAGAAAAGAAAAGAAAAACTTTATTCCAACTTTTTTTTTAAAGAAAATATTGAAGTGATAAATCATAAAGTGCTTGGCTGAAACTCATGACCATAAAGGTACAAGTCTCTCCTTCAACGAATAGGTCATGGGTGACTTCACCTTTATTTTCATTTTTAACTACTTCAATTTCAAGATTATGTACACACTATTTATAGAAATAGGCCTTATTACAAAAATAAAATAGCTTTCCTCTATGCAAGTATAGAGATGTTAAACTGTTTCTAAATTATAAATGATATTTAAATAACTAATTATAAACTTAAAATGATCACATGATTCACTAAAAATATACTATATTACTAAACGCTAAAGTATACTTGGACTGTATCAATTCTCTTGGCATGAAAAACTCTACTTTATAGAGTTGAAATTTCGCTCAAAATGACTCGCATAGAGATGGGCGATGGGTTTGAGGATATAAGGAGGGCTTGCAATAGAAGCAAGAGAGTAATGGGTGATGCCAGTCAACAAAGGTAGTTGTGGGACGTGAGCTGATTTGTGGGTGGGGATAGTATAGGTATTTGCAGGATAAGCATGAAATAAGAGATGCGGGGATTATATTAGCACGAGCTGTTCAAGATTTGCACGATAAAAGCGTGTGTGGATATAATGTAATTGCTATAGAGGGAATATTTTTGGGTTGATATGCCGAATGATGTAAATTTGTTATGTGAATAGGTCAGTTGGGTTAAAACTTAGTGTGAGGCACTAGTGCCAATATAATTCATTAAAGTGCCAGCGCGATACAAGGGAATGAACGATAGATACAAGAGAGTAAAAGAGATGTGAATGTGGTTGCGTGCTAAAATAAGAGCACTAGGAAATTTTCGCTATCTTTTCCAACTGTGGGCTAGTCACTATCATGATTTCTTGGCAACTAGAGAAATATAATATTAATGAACTTGACAAGCACTCTAAGTTATCGATCTGACAAGTAGTGCTATAGCGGTTCCACAACATGCTTTTTAGGACCCTCCTTTAACGAATAGAGATTGAGTGTAACTCCATGTTCATGTTTAATAGCTCCTAGGCTCTAGACTTCATATGGAGGATCAGAAAACTCAAGCAAAAGGATGTTGTGGATTCATGGAGGAAGCATGGATTATTCTTGAGTTAGAACTAAATAGCGTAAAAGGAAGGAAGGTAAGAGGTGCTGAGGAAGAAAGTATGATGTAACACTATAATAGAGAATCAATCTCCCAAGATGCTAAAACTAAAAAAACATTATTTTTCTATCTTTAATAATAAATATAAGATTATGGGTACTGTTTATAGAAATATATCTTATTGAAAATGATGAAGTTATGCCTTAAATGCTAACCACATGAGCATAAATTGATATTAAACATTTTGATGATAATAAATATGATTTAATTTGAGCTAACAATGATTAATATAGATATACGCACATATTTGTACTAACATTTTAGGTATAAACTAGGAAGAGAAAATTTAAGTGTTAAAGAAGTTTAGAGAAAATACAGGACTCAAATGAAGCTTAAGATACAAGCAAATCAAACAAGCCTATAACTCGAGCAATTCAAGGTAGATCATCAGCTAAGCAATCCAAGCAAAAAAGATTTAAAGAAAAGAGCTTTAGCTTTGATTATATATTTGTCATTTATTTGTATATGTTTTAGGATTAGAAGTTGGTAAGATAATCAACAAATGCACATTGACTGGAATAAGTAAGAATGAAATCAACAAAAATTGCCAAGTAAAACATATTATATTGTATATATATATATAGTGTATGATATATTATATTTGGTATAATTAAATTTGTAATCAATTTATATTAATTAAGGTAATTTAAAATTTGAATTAACCATACTATGGGATGTATATCATACCAAATGATCAACATCATTATCCCCAATTAACTGACCGTTTTCTTAATTATCTAAATTCAAAATTAAAATAGATTGTACTATGCAATAAAGATAGTATTATATGATAGACTTTCTTAATTACTATAACTATGTAGTTATATCAACAAAACAATCTAATTTATATCTATTTAAATAGATCATATTATACAATATAGATCGTACAGTAATATTAATTAGTGCTAAATTTAATTTCACAAATTTAGGATTTTTGTCTAATGCACATCATATAAATTGATTTTTCTCTCATTCTTAATTTAAGAGATAGTGTGTAAGCTTCAGCAAAAAGAGAGGAGATGATGAGGACATCGTTCTGAGATTCAGACATGTGCACCGATGACGGAATCGTAGATCGACGGCTACGATTCAACATCTCTACTTTTGATGCATTTCTTTATGTTTTATTTAGTTTTGTTGTTTTCCGAATTTACCCCTATGGGGAAGTGTTTTGTTATAGCAGCCTGGAGGGCAATTGTGTACTTTTTTTTTGTTTGAGACCTACATATAGTGGCCTTATGTGTTGTAAGAGGATGATGATTTGATAATGCAAATTTCATGTGTTTTCTTCTTCTTCTTGTGTGAGCACTAGAGAGAAGGGGGAGAGAGCTCAATGTGAGAGCAAGCGCAATACCCAGCAGTCGTTGGAAGAGTCCGCGGCTCGTGGTTTAATTTAATTTATTTTTCTTTTCTTCTCTTCCCGGCCCCAACCGCCAGCTCCTCCTTCCCCTTCCACCTCCGGCCATCCTCCACCACCCAAATCCTCCCCTAGTTCCACCACATCAAGCTCCAACCGACGGCCCAAATTCTCCCTCTCCTCCACCCCAACGCCACCCCCCTTCCTATTGCTGCCAGCCTTCCCCCTTGCTCCCCTTCAATTATGATGAGTTCAATCATCATAATTCCCTTCCTAAATTGGCTCCAAGTAAGAAGGAAAAGGAGTTAATTGATTTGAAATTCAAATTCAAATTTCAAATACTTGCCTTATTTACAAACCCTAATTTAGGAGAGTGTATAAATCCAAGTCTAATTTAAATTCAAATTAGATTTGAGTTCTTATTACCTTTCCTAAATTACATTAGTTGTTTTGGAAACTAATAAATCCCTCCCAAATCTCCTCCCTCCCATCATGATGCCGCCGACCTCCCTTTAATGGGCTCCCCTTGACTTTCCTTTGGAAACTCTCAACATTAATTGAATTTAAATTCAAATTTTCAAATTCAATTCCCTCCAAATCCCCTTAATCTGAATTAATTTCAGATTTAATAAATCTTTTCCCAACCCTAACCTCCTCTAGATCTCACCTACCCAAACCGTCCCCTCTCCCTCCTTGGCCGCCCCTTTCCTCTTGCCTCTTCACCCTCGGAAACCCTAGATCTCTCATGTTTGTTGAAGCCAAGAGAAGAAGACAAGCTCCTCCCTCCCTCTTGCCATTGGTGTATGGCCAATCCTGAGGTCGACCACTGTCTTGCCTACAACGCCCAAGGAGAAATCAATATTCTACTTTCCCCTTTCTACGAACCAGATTGGGAATACGACGACTCGGTGGAAAGCTACATCAACCACATCCTCCATTGCCTTGCCGAGACGATTTAACTCCAACAACCCCAAGTACCTTGGCTCCTCATCGGAAGATCAACGACTTCTTCTCCTCCAGCTATTTGTCTGGCGAACAAGGCCTTACGGGCCTCTTGTCTTGTGCTGGCGTCATTGAGATTGCTTCTACCATTCCTCCGCTGAACCCAACTCCAAGAGCGAGTGAGAAGGAACTCATGGTGACTATTTCTCGATGTTACACCGTGGATTCTTGTTTATTTGCTATTAGTATTATTATCTTGTTTTCATTGTTATTTTGATCCTCTTGCTAATGCTGACCTCTGTACAATACCCAAAAGAAACAAAATCAAAATCTTACCTTTCGGGTCGACGAAACCTGCCGAAATCCCGCTGTTCGGCGCCGTTCAGTCTCTGTCCCGTGAAATCCTGCTCAAAAGCCGCGAGCTCGCCTCGATCGAGCGCCCAAATCGTCGTTAAATAGCGAGGGGCTGCTCGACCCTTCTCTGGTTCACTCGCCTCCCACAACCGAATCCCTCCAAGCTCTTCCTTCGATCCCCCCATCCTGCTCTCTCTGCTTCCACGACCAAAGCCGACCGAGCTCCGATCTTCCCTACCCAAAGCCGAACTCATCCCGTTCACCAGCCTCCTTCTTCCTCTGTCCGATCCCTCCTCCGAACAAACCCCGATTCCTCCGCAGAAAGAGAGAGAGAGAGAGAGAGAGAGAGAGAGAGAGAGAGAGAGAGAGAGAGAGAGAGAGAGAGAGAGAGAGAGAGAGAGGGAGGGAGAAGCCGATCCTACCTCTACCATTGCCGCTCGACTTCGCCTCTTCCATGACATTTGATCGGAAGCAACAACAGGAACCCGCTGGCTGAGAAGGTAACTTCTCCCTTTCACGCACTTGCTCGGCTAAATCCCGTAAGCCAGCCGAATCAGAGGGAGAGAAGAGGGATTTTGTTTTTATTATTAGTTAATTAATATTAATTAGTTATAAATTATAATTTATTATTAATTAATTATAATTATCAATTATAATTAATTATTGATTAATTATAATTATAATAAATTAATCTTAATTAAACAATTAATTTTAATCAATTATTAATTATAATTATTTAAATAATTATGAGTAATTATTTATAATTAAATAATTTAAATTATAGTTAATTATTACTAATTAATTATAATTAGTTAATTAATTATTTATAATTAATTATAATTAAATGAATAATTATGATTATTTGCTCTTGTCTCGATCCATGTGCCAACCTCGACGACACTTGCACAGGTATAACTTCTAAACCCTAAAACTTTGAAAACCCGTTCCTGGCGCTTGCAACGCGGCGAACGACCAACTCATGCACGATTTTCTCTAGCGCGGTGAGAAGGGAATTCGTTGCGATGCTTGTGATGGGGCGGGTAATCAAAACCCCATTTTCGGCATTAGTGTCGGACCGAAAAATCAACTCATGCACGTTTTTCTCTAGCGTGGTGGGAAGGGAACCCGGTGCGATGCCTACAGCGAGGCGGGGTAAATTATAAAATTTCTTATTTTAAACTAGTGCCCGTAACCCATGCACGCCTTTCTCTGGCGTGGTGGGGAATAAAACAAATTACGGCCGCGGTGTCCTCTTCCGAGGGCACCTACCGTGCACGCTTTTCTCTAGCGTGGCGGGAGGCCCAGTTTTTCGTAGTTTTCCCCTAAACGGGGGAGACGCCGGAAGGCTGCCAAAATTTCGGGTAAATGCAAATCATATTTGGGACATTTTGAAGCTTTACTTGGACATTGATTGGAGCATCAAATGGACTTAATTCAAACTCAAACAATCTAATAACTTCAAGTGCAAATGAAACAAGAGAATGACTCGAATTCAAGTGAACTACAGGGGACTTGTAAACTCGGACCGGATTGAACATAAGAGAACAATTTGGAACATGACAGTTGAACTCAAGAGGACAAGGACTTAGAACAAGCAATGGACTTTATTTGGGACTCAAATGAACTTAACTTGGGCATAATTTAAGACGAAAACAAAACTTAATCAAGTGATGTTTTAAGGAATGAGAACTTGATTGAACTCAAATACAAAGAGCATTGACTTGAGATTGTAGTTTTGAACAACTACAAGAAGACTTAAATGTGAACTTGGACTCAAATTTGAACTTGATTTATACATCAAGTGAACCGGATTGAACAAAAGACATTAAGAACTTGAATTTGATACAAGGAATTTGTGAGACTTGAATCGTACGCAGAAGAACACAAGTGGGAATCATGGCAAATCGAGAAAACTTACAAATACCACTTATTCATAAATGATGAGGAAATTCCATACAATTGAGTTACTTAAGATAAGTGATGAATGATAAAGAGGTGCATTCATAAAGAATTTGTACTTTGATTACAAAGGACTTGGACCCGAAATTATAAGGGAACAACAATGAACCTACAACATTCGAACTATTGCAAGCAAACACACCAAGCTATAGAAGAGCTTTATTGCATATAAAGAGTTACCCACGGATGATAGTAGAAGTGCATGGTAATATACTCATGACTGAAGTATTGAAGGGCACACAAACAGATGTGGCATACCACCTTCAAGCAGAACACAACACATAAATGAAATAAATAAGTCTATAAGGTTCATCATGGGAATCTTCCATAAATGCAATATCCAAACTACAAGTGGAAGGGATTACTCATGATGGTTATTAGGAATATGCCACGAATACATTGAAGTCTCTCAAACTCGCCCACAATCAGTCATGCAAGCAAATACAGTTCTCTCCCCACAAGTAGAAGGCTTCAATAATGTTGTCAAAGACCTATATATCATCTACACTAAATGCTACATACAAAAAAAAATGTAGAGGAACAGTAGCAAATGCAAAAGCCTACGATCGGTTCTAGAAGACTTATATGTAAAAAGAGCTGACCACGAATAAAGGGACCATGTCTATAACAAATGCAACTCTCCGTACAAACAAAGGCAGGAGATTAGTTAGTGCACTATGATCCGCCTACAAAAATCAACAAATAGTGCACGACAGTCTACCTGTACAAAGCAGCAAATAACTGATCCAGAAGCTGCTACTCCACGCCATCAGATATGCAATCTCCGTACATGCAGACAGAAGGCGTCTACAAATATTTCAAAATACCCCTACACGTGCACTGTAATCTGTATACACATAGGTACACTAAAAGGGGAAAAAATACAATCCCAAACCCGCATGGGGCCCGGCGAGCGTTTTATTGGTACACACGTGACGTCTAGGGATGCTGCGCGGGTCATCAAATTTTGAACCCGATCCTCCTAAGAAGATAAAAGGAGTGGACAGAGTTCAATTATAAAATACCCCCAAATACCCACAAGGGCCCCGGCGAGCGTGTTATTGGTACACACGTGACGTCTAGGGATGCTGCGCGGGTTGACAAGTGAATTCAGGTTCGAAACCAATCCTTCTATACGGGTCAATAGAAGTCGACAGGGTCCGAACCATTAAGCAAATATAAAGTTGTGGCGACCGGTATATTTGCTTTAAAACATTCATATTAGGCCTTCAAGGCCTACAACAATATGAATTCACTAATAAAGGCACGAAGCTTACGAAACCCAATCCTCACTCAATAGCTCGACTGAGTTGACAAGGTTCAAGCTACAAATAGAAATGACCCCAAACACCATGATGATGGTCGTGTAGAATGTAGATCTCAACCGGAGGGGTTCACAAATACTTTCAATTGTCTCCCAAAAATCCATTTCAAATACTCTAAAGCTTTACCTAAAATACCCATAAAAATTCAAAAATCCAAAGCTCCACCCAAAATCCCAGAAAACTCTACAAAAATCCCAAAAATCCAAAATATTTAAAATTGAAATAAATCCATCAACACTTAAAGCAAAGTCCATCCACCCTCCACAACAGTCTGTCGGGATGGATAAATTCAAATAAACTTTAACTCACAAAGAGCCAAATGCCTAGTCAAAAATATCACTAGGATTCATTCTCAAACAATCTCTTGCTAGTAAGGACGTGGTATGTGTCCTCTAACCGGCAGTTTCGCCGCCAAATGGCACTGCATGTAAACGGTTATGACCCGGGGCCCTCTGAACCGAGTGTTTTTGCCGCCAAATGGCACCACAGATAGCGATTATGGCTAGAGCCAATACGCTCCTTAATGGCGTTAAATCCTTGAGATATGAATCAATAGGATATGTTTGATAGGGCACAAAGCTCTCTGTTAGCTAAGGTGGATTCAAATTTGTCCCCTTAGACAAGCATCCAACCCCGGTCTACAAGGTCCCCTTGGACGAAGCAACCCATGGCTGCCGACAATGATCCTTCTGTCAGGTTGGGTCGACTATCTCCTCTGACTAAGTAGACCAGGGACCATGATGGCCCAGGACGACGGAACCATGAGCTCTTGATCGGGTCCATCATCCATTCCCCCACCATCCGTTTTAAGTGTGAGATGGTGCAATTTCCATTTTGAATATCAAAATTTTCAAATTCCCAACTATTTTCAAACTTTTCAAACCTTTCCAAATACTCAAATCCAAACCCAATTTTCGATTTTCATATCCATTGCTTCTACTATATGCCAGATAACACGTATCTTTATACATATCTGATAGACGACTAGCCTTAATCGAAAGTTCTCTCTCGTTATCGGGAGAGGTAATTAACTATAGGGGCTTGCACCTATAAGAAACCAAAACTCAGATCATAAAGTCCTCACAAAATGAGGGCGAAATCTCTGGGTAGTGTCTTATCTACAAACCCATCTGCCTTCCAAAATTTACCCCAGAACTTATTTCGTTAAAATTCCCTCGCTGAATAGAAAGAAATCTAAGCGCGGCGGGGAGGTCGGGGCTGAATTTTTGGAGCCTACAGATTTCTGGCGACTCCGCTGGGGATTAGTTTCTCTTTCCATATTTGGCTAGTCATCTCAGTGCAATAGTAGCAGTTATATCAAATCGTACTCAAAATTTTGAGTCTTTCAAAATGATCTTTTAACAATTCAAATTTTTGAATTTTCTAAAAACGATTATTCAGTGAATTCATATGCATTTAGCAGTTTTTTAAATTTGTATTATCTTAATAGCTTGCTAATGATATCTGTTTTTGTTTTTGAGTTCTGTGCATGTCTCTGCATTTTGAAAGTGCGGGGTGATGTATCAGATTCTGATTACTAACCTTTGCCTTTCATTTATGCAGATGGATCTACATAACACGTTAATGACCGTCCAGCTTGGACGAGGAGCCAGGATTCAGCTGGCTAATGCTGTCATAGAAACCGGAAACACTGGAGCTACCATCCAGTTTGGTAGCGTTGACTTCCCGACGATTGCTACAAGGAATGCCGCCATTCCTGCGAATGGTAGGAATGTTGAGAAGTCTGCCAGAAGACTCAATGCTGATGAAGCTGTCACCCGTCGTGTGCATCTGCAGCACAACGACCTGTTGCTGAAAATTCTCGTGGAAGAATTTATGTATTCGAGAGGCTATCACAATCTGAAGTCCTGACCACCTGGAGAATTGTGAATGGTGGAAGAATCTCCGTGGTGACTGCAAACACCACCATTCTGTCAACCAGGTTATCTGCACCTGGGAAATACGATGCTGAGGCCTCCTCATCTGGAGGAAGGCCTACAAGGAGGCAAAGAAGGAAGATGAACGCTGAGCTCCGAGCTCAGTATCAACAACTCCCGATCCACCCATCAAATCTGCCTGCCCAAGAGGTAGAATCTACCATTCCAACACGGAATGGGTTTGCAAATTTAAAGTGGGTTAAAAGAAATATCTCCACTGGTGAGCTGAAGAAATTATTTTGGGACCAGCAGCCTGAAGTCCCAGCTCCTTCAAAGAGGAAAGAACCTGAAACTCTCTCGGCCCGGGTCTATAGGGTCCTGAAGACTGTAAAAGAGAGAGGATTGAATAAAAGAAGATACCAACGACCATTGATGGTCGAAGCAAGAAAGACTCCACTAAGAGAACGCTTATCTGTTGTGGTGGAGAGGAAAGAAAGGAAACATGTCCCACGTGGTGAACATCGGGGTGTGACACCTGAACCGCATGTTCAGGGATCCACTGCCGAAAGGTCTCGGTGGAAAGGAAAACAAGTCTAGAGGCCAAAGCCTCGAGGAAATGAGAAAGAAAGAAGAGAAAGGAGGATTGATCTGGGCGTGACATCCGGTGAGGCTTCCCGGAGATCCGCCCCCATTTACAAACAACGTCCGAAGTGGGCCCCAAAAAAGACCCATAATGACATTCCTCCAGACGGTAGACACCTTGGAGAATCCTCCAGGGGATCTCATCACCCTCCATCCCCTCCAAAAGAAGAAACCAACTTTGACCGCAGTTCGCTGGTTGAAGAAGTCCCCGTGCCTAACCAAGAACCGGAAGTCCAGTGGCGGCGCCGCTCGGAGATCCGAGTACTAGAAGAGGAAGGAAATATGCAAGGGGGAGACAACATTGAAGAAGAGGAATTCCTTGAAGAGGATGAAAATATACAAGAATACCTTGAAGGGGACGAAAATATTGAAGAAAACATTGATGAATTTATGGAGGGAAACCTAGAAGAAGAATTGAAAGAAATAAATAACACATTGGACATGGAGGTGGTCTACATGGTGAGACACGCCAATGTTAATGATGAAACCTACTATGATGACGTTGAAGATGATGACGATCAACAACCGCCAGTTAGGCGAGTTTATCAACATCGTCGTGAAGCTGGGTCCACCACTAGCAGAGGTGGTCATTCCCAAGCAGAAGAAGAAAGAGAAGAAGCCGAGGAGAATCCCTTTGCTGACGAGAATGTCACACTTGCAGACATGCAAAGACATAGGAGTCGACAAATGAGAGCCAAAGATAGAGAAATCTCTCAGTTAAATGAGAAGATGACTGAGATGATGGCTCAGATGGGGGCGATGATGCAGATGATGCAAAGAAATACTACTGTTGGTGCCATGCCCAATCCTCCTCCGGATCCTCCAAACTTTTGAATGCCTCAAGTCTCAGGAGTACGGGGCACTCTTGAAGGTGGCAACGAAGTTCATAATGTTATCCGTCAGCCCACCCCACAAAATATTGCAAGTACTTCCGAACCAAGGACTGCTGCACAATTAGAAGGAATCATCACAGAAAAGATCAGGGCTATTATAGCCGTCGATCAAGCAGAAAAGTTGGTGGGCAAAGGTCGTCCGTACCCTGCTGAGTACGACCAAGTACCGTACCCAAAAGGGTATTCTGTACCAAAGTTCAATACTTTCAACGGTAATAATAACCCCACGCAGCACCTGGCACAGTTTAAAACCACCTGTGGGAACACAGGAGACAATGACGCCCTACTCTTCCGGCAATTCGTCAGCAGTTTGACAGCAACTGCTTTCGAATGGTACGCTGAACTGCCAAATGATTCTGTGAAGACCTTCGCATAATTAGAAAATATGTTCGTGAAGAAATTCGCCAGTGCAACAGAGAAGATAACGATCGCGGACCTCGCTCTGGAGAAAAAAAAAGAGAAGAATCAGTGACAAAATACATCACTCGCTGACGAAATCTAAGTATGAAATATGAGCAGTAGTTAAAAGAAGAACATGCAGTACAGTTGTTAATGGGAAACATTGATGATAAGATGCAACCCTTCCTGTGCATGGCTACAATCAACACATTTCAAGACTTGCTTGACAGAGTTGCCAAATTTGAGAAACTGAATTTGTCCAGATCAGAATATCACTCTGATAAACCCAAGAAGGCTAAAGCCCCAAGTGCTAGAAGGGGTGAGGCCGACTCTACCTTCTTCTCCAGAGCTGATAGAGAAAAGCAGGTGATTTACAATGTAGACAAGGGCAACCAGCCGATGCAATATCAAGAAAAGCCCAAACAGGCCTACAACCCCAACCCCCAACCAAAGCTGATATTCGAGGGCAATGATAAGCCACGAACTTATCAAGGTGGAGGAGAACGCCAGAGATAGATAATGGGAACTGGTGATAGAACGTTCCAATCCCTCAAAGATAAAATGAATAAAGAATATTCATTCAAGAGGGAGAGTGTCGCCAAATTATTTCGACAAGTGTTGAAATCGGGTTTAGAACTGCCTGAATGCAAGAGACCCGAAGAGTCGAAGCACACTGGTGACCCAAATTATTGCCCATATCATCGGGTACTTAGCCATCCTATTGAAGATTGCTACATCTTCAAGGATTGGATTGAAAGAAAATATCAAAAAGGGGAACTCACTTTGTCCGACAATGTGTTGTCTCACCTTAGAAAGGAATCAACTCGGGTGGTCACGTCCTCTTCCATACCCCTGTTTGAAGAAAGACGAAATGAAAAGAAGTCAATTCAAGAAGAACAGTGGGAGACTGCGGTCTCTAAGAAAACTGTGAAAATGTTAAAGCAGCTCAAAGAAGTTCCGGGGGTGAAGTGGAAATCTCCTACATAACCAGTACTAAATTTGAAAGCTTTGCCTACAGCACAAGCGTCTTCTTCTAAACAATTTTCCAATCAAGCTGGTTCTTCAAAGACTGGAAAGATGAAATTATCCAAGAAGAAGACCAAGCTGAAGAAGCCCAAGGAGAAGATGACTGCGACTCAAAGGGTTATCGACAGTTTGGATGAATACTACCAGACTGTGAGGCGACCTATCAAACTCGTTGACTTTATGACAGAGCTTAAAATAGATGAAGCCAAAGAAGGAGATGAAGATTCTCTTCCCAAGAAGTATGTAGGGTCATCTTGGTGGCGCCGAGTGCCTAGATAAAAGAAGAATACACAGAAGAAGTACCCTCTGAATTTTGTATGATGGTGTTGCCAATAGATTACAGTTCGGAGGAGGATTTGTATTTTCCAAAAGGAGATGAATCAGACCCTAGTATAGCGTCTCGGATGGGACATGTAAACCTGGGTGGTGATTATGAATCAACAGATGAGTCCCTAGATACAACAATGGCTGATTCTGAAGAAACTGCACTATTAAATGACTCTGAACCGGAGGAGATTGCTCAAGTGCAGTTAAGAAGCGGCAAGATACCACCGCCTCCACCGAAGAAAGGGGTCTCCAATAAAGATAAGGAGAAAGAGATAGTTATCAACGATGATATTATTCTTGAAGATCTTAAGAAAAAGAAAACTTCAGCCACTGGGATAGATTATAATATTTTATCCCATCTAAGAAAAATCCCAGCACAGCTCAGCATATACGATGCATTAGTAATGTCTAAAGACCTTCGGGAGATTCTGATTCAGGCTCTCAAAGATCCCGAAAGATACGAGGCCTATTTTGCTGAACGTAATTTAACTGAGGTTTTACAAGCTCGTAATGAGCCGTTCATTACCTTCTCCGAAGAAGACATGATGCTTGGGACTACAGACCATAATTGTCCTCTATTTGTCACCGCAGAGAGTGATAAGTTGATCATCAGTCGAATCCTGATCGATCATGGATCCTCCGTGAATCTGATAAGCTTGAAAGCACTAAGTTCTCTCTGCCTCGATGTGGAACACCTCGGGCCAGATAAACTGATGGTGCATGGTTTCAATAAAAAAAGCAGAAAACCCTTGGATCATTTATGCTGCCTCTTGTAGTTAGAGAGCTCCATACATAAGCTAAATTCCATATAATTGACGCGGATACTTCATTCAAGGCGCTACTAGGTCGTCCCTGGTTGCATGAATATGGCATTGTCCCGTCAACATTACACCAGTGTATGAAGTATCTCAAAGATGGAGAAGAATTCAGGATCTCTGGTGACATTCAGCCCTTTACAGTTCATGAAGCAACAGTCTATGAAGATGCGTGGTACTTCATGCCAAAAAAACAAGTCTTCAAGCTCCCTTGAAGCTAGAGCATCTAAACTCAAAGGCTGCAAAGCGACCTGAACGGGAAGGTGAGAAGAAGCAGGTGGGGAGAAAGAAGGCAATGCCGACTCTTCCGAAAGCATCGATCATTCCAAAAGAAAAGAAGCATGTACCTCATCTTGGGAGTGACACGGATGAAGATGATGTTACTCCTGCCAAATCTCAAAGAGTATGCCAGTCCACGGATGAATGAAGTAGGTAGGTTGAATTTTCAAATGATGATTATGACTACGACTCAATTTACATGAACACAGTACAGAATGTGTTCTCCAGAAGAATTGACAGTCTATCAATTTCAGATAGCGTACTCGTAGTCACACGTGTTCCATTGCAACACTTCAAAGAAATTATTCCGCGCGAGGTGCATAAAGTTGAAGAACTCGCCACACTCTATCTGCCTCCCCTTAAAAATGGGATTGTGCCAAAGAATGTGTTATATTCCACGGAAGTGCGCGAAGACGAGAATCATGATTGAGATTGCATGCTCCTCGACTCCGAGGAATTATTTCCTACGAGGCTGCCTAGGTTCAATACCAAGAATTTTCAAAAAATGCTACGAAAACAAATCAATATTCCTACTACCAAATGACAACTTCGTACAAGCTTGGGCCTCTGGTATGGAAGGAATCCACGTCCATTACGATGGAAGGATACAGATGCATATAGAGGTATCAGATTCATCAAACGAAAATTTCTCCGGAAAGAAACTTGTCGGGCAATCACATATATGGAAATTGAATCCGAGGATGATGTTGCTGAAGAGACATACGAAGCTGATGATTATAATGATCAACCCGTAGAGGCCGAACCTGCACCAGAAGAGCTTGAAGATGGTGGACAGGCAGCCACTATGGATGAACTAAAATAAGTCAACTTGGGAACTAAGGATGACCCTCGCCCAACCTTCATTAGTTCTCTCCTACCCGAAGAACGAATAGAAGAAATAAAAGAACTTCTCTGTGAATTCAGGGACTGCTTTGCCTGGACATATGTTGAGATGTCCGGCTTATCCCCTGACATAGCAGTTCACAGATTAGCAATCAAACCAGATGTAGCACCTGTCAAGCAAGCTCTAAGGAGAATGAGATTGGATATTGAAGAACAAGTGATTGCAGAAACGAAGAAACTCATAGAGGCAGGCTTCATCCGAGAAGAAAAGTATGCTGATTGGATCGCAAATATCATCCCAGTGAAGAAGAAGAATGGACAGATACGTGTCTGCATTGACTTTAGGGACCTCAATAAAGTGTGCCCAAAAGATGACTTTCCACTCCCTGTATCCGAACTCCTGGTGGACAATACGTCAAACTACGACATATTCTCCTTTATGGATGGATCGTCAGAATACAATCAAATCAAAATAGTGCCCGAAGATGAAAAGCATACATCGTTCAGGACGCCCATCGGGATTTTCTGCTACACGATCATGCCCTTTGGCCTAAAGAATGCTGGTGCCACCTACCAGCGGGCAATGACTCACATATTTGATGATTTGATACATCAGAAGGTCGAGTGCTATGTAGATGACCTTGTTGTCAAAAGTCTTGGTCGAAATGATCACTTAAAAGATCTCAGAACTGTATTTGAGAGAATAAGAAACTTTGATCTAAAGATGAACCCTCTCAAATGTGCATTCGGGGTCTCCTCCGGCAAGTTCCTGGGCTATGTTGTTCGTCATCGAGGCATAGAGATCGACCCCAACAAAATTAAGGAGATCACGGAGATGCCACCACCAAGGAACCTTCGATAGCTTCGCTCGCTGCAAGGACAATTGGCTTTCATTCGGAGATTCATATCAAATCTATCGGGTAGGTGCCAGCCATTTTCAAATCTAATGAAGAAAGATGTCCGTTTCAAATGGGATGCAGAATGCCAGGAGGCATTTGACAGCATCAAAAGATATTTATTGAATCCGCCCATTCTTGCAGCCTCAATTCCGGGGAAGCCTCTTATACTGTATACAGCTGCACTAGAAGAGTCCCTCGGAGCACTATTGGCCCAAAATAATGAAGAAGGCAAAGAAAATGCGCTCTACTACATCAGTCGAAGGTTGATTGGAGCAGAAAGCCGTTATTCTCCTATTGAAAAGTATTGTTTGGCGCTAATTTTCGCAGTTCAGAAACTTCGCCACTATATGTTTTCTCATAAAATCACACTGATATCAAAGATCGATCCGCTGAAGTTCTTGATGACAAGACCAGCGTTGACAGGTCGCCTGGCCAGGTGGGCAGTATTGTTATTATAGTTTGAAATCACATACATGCCACAGAAGGCGGTGAAAGGATAAGACTTGACAGATTTCCTCGCTGCACACCCAATCCCGGCCGATTCTCCACTAAACGATGATTTGCCCGATGAGCAGATAATGCAGGTTGAGGAGAATGAAAAGCTACCATTCTGGGAGATGTACTTTGATGGGGCATCATCTATCAAACATGTCCGACCTCCAAATATTGCAAGAGCCCGAGCTAGCATCGGTCTCATTTTCATAGCACCCGAGGGAGCCATAATGAGGTTTTCATTCAGTTTGACTGAACCTCGGACCAATAACGAAGCCGAGTACGAAGCTTTATTAGCAGGGTTGGAGATTGCGATTGATGTCAGAATCCAACATCTCCAAATCTTTGATGATTCTCAGCTTATAATAAATCAAGTCCTCGGTATTTATAAGGTTGGCAAAGCCGAATTGGCCCACTATCACCGACGAGCCCTTGAGCTTTTGAAGCAAGTACCAAATGTCAAAATGGCTCGAGTTCTTCGAGGACAGAATGCTTAAGCAGATTGTCTAGCCAAATTGGCCAAAGAAATGACGAACATCAACGAGGAGAGGCCTATATTCATAGGAGTTTATACTCGTAGGATTTTGGAGCCCGCTCTGCTACAATTTCCAAGGGCCAGATTCAAGTCAGCAGGATGAAACCCCAGTTGACCCTCAACCTCTCCATCAGATCGTTATGGAGAATTATCTAGAAGAATTTCACATGTCCAAGAGACATAAAGCTAGTCAAACTTCAGAATCGTGGTGGCATTGTTTAGATATTGGAGTCGAAAATGATTGGAGACAGCCATTCATTGACTACTTCAAAGAAAACAAACTCCCGACAGAAAAGTCTATGGCGGCACAAATCCGAAAAAGGGCGTTGCGATACGCATTTGTCAATGATACGTTGTACAGATGAGCCTTTGATCAAATATGGCTAAGGTGCCTAGGGACCAAGGAAGTTGATAAAGTGGTGACAGAAGTCCACGAAGGGCTTTGCGGAGCACATCAGTTAGGTCCCAAAATGGCCGCTAAAATCAAGAGGATGGGATATTATTGGCCAACTATGGTCATGGATTGTATTGATCACGCAAAGAGGTGTCACAAATGTCAGATTTACGATGATGTTATACATTAGCCTCCAAATCCACTACACCCAATAATAGCGTCCTGGCCATTTGAATGCTGGGGTACTGATATTATCGGGCCAATAGATCCGTCGTCATCAGCGGACACCGCTTTATTCTGGCAGCAACAGACTACTTTTCAAAGTGGGCAGAAGTGACTCCATTCAGAGAGGTCACATCCGAGCATGTGATCAACTTTTTCACCCATAATGTTGTCTAAAGATTTGATGTGCCACGCCGAATAATCTCAAGCAATGGTACTGCTTTCAAAAGTACAAAAATCTATAAGTTCGTTGATCGGCACAAAATCGATTGGCGATATTCGTCCATATACAATCCAAGGGCGAATGGATTGGCAGAAGCTTTCAACAAGACGCTGGTGAAATTGTTGAAGAAGATTCTCACCAAGAATAAAAGAGAGTGGCATACGAAAATGGCAGAGGCACTGTGGGCGTATCGTACAAACCTATAAAACGCCAACCAAAGCTACTCCTTACTCTCTAGTATTTGGAGTTGAAGCGGTGTTGCCACTAGAAGTTGAACTCCCATCTCTTCGGGTGGCGATCCAGAATGAGCTAACTCGGGAACAGAATGCTCGCCTCAGAATGGAAGAGCTCGACGCACTTGATGAACTCAGGTTACAAGCTCAACAAAACCTAGAAATCTACCGAGGAAGAATGACAAAATCCTTCGATCGTATGGTGCATCCTCGAACATTTCAAGAAGGGGAATTGGTCATGGTGCTGAGAAGACCAATCATTCCACATCGAAAAATTGGTGGCAAATTCGTATCCAATTGGGAAGGCCTCTTCGTCATCGAGAAGGTGTACCAAGGAGAAGCATATCAGTTGATCGATCTGAACGATCAGAGGCCTATGCCACCTATCAACGGCCAACATTTAAAGAAATATTTTGCATGAAATTTTCATAACTGATGTATTTTGTGATGATCAAAATTTTATATGCATATTTATCAATGCATGTTTGCTTATATTTTGAAATTCTCTTGTATAGCAAGAACGCATTTCGAAATCCCCCATCAAATTGAGGGCATTTTAAATATTTATTTGGGTCGACATCGTGCTATACGCCGAGATCTCCAAATAAATATTTAAGATCTTAAAGACAAAAAGCCTATCCAAAATGTCCATACGAGACAGGGGGCATTTTAAATAATCATTTGGGTCGACATCGTGCTATACGCCGAGATCTCCAAATGAATATTTAAAATTTTATATTCTAAATTTATTTCATTCTAGAATGTCCCTGCGAGACAGGGGGCATTTTAAATATTTATTCGGGTCGACATCGCACTGCATGCCGAGATCTCCGAATAAATATTTAAAATTATCAATTCAAATGTTCTTTTGTGTTAAAAAATACACATACTTGTTTTTCAAAGTATATGCAGGTGATTTTTCAAAAGAGAGACAACATCTTCTACAACAAACCAAGACTCAAAAGTCAAGAAAGAGACTTTTGTGGCTACACACTCCTACAAAATTGAGCCGAAGAAGCTTGAAGTCTTTCGACAGCCTGAAGCTTAAGATTCGAATGGGTGTAAAAGGTCGGATCCAACACGCCCAAATATGGCCGGATCGCTGACAGCTCCGTCTACTCAACAAGCCATAAGAACGGCCGTAGTAGCGGAACCCCCACTTTGTCAACCCGTTAGTAGGGACTGTAGGAAGTACGAAGGCAAATTTAACTCGACAAGTTCAAGTGATTGTAGTCTACAAAATTCTCCTAAATGACTGGAGAATCAAAGTTCAAGTAGAAGGAGAGTCTCGAACAACCACCGAATGTTCGTAGGCTTCAAAATCTACAACCATGAATGATGACTCTAAATCTACCAACTTCAGTAAAATCAGTATTGGGGAGTGTAATTACCATAGCTCAAGTCGAAGCCTGAATGGGTGTAAGAGGTTGGATCCAACAAGCCCAAATATGGCCGGATCGCTGGCAGCTCCATCTACTCAACAAGCCATAAGAACGGCTATAGTAGAGGAACCCCCATCTCAGCAACCAGAGGACGAAGAGCTGTCAAATCCCAGCTCTCCCGATCTGACGAACTCAAGTGATTCAGATTAAATTCTTCTCAAGTTGTTAAGAATCAAGAAACTACCTATGTTCGGTACTATCAACTGAATCCAGAACCTGCAAATCCTTCAACAAATCCGTAAAGCACAAAGCGAGGATCGAAGGAATTTTTCTTCAACAAGTCCGTCAAAGCACAAAGCAAAGGACCGACGAAAATTATCCCAAAGTTCACACAAATCCTTAGGTTGAACTAAAAGGATTCGTCATCAACAAGTCCGTTATGCACAAAGCTCTGGACTGATGACTTTTTGCCATCGACCTAATACAAACTTAAGGGTTTAGGTCATCGACATCTACTCCTTCAACAAGCCTGCCAAAGATGAAATCATAGGACCAAAGGTACAAAAACCACCTGACAAGTCAATAAAGACAAATCAGGTAATTCTCCATCAATGTCCACAGCATAAAGCACAGGACGAAAGAAATCAGTATCTCAACCATCTATTGATACATCCAAGAGATCTATGGAGAAAGAAAACCTTAGTGTTACATCCAAGCAAAATTTTGGAGATCCACTAAAGGAAAATCGTAGTGTGACATCCAAATAAATTTTTGGATATCTACTAAATAAAAGCCCTAGTGTGACATCTAGAATAAGTATCTAGATATCCACATGGTCAATCAGCGTACAACAAACGTGATTTGCTCTAGACGCGTAACATATTTGTTGGGGGGCATTTGTTGACCTCTGTACAATACCCAAAAGAAACAAAATCAAAATCTTACCTTTCGGATCCACGAAACCTGCCAAAATCCCGCTGTTCGGCGCCGTTCAGTCTCTGTCCCGTGAAATCCTGCTCAAAGCCGACCGAGCTCCGATCTTCCCTACCCGAAGCCGAACTCATTCCGTTCACCCGCCTCCTTCCTCTGTCCGATCCCTCCTCCGATCAAACCCTGATTCATCCGCAGAAAGAGAGAGAGAGAGAGAGAGAGAGAGAGAGAGAGAGAGAGAGAGAGAGAGAGAGAGAGAGAGAGAGAGAGAGAGGGAGGGAAAAGCCGATCCTACCTCTACCATTGCCGCTCGACTTCGCCTCTTCCACGACATTTGATCGGAAGCAACAACAGGAACCCGCTGGCTGAGAAGGTAACTTCTCCCTTTCACGCACTTGCTCGGCCAAATCCCGTAAGCCAGCCGAATCAAAGGGAGAGAAGAGGGATTTTTTTATTATTAGTTAATTAATATTAATTAGTTATTAATTATAATTTCTTATTAATTAATTATAATTATCAATTATAATTAATTATTGATTAATTATAATTATAATAAATTAATCTTAATTAAATAATTAATTTTAATCAATTATTAATTATAATTATTTAAATAATTATGAGTAATTATTTATAATTAAATAATTTAATTTATAGTTAATTATTACTAATTAATTATAATTAGTTAATTAATTATTTATAATTAATTATCATTAAATGAATAATTATGATTATTTGCTCTTGCCTCGATCCGTGTGCCAACCTCGATTACACTTGCATAGGTATAACTTCTAAACCCTAAAATATTGAAAACCCATTCCCAACGCTTGCAACACGGCGAACGAACAACTCATGCACGCTTTTCTCTAGCGTGGTGAGAACGAAATTCGTTGCGATGCTTGTGATGGGACGGGTAATCAAAACCCCATTTTCGGCGTTAGTGTCGGACCGGAAAACTAACTCATGCACGCTTTTCTCTAGCGTGGTGGGAAGGGAACCCGGTGCGACACCTACAGTGAGGCGGGGTAAATTATAAATTTGCTTATTTTAAACTGGTGCCCACAACCCATGCATGCCTTTCTCTGGCGTGGTGGAGAATAAAATAAATTACGGTCGCGGTGTCCTCTTCCGAGGGCACCTACCGTGCACGCTTTTCTCTAGCATGGCGGGAGGCCCAGTTTTCCATAGTTTCCCCTAAACGGGGGAGACGTCGGAAGTCTGCTGAAATTTCGGGTAAATGCAAATTATATTTGAAACATTTTGGAGCTTTACTTGGACATTGATTGGAGCATCAAATGGACTTAATTCAAACTCAAACAATCTAATAACTTCAAGTGCAAATGAAACAAGAGAATGGCTCGAATTCAAGTGAACTACAGGGGACTTGAAAACTCGGACCGGATTGAACATAAGAGAACAATTTGGAACATGAACATTTGAACTCAAGAGGACAAGGACTTAGAACAAGCAATGGATTTTATTTGGGACTCAAATGAACTTAACTTGGGCATAATTTAAGACAAAATCAAAACTTAATCAAGTGATGTTTTAAGGAATGAGAACTTGATTGAACTCAAATACAAAGAGCATTGACTTGAGATTGTAGTTTTGAACAACTACAAGAGGACTTAATGTTAACTTGGACTCAAATTTGAACTTGATTTATACATCAAGTGAACCGGATTGAACAAAAGACATTAAGAACTTGAATTTGATACAAGGAATTTGTGAGACTTGAATCGTACGCAGAAGAACACAAGTGGGAATCATGGCAAATCGAGAAAACTCACAAATACCACTTATTCATAAATGATGAGGAAATTCCATACAATTGAGTTACTTAAAATAAGTAATGAATGATAAAGAGGTACATTCATAAAGAATTTGTACTTTGATTACAAAGGACTTGGACCCGAATTTATAAGGGAACTACAATGAACCTACAACATTCGAACTATTGCAAGCAAACAGACCAAGCTATAGAGGAGCTTTATTTCATATAAAGAGTTACCCACGGATGATAGTAGAAGTGCGTGGTAATATACTCATGACTGAAGTATTGAAGGGCACACAAACAGATGTGGCATACCACCTTCAAGCAGAACACAACACATCAATGAAATAAATAAGTCTATAAGGTTCATCATGGGAATCTTCCATAAATGCAATATCCAAACTACAAGTGGAAGGGATGACTCATGATGGTTATTAGGAATATGCCACGAATACATTGAAGTCTCTCAAACTCGCCCACAATCAGTCATGCAAGCAAATACAATTCTCTCCCCACAAGTAGAAGGCTTCAATAATGCTGTCAAAGACCTATATATCATCTACACTAAATACTACATACAAAAAAAAAAATGTAGAGGAACAGTAGCAAATGCAAAAGCCTACGATCGGTTCTAGAAGACGTATATGTAAAAAGAGCTGACCACGAATAAAGGGACCATGTCTATAACACATGCA
Source organism: Dendrobium huoshanense (assembly GCA_016618105.1). Lineage (NCBI taxonomy): Eukaryota > Viridiplantae > Streptophyta > Magnoliopsida > Asparagales > Orchidaceae > Dendrobium > Dendrobium huoshanense. The sequence goes on from CM028345.1 coordinate 20,340,501, forward strand.
ACTCTCCGTACAAACAAAGGCAGGAGATTAGTTAGTGCACTATGATCCGCCTACAAAAATAAACAAATAGTGCACGACAGTCTACCTGTACAAAGCAGCAAATAACTAATCCAGAAGCTGCTACTCCACGCCATCAGATATGCAATCTCTGTACATGCAGACAGAAGGCGTCTACAAATATTTCAAAATACCCCTACACGTGCATTATAATCTGTATACACATAGGTACACTAAAAGGGAAAAAATACAATCCCAAACCCGCATGGGACCCGGTGAGAGTGTTATTGGTACACACATGACGTCTAGGGATGCTGCGCGGGTTATCAAATTTTGAACCCGATCCTCCTAAGAAGATAAAAGGAGTGGACAGGGTTCAATTATAAAATACCCCCAAATACCCGCAAGGGCCCCAGCGAGCGTGTTATTGGTACACACGTGACGTCTAGGGATGCTGCGCGGGTTGACAAGTGAATTCAAGTTTGAAACCAATCCTTCTATATGAGTTAATAGAAGTCGACAGGGTTCGAACCATTAAGCAAATATAAAGTTGTGGCGACCGGTATATTTGCTTTAAAACATTCATATTAGGCCTTCAAGGCCTACAATAATATGAATTCACTAATAAAGGCACGAAGCTTACGAAACCCAATCCTCAGTCAATAGCTTGACTGAGTTGACAAGGTTCAAGCTACAAATAGAAATGACCCCAAACACCCCGATGATGGCCGTATTGAATGCAGATCTCAACCGGAGGGGTTCCCAAATACTTTCAATTGTCTCCCAAAAATATATTTCAAATACTCTAAAGCTCTACCTAAAATACCAATAAAAATCCAAAGCTCCACCCAAAATCCCAGAAAACTCCACAAAAATCCCAAAAATCCAAAATATTTAAAATTGAAATAAATCCATCAACACTTAAAGCAAAGTCCATCACTCGTCCGCAACAGTCTGTCGGGGTGGACAAATTCAAATAAACTATAGCTCACAAAGAGCCAAATGCCTAGTCAAAAATATCACTAGGATCCATTCTCAAACAATCTCTTGCTTGTAAGGACGTGGTATGTGTCCTCTAACAGGCAGTTTCGCCGCAAAATGGCACTGCAGTTAAACGGTTATGACCCGAGGCCCTCTGAACTGAGTGGTTTTGCCGCCAAATGGCACCACAAATAGCGGTTATGGCCAGAGCCAATACGCTCCTTAATGGCGTTAAATCCTTGAGATTGAATCAATAGGATATGATTGATAGGGCATAAAGCCCTCTGTTAGCTAAGGTAGATTCAAATTTGTCCCCTTAAACAAGCATCCAACCCCGGTCTACAAGGTCTCCTTGGACGAAACAACCCATGGCTATCGACAAGGATCCTTCTGTCAGGTTGGGTCGACTACCTCCTCTGACTAAGTAGACTAGGGACCACGATGGCCCAGGACGACGAAACCATGGGATCTTGATCGGGTCCATCATCCATTCCCCCACCAACCGCTTTAATTGTGAGATGGTGCAATTTCTATTTTGAATATCAAAATTTTCAAATTCCCAACTATTTTCAAACTTTTCAAACCTTTCCAAATACTCAAATTCAAACCCAATTTCCAATTTTCATATCCATTGCTGCTATTATATGCCAGATAACACGTATCTTTATACATATCTGATTGACGACTAGCCTTAATCGAAAGTTCTCTCTCGTTATCGGGAGAGGTAATTAACTATAGGGGCTTGCGCCTATAGGAAACCAGAACTCGGATCATAAAGTCCTCACAAAATAAGGGCGAAATCTTTGGGTAGTGTCTTATCTACAAACCAATCTGCCTTCCAAAATTTACCCTGGAACTTATTCCGTTAAAACTCCCTCGCCGAATAAAAAGAAATCTAAGCGCGGCGGGGAGGTCGGGGCCGAATTTTTGGAGCCCACAGCTAACCTCATTGTAACCGCTTACCATCACTTAATCTTCTAATGGAAATTCTAAGAATTTAACTTGAGTGAAACATAAGTTTTTAACAAGCAAAGTTCATGTCCAATTTTTATTGTTAAAATCCAAAGTAACTTATCGCATGTATGTTTTACATCAGGAGAGATTTCATGGAAAAACATTATTATTCCTACAGTGGAAAACTCTAGAGAAACAGAGATTCTTTTTGTGAGAGAGTGAACTATTTACTCTTTTTTTTTCCAAACCTGATGGACCTTAGGTAATGAAAATGTGTTATTTTGAGAGCTTTAGCATTGCATTTGTACGAGATCTTGAATCTCTAAAACCCTTTGAAACAAGATTTTCCTAGCCAATAGGCTAGAGTAGCATCCTTTTTATTTTGAGTAGAAATGAGGGTGTAGGATTTTTTTATTATCCATGAATGAGAAATACTTCTCTGCCTTACAGTAATGGATATGAAAATTGGTACATGAAAGGAGAGGGGAAAGGGCAATCACAAAACCAGCATGGGCCCCTACGAGCGTGTTGTAGAAATACACGTGATGTATAGGGATGTTGTGTAGGTCAAAAAATGAACATAGTTCAAGCCCGATCCTTCTATATGAATAGTTTCTCCTATACGACGCGATGTGCCTTCAATCAATATAATGTCCGTTCAAGGCAGTAATCATTGACTTTGACGTATATAACATCAGCAAGGACACAGTCATCCAAGGTTAAAATGATTGATTCTTTATTTAAGACAACAGTAGAAAATGATGAAGATGGCATAATCAAGGAGTTGCCCACTAATTCTTATACGAGTTCTGGGAAGAGAGCCAGATCAAATCATTATGGAGTGAGTGAATCTCAGTTCAACTAGGTTCTAAACATTGAGTTGGAAAATATTATTGAGGCTTGCAAGTTTCTTGATAAATAGTGGTCGTGCATCCAACATGCCTTCTAAATAAAAATATTGAAGTATTACGACAAATGCAAACTTCTACGAGCCATCATAGAAGACCTGTCAAATGTCCAAAATACCCCTGCACATGCACTGTAATTTATATACATATAGGTACGCGAAAGGAGGGGGGCGAGGGAAATCACAAAACCCGCATGGACCCCAACGAGCGTGTTGTAGAAATACACGTGATGTATAGGGATGCTGCGTAGGTCAATAAATGAACATAGTTCGACCCCGACTCTTCTATATGAATAGATGAGAGTCGACCTGGCTCGAACTATCAAACAGATATGCTGTTAGGGTGTCTACCAGGATATCTATTTTATATGTTTATATAAAACCTTGAAGGCCTCCAGTAAAGAAAATTCATCAGCAAAGATATAAAGCCTATAAAACCCGATCCTCTGTCGATAGCTCGACAGAGTCGATAAAGTTCAATGAATGGAAATGACCCCAAACACACCAATGATGGCCGTGTTGAATGTTTATCTCAACTAGAGGGGTTAACTCCAACCATTTCAAATGCCTTCAAATTCTCACATAATACAAAGCATTTTCAAATGACCCTAGTCTCGCTGATGATGGTCGTGTTGAGTGTAGATCTCAACAGGAGGGGTGATTCCAACATTAAAAGTTCCACCCAAATACCCACAAAAATTCAAAATTCATAAAATTCAAGTATTTAAAATTGAAATTAAATCATCAAATCACTTCAAACAAAATTCATCCACACTCCACAACAGTTTGCTGGGGTGGATAAATTAAAATTTACTTTACCTCACATAGAACTAATGCCTAGTAGAAAATATCATTATGATCAATTCTCAAATAATCTCCTACTAGTAAGGACGTGGTACGTGTCCTCTGACCGGCGGTTTTGCTGTCAAATGGCACTGCAGGATAAACGATCATGACCTGAGCCCCTCTGAACTGAGTAGTTTTGCCGTCAAATGGCACGACGAAATACCGGTTATGGCCAAAGCCAGTACATTCCTTAGTGACATCAAATTCTTGAGCTATAAATCAATAGGATATAATCGATAGGGCATAAAGCCCTCTATTAGCTAGAGGGGATTCAAATTTGTAGGGTACGATGGGATGAGGAACAGATGACTGGAGTAGGTCGGAGCAGGCGGAGGCTGGGGTCGGCCGACAAGTTCGACGTCAAGTGCAAGAGTCGAACGGCGAGCAGGAGTGTGCAGGGTTGGGCCTGGATATCGGGTTGGCTTCGGTTGAGGTTCCGCGAGTGTAGGCGGCTTCGAGTGAGCGGAGATGGCAACACAGAGGTAGAGTCGTCGGCGGTTAGAGCTTTTGGTTGGCTTAGTTAGACTGGAGCATGTAAGTTCTAGTTTTTTTTTTGCTTGCGATTTCTTTCGATCCTCTGAGCGGGAGAACGAATGAGTGGTTTGATAGTTTTGTGCCATGAGTAGCGCACGAGGGGATCGTGGTTTGTGGGAGCCGGTCGGTTGAGTTTGATCATTGGTTTGTTGGCAATTAGGTCATGGGATCGTGGGTGATTCTCATTCTACAGCCAAATGGACTGCGTTGTTGCGATTACATCATCGAATTTGCCTAAGAGAGAGCCCCTCATAGCCAAATTGGATGAAAAATGTCAAAATCAGCGACCGACACCCAAAATTAGCGTGCGATGTTACCCAAACGACGTACAAGTGCGAAACGGATTTTGTTGTTGCATCCGAAATGACAACAATAACCAAAAAAACTATAATTTTGCTAAATGAAAATCACGCATTCAATTTGGCATGAGTTTCAAGGCGATGATTCAAGAATTTGTGCACAAATCAAGGAAAAACCAACATTTGGAGCTCTTTTGTTTAATGATAATAATAATAATTATTATTATTATTATCATTATTAAAATAAAATAAAAATCTGCTAACCTCGTATCTGTCAAAAAATTCAAAAAATCCTGCTGAAATCTTAGCAAATCTTACTGAAGCCTCTATCGAACTGTATACCTTGTCTCCTCTCGTAAATCTTGTAGCCCAGCCTCGATCGCAACTCTACACTATTTGTTAAAATGAGATGAACGCTCTTCATTTTTTCTCTGGCTTCTACACTCAAAATCCCGAGTACCTTCGTCCTCACGCTCAAGCTTCAAAACCACCTAGTCCCCGCAACCGCTCGATTTGGTCCTTCCCCACAGCCGAGTACCTTCTTCCTCACTGTGTCATACTTCATACAAACCCAACAACCTCCCTTCCCCTTTGTTCCTCCACTATAGTAACACATCAAAATTGCTCAACTCTAAAATACACTCGGCCCAAAAGCCGAATTCCTCCATCAACTCAACTGCAAATCCCCAATAAAAATCAACCCACACCAAATAGCCCACAATTATTCACATCTCACCAAACAACATACTACAACCACCATCTCTCTTCCTTTCACTATTATTGTTAATATAATAATTTGTAATTATTAAAATTTTTATTAGTTAAAAGAGAGAAAAGAGACAAAAAAAAGAAGAAAAGCAAAAAAAGAAAGGATTAAAAAAAAGACAGGAGAAAGAATTAAAAAAAGGGGAAAGAGAGATTATTTTGTGCATTTTGCCTCGACGTCGACATCGTGGCGCATCAGGGGATCACCCTACACGCTCTCTTAGCATGGTAGGTGGGAACCCGATGCAACGCTTGCGGTGAGCCAGGTAGGCCATTGCGTGCTTGCAGGAAAAAAAACTGTGTACTTTCAGACAGAAACCTCAATAACCCCTACACGGTCTCGTAGCATGGTGGGATTAAAAATCACAGTTGTGGTGTCACCTGACACCTACCCTACAGGCTCTCGTAGCATGGTAGTGAAGGCTCAGCACCCAAAATTTCTAGTAAACGAGGGAAAAGTAGGAAGGCTGCCGAAATTTAGAGCAGAGGAAACCTGATTTGAACAAAATGACAAAGACTTGAACAACTACAAGAGACTTAAATTAAACTTAACTACAGCGAACATAACTTAAAATAATGAGCAGGGAACTGAATCTTGAACTAATAAATTCACGGCTGCACTGAAAATGCAAATGCTAACTAGTGAGCATTTTCATCCAAATGAAAATTAACGAACAAGCAAGGGACTCATAGTGGGAGATTTTCAGACATAATCAACATGTTAGTCATTTACAAGCACGGAAAGTCATCTCTTGCAAACAAGCATAGAATGACTTTTTATGAACACATCAATCAACATACAAACATACATATTGATTCCTCATGAGCATCGAAAGTCAACACACAAAGAACATGGTAGTTTGCCAACTGACGTACATGAAGGAAACCAGTAGCGAATACAGCTCACCTAGCAGTCAGCATTAATGTGTAGATGAATACACAAACTCATCTGTGAACAATGAAACTTCTTGCAAATGCATATAGTGCAACATACAATGAATATGAGCATCTGCAAGCAAATGTAGGACACTCGTCAAGCATTTAGTAGTCCATCTACGGGTGATGATGAACAACGTACAGTATATGCTTGATCCATACCCCCCCCCATAGTCAACAACCATGCAATGGCAGTTAAATACACCGACCCCTATGCAAGCAAAAGCTGATGACATGTAGCAAATGCAAGCACCTACGAACTAATGCAGGAGACTCGTCATACACAACATGTCATCTATGAACAACGGCATGAGATTCGTCGGTGCACGATAGTCTACCTACATAAAGAAACAAATGATCCGTAACGCAATGATGTGATTCACCTGTAAGCAAAATTTAGGAATTAGTAGTAAAATTGTGGGGCACTGATAAGATGAGGAAGTAAATTTGTGATGTCAGGCTATCACATCAAAAAATCCAGCTTACTTGCAAGAGACGGGTAGAAGGCTCCTAATGCATCGCATAGTGTATTTGCGAGCAGAACAACAATCCTGCAAGTTGAAAGTTGATGAAGATGACAACATGCTGAAGATGAATGAGCCAAATTGCATTGTCAATGCACTACAAATGAAATTCAATGCGCTGCTGCACAACGTCACCTGATCCGCAACACTTGTACAAGCAGACAGAAGGCGTCTACAGGCTTCTGAATAGAACATTGTACACACTCGAATGACAATCATTCACACAACTAACTAATGTCAAACACCTTAAAATGCTCCCCCACGTGCATTGCAACGGGTAAAATACATCATTAAAATATTTCATTCAGCTGTAATAGCACATCACACTAACATGCAAATATGTCGTGTACACTATACTTTTTTTTTAAAGAAATGCAGCATGCATTAATAAAAAAGAAATTATTACAAACTACTAAGTGATAGCTAAACTATCACATTCCTCTTTTAACAAAGAAATAAGCAAAGAAGGAATATTATTACTAATAACATCATCCCAAAGGAAATCACTAAAAATAGCATAGTTAGCGCATAAATCAACTAACTTATTACAATTACGATTAGAAAAATGAAACAATACTTGATTGAACTCCTTTAAAAAAGAGAAGCCCTCATCCGCCACTTGAAGAAAAATTCGATTAGCCTTATCAAAAGACCTTTGAAGAAGCTTGATAATATTATAATTATCCCCTTCAATAATTATTCCTCTTGTTTCAAACATCCAATCCTTTATTACTCTTTTTAAAGCTATGATAGCCATCATCTTCAACTGAGCAATATCCCAATGTAAGCAACTAAAGCCAAAAGCAAGTAAAAATCTGCCTTTATAGTCTTTGAACACACCGCCAATGTCAGTTTTATTAGATTTTAACAAAGATGCATCACTGTTTATTTTAATCCAATCAGGGGGGGAAATGCCAAGAATTAAAAAACAGTTGAGAAACCAGATTAGCACCCGAGTTTTCCGAACTCAGGAATGAAGAAGAACGAATAGAAATAATGTTAGCAATAATGAAAATCGAAATATCTTCACCTTCGCCATGCTTTATTTTATTCCTACTTTTCCATGAAAAAATAGCCAATGTACAATAAAAGTTTGCAATAAAAGGATTAGAAATAGAAAGCTGCTCCAACTGTACACAGCAATTCGCAAAAGAGTAGAAAGCTGGCACACCGAAACCCCATTTATTCAAATACTGTATCACTTGACTAAGTTTAGAATAACCAACAGCTATGTGATCCACATTTTCAATAAACAAATAGCCTCTTGGACATCCATTATAGTTCAAAAGTTGTCTATATATTAAGAAATCATTAGTGGGAATGACATAATTAAACAACCACCACCAAAAAAGTTCTACACGCGGTAACAACATCAGTCTCTTAATCTATTTCCAGTAATTAACTTCCTCATCATCTTCATTCGAAGCTTCAGTTGCCAGAGAAGTAATCGTTCTCCTAGATGCTTGCATCTTCAGCACTATGTGGTCTTGTTCCAAATCTTAATAAATATGTATCTTCTTGATAAGATCACACAATTCTTTGCGAAAAACTTGGTCAAGCCGCACCTCATTCCAACCACCATCTGAAATAAAGTTATCAAGAGAAAACCCAACCTCTCCCACACTTCCAATAAACGTAGGCCATCTCTCCAAGCTTCTATTAGGAATCCACACATCCAAAAGGATATTAATAGAATTTCCATTTGAAACCTTCCACCTTACAATAGGACGTAGATACTTTGCACCATTAAGCATAATTTTCCATGTTGAAGAACATCCTCTTCTAACTTTGTAATCCTATATTTTTTTTCCATAATTTACAATTAGATTCCTATTGAGAAGAGAATTCTGGTTGGAAAAAAAATTCCAAGCAAACTTGGCACGCAATGGCCCAACTAACGCTCTAGCAGAAACTAATCCACAACCTCCCCTATTTTTTGGCTTACACAATACGTCTTAAGCAATATAATGAAGGCCTTTATTACCATCTTGTTTATGCCAAAAAAAGTTTCTACACAATTTATCAAATTCACATAAAAAACCCATAGGAACTAAAGAGTGAGATAAAAGAAATATGGGAAGAGATGTTGCGGATCTATGGTTTAAGATTTTGATGATAGCAAACATTCCTTATTTCTCTACGATTGCCTTATGTGCTAACGTTTCAGGTTCACACGATCGGACTACAATTTGGAACCAGTTCAAGATTGGGTAGACTAGGTCTGAGTCAGTTTGTAATCTTTTTCTTTTCTTGAGTCTGTTGTATTTGATGTGGGACCTATTGATTTGTAACTTGGAAGATTTCCTGTTGTTCCCAATAAGATTTCTATTTTTGGTAATATCGTCCTATATATCGTTGGACGATCTGTCCAAAAATAAAAACCCTAATTAGGGCATTCTCATCGTCATTAGCAAATCGGGATACCTGTATGATATAAATTCGAATCATAATCATATCGTCCGTAGATGCCGATGGAAAGCTACGATCACATCGTCCGGGACGATCTCCTGATCGGCCGGGACGATGTCCTGGACGAAATAAAAACGATGATCAAGACGATTATCATTAATCGGGGACGATCGTGATATCGACCAGGACGATTTTTTCTTCTGATCGTCCCAAATCGTCTCGGACTGATGAGCTAAATTTGTACTGATCGGCCAGGACGATATACCTATCGTCCTGGATGATAATGTTGGCAACTTGCTTTAATGAGCTTGTTTTGAGCTTTTCTATTTAAGCTTGGCATGGCACTTTGTAAGTGTCTTTGGCAGTCATTGTAGCTTCGTTCTTGTGGGGGAAACTTGAAGAGAGAGTTTGAAAGGGAGAGAGGAAAGGGTGGAGTTTGAGAGAGAGAAGATCCTGTGAGGGGGAGGAACTCAATGGAGTGTGGTGGGGGATCCACACAGTTGCTCCGGCGAACTTTTGCACCTTAGTACCATCGGATTCAAGGCTTGTCTCGAGGTAAGTTCACCAAAGGAGAAGATCTCCTTGGTGTCAAAGGACCCGACGACTCCGCCGCATTGGGGAAGGTGGAAGGGATTTTGTAAGGGCTTCTCCGCCTGGCTATGGGGGCTAAAGGAGAGATACTTATTTTAGTGCAATACTTGGAGGGTGCCTTCAAGGAGTGGACGTAGGTCAAGGTTTGACCGAACCACTATAAATCCGGTGTGTTCTTTTCTTATTATCGCTTCCGCATTTATTTAATTTCCGCACTTTGTTTGTGGTGATTTGGTTTGTGATTTTATTTCTTTGTGTAAAGAATTTTTATTCTCCAATTCACCTCTCTCTTTGTTAGCCTTGGGCCAGTTTTATAGGGCTTAACATCTCTAACGAACTTTCAAGAGACAAAAAAGCAGCTTTGACAAGAACAAGCTTCCGTGCCAAAGAAATAAATTTGTTAACTCACACATTCAATCTATTCAAGGCCTTCTCCATCAGATTATAAAAATCAAAAACCACAAGCCTCCTTAAAGAGATCTTCACCCCAAGATAATTCATCTCCTTAACCACCTTGAAACCCAACAACTTGAAAATACATTTCTTCCTCTTCCTGCCCACCGACTTGCTAAAAAAGATAGAGGATTTCTACAAATTAATGTTCTGACCAGACCACTTGCAATAGTTATTGATGATCTCTTTCACTTTCTTAACACTCCTAAATTTGGCTTCCGAAAAAATAAGGATATCAAAAGCATATAAAAGATGAGAAATTTTTTTAGCCTTAGTAGCAATTTTAATCCCGAGGTTCCTTCCTTTGAGAAAAAAAAGTACTAGATAAAAGTTGGGAACACAAAATGAATAAAGAAGGAGACAACGGACATCCCTGTCTAAATCCATTCCTTCCTTCAATCCAATCTGAGTATTTTCCATTAATCAAAATGGAAAAATCTTGGATGAATATGTTTAATTAGGGTTATTGTATGTTTTGAAATTAAGCATGCATATTATTCTCAATGTCTTGTGTTACTATGATCTATAAACATGATTTACTCACTAAGTTATTTTATGAATGACCTTGTTCATTAAAAAATATTTACAAGTATAATTCGATTAACTTAAAATGAATAGAAGAGAAGATAATGTATATTATAGGCGAGATGCTCTAAGGGAAAGGTAATAATTGTATTTTTTTTTATTTAGAAGTTTTTAGTGGCTCTTTTAACTTATGAGTGATAATTTTAGCAAATAAAATTTTAAAGAAGTTGTCCACCATCTATTCCCGTCTCACCAATTCAAGTTTCAGGGCCGGATCGTGGCACTCTTTAACACCAATAAACATGTCATCAAGTTTAACAATGGTGATGACTCCACCACCGCCACCTCTAGATCCTCGAGCATACTCTTCCGACAAGTATTCCCAAGATGCTTGGACACTCCACCACCTCCACCTCAAGCACCTTGGGCATAACCTTCATGTAATTATTCTCAAGATGCTTGGACTAACCACTTCTCTTATTAGAGTTTAATATTGATAACCATTTTGAGCAAGGGAATAAGAGATTAACCCTACAATAACAATAATAGGAGTATGGCGACCATAGAAGCAACAATATGATGACGGTAAAGCACGGTTCCTTAGACAATTAGTCCAACAAAAATATTACATATGTTGTTCTCCAAAACTTGATTAAGGCCACTCAGATGCATGCGTGTTTATTTTTCTTGTATTACTTGTATCTTTGTTATGGTTTTTTTTTTATTTTTAACATCTTAGAAGGGGGAGTAGTAGCGTAGTTGCAGTTCTATATTACTTTTGTATTTCATTGTTTGAAGTTTCGTGTTTGTCCTCTGTTTAATGTTTTTCATTCAATTATGTTTATAAGTTGGCTTGCGCTAAATATTTAAATATTAGTTGTTATGTCTATTTTGATCTCTGAGCTTATTACATGTCTTTTAACATTCGCATGCAATGTATATTAACAAAAAGTATTTTTAAGAAGCACAAATTCAAGGGAGTTAGGAAAACTCCGAATTTTTTTATATACAATTAAAGTATATTTGTCGTCATCAAACAAGAAATTGTTAATCCCATATGAGCATAAATTGGTTTTAAATGTTGTAATGATCACAAATATAATTTGGTTTGAGCTAATGCTTATTAGCAAAAAAAATTGTGCAAGTATGTGTACTAACATTTCAGGTGCAAATAAAAAAGAGAAATGTTAGTGTTAGGGACACTCAAAGAAAACACATGACTCAAATGAAACACAAGATACAAGCCAATCGAGCTAGCCTATGATCAGAGCAATTCAAGGTAGATTACCAGTAAGGCAATCCAAGCTAGCAAGGAATATTTCAAGATAAGAGCTTCAACTTTAGTAAAATAATTTTTTTCATAGTTATGCATTTGAATACAACACACACATACGAGTAAAATAAATAAAAAATGAAATCAACACAAATTGGTAAGTAGGGCTAATCGTCATGATGAATTAGAGTTTCATTGTGCAATATGGATTCTCTTTAATTGATCTAATTAAAAGTTGAATCAATAAGATGATTAGATTAGTATTGAATAGGTCGCATTATATGATATAGATCATATAATTTGATCGATTAATGCTCTATTTAATGTCATATATTTAGGAATTTTGACAAATTCATATAAATTGATTTTCTCATACCCTAAACATAAGAGATAGTATATTGGCTATGGAGAATAGAGCGGAGAGGATTCTTGGCGAAAACTTCTTGTTCCTACTTCAGCAAACTCTATATAGAGAGTTCTTTTGTGAGAGAGTGCACTATTTGTTTCCTCCTCCTTTATATACCTAATAGTCCTCATAGTTTGATGATGTCGCTATTTTAAGAGCACTTTGAATTCTTTAAAGTTCTTAGATCTCTAAAGATCTTAAAAACTTGATTAGACTAGCCGATGGGTTAGAGTAATGGTATTCAAATTTGGGATAGAAGATGAGGTGTAAAATTTCTACATTACCCTTGAAGGAGAGAAACTTCTTTGCCTTATGGTCGCTAAAGGAGAGATTAATGGAAATCATGAGAAGACCTTGGGGCATAGATGCAAGTGTTGGTGTCAAACCATAATAACAGTGGTTTGGATTTCTTTATCTTTTTTTTTTTCTGCACCACTAATTTACTTGATTTACCCTATTGTTTTTATCATCTTGCTTGAATGATGGAAAACATTGTGATATGGATGGTGCTTGTTCTCTAGGTTACTTGATAAATTGAGCCTTGCATGCTTATAAAGTTTCTTAAGATAACTAATAGATTGATGTTTTATTTTTCACTTGTGATGTGAAGCAATCTTATCATTTAGGGGAACTAGTGTTGGTGAGAACTTTAAAATCAAAAGAAAATTATTCGTACGTATAATCTCTTGTTAATAACAGTGTTTTGAAAATGATAAAAAATAATTGGTTAAGAACAGTGTTTTTATTAGTTTAATCCAACTTTTTCTATCACACGCAACTTATTTTTAATGGGAAAAAAAACTACTTGGGTTGTTAGATTTTTTATTTTATTTTATTTTATTTTTATTTTTTTTTTTTTTTTTGTGCACGCCTATTCAACACTATGTGGGCTTCACTTTTCATTAAATAAAAAATAACAAAGGCATTCAAACCAATAAGAATTAACTTAAAAACAAATAAAAACAGTCACACGATTAATTAAAATAAAGTCATAACTAAAGATTACGATAGAGTTGCACTGCATCAAAAGGGTGTGAGGAGCACCTGACGTGGTCCAAAGCCAATGCTAGAGAATTTTCTTTTCATTTCCTGAACAGACGCTTTGTCCCATTGAGGAATCCTGCCTTCCGGGTCAGGATCTTGAGAGTCTGTTCTGCCAAATTGCCTGTCAAATAAGCCCCACTGTTGATAAGAAGAAATAAGCTTGTCATATTCATGGAACGTGATCTTCAACGTAATAAAAATCATAAATGATGCACTCATTTTTTACTAAATTCAGTGAAAAACAGTAAAGTACTTGCATGCAAAATTAATTTTTAGTGCTTGATTTGAAGTTATTTTAGCAAAGAAGAATTATTTTACTTCATAGTTAATTTCCTTCACAAATTTGAAGAAAATGCAGCCCAGTTAATTGCATTCATTTTGCATGCATCTACTTTATATTACATTCAAAATACAAAGTCAAACAGACGCATAATGTAAATAGAAGCCATAACAACGATGGCCTTGTCATTTCCATCAACAATATGCGAAATACAGCACAAGAGTAATTCGATTGTAAAATTCAAAAAGTTTATACATAGCTGTAACCATGAAGCTTCAACAAAATGAAAATGTCAGCTCAGAAGTCCAAGTATGCTCATAAAATTTCACCAAGAATTTGATTATAAGTGTAGGAACTAGTAATTTTAAATAGGTCTTGCCAATGAGAACACTGATGTTAATGAAATAGATTTGTTCATTGTGATGGCTATGAAGATTTAAAATTGCACAATTGGGTATTGAGGCGTTTGTCATTCGCGAGATGAGGCGCAAACCTCAAGATATTTAGGGTCCCCACCGGTTGAGATTTTCTATCAATGCGGCCATCATAGGGATATTTATGGATATGATCATTTTATTAATTGAACCTTATCGACTTTGTTTACTTGTAAACAAAGTATCGGGTCAAGCTCCTAATTAGTTAAATTATTGTTCGAATATCGGAACCCAAGATATTCATTTTGATATGTAAATTTTCTTTGTAAGAGACCTTGAAGGTCTAATATGAACGTATAAAATAAAATACTTCGGACGACGTTATGACAGTGTATTTGTTCGATGATTCAAGCCGTGTCCACTATACCTATTTGCTGACAGAGGACCAGGCTTGAACTTAAGTTCATTTCTTAACCCGCGCAGCATCCTCAAACGTCGCGTGTGTGCATATGTCACGCTTATCAAGTCCCATGCGGGTATACACTTTTAAATGTATTTTGCATCATGCATTTATATAGTGGCTATTTGCATATAATGCAGGGGTATATATGACATAACTATGTGTTCGCATATACACTCATATATTCACTTGCATGCTGACATGTTCATGTATGTACTTGTATATTTATATGTATGATGTAATGTTGACATTTTGCATTTGCATAATGCTTAATTATGTTTTCATGATATGTTTATACATTGTATAGTAGCTTAATGCATGAACATAGTGTATGATGTATTTGCAACGCATCTTGCATGATATGTTGATATGTAATGTAGTGGCCTATGATGCACAGACACGGATACGGCGACATGGATACGACACGACACGGACATGGGACACGTCAGTTATAGAAAATATAGGACACGGACACGGGTTGAACACGGTATTATAATTTTTATATTTAAAAAATAGTGTATAAAAATTAAATAAATATAATTTTAAAAATAATTTGAAAATAATAAGTCATTTAACTAGAATTTGTGCTTAAAATGATTAGTATTAGGATGTTGAAAGTCAGGCGTCGATGTTGATTATCAGTCCGAGAGAGGAGATGAAAATACCTTCACTACCAAAAAGAAATGAAAATGAGAATATTCAATGATAGGGTATTAAGTGCGGACGTTCATTTGGTGTTGTGGATAGAAAATAAGAAATTTAGTTTAAATCCCACCAAATACAAGAAATTATATTTAAAAAATTCATAAAATATTTAAGATACGCGTGTCGGACATGCGTGTCCAATTTGTATTTATATTTTTTAATCGGACACGTTTTTAGTGTGTCTGACACGTGTCGGAGGAGTGTCGGACGAGTGTCATGTCGGATATAGTGTCGGACACTGCACGCCTCTTTGAGGAGAAGTGTCGGTGCATCATAGGTAGTGGCCTACTATATTAACATAGCGTATAGTGTATTTGTATAATATGTAGGTATAATGCATCCATACATTAGCTTATTGCATACATAATATATTTGCATAATAATTTTGCACTTTCATGTAATGCATGGTGAATTTGCAAGTAGGCATAGCACGCTGCCGCTACAGAGTGTATTTTAATGTTGGATAATATGCTTATATGATGTGTTTTTTATTTTGCAATATGCATATGCATTATGTGAATGTATCAGTGTGCATTACAATGTATGTGGTGTTTTTATAATATTCGAATATGCTTTATTGAGCAGATGATTATCATTTGAAAATTGCAGAAGTTTTCATTTATGTGCTTGTAAATGTCGTAGGTCCGCTTTTAGGAATGTTGTGGATCCAGTGGGGTTGCTTAGCTCATTTCATCTGCTGCATATTGTTATTTTCTCTGAATTTACCTTGTAGTACTCTCTACCTACAAATGCGTTGTACATTACATCAGGAGTCTTTCCACCTTTCATTTATAAAAGAGCTAATATATTCATCATAACAACCTCATGTTAGCAGTTTCCAATTTCTTTCTATCAGTAATCCACAGTCTTCACTACAAATTCCTTGTTTCAGCATGCAGATTAGTCTTAGCGTTGCGCTACAAGCCGCTTGTTGCTTCTTGCAGACAAGCTTTCCTATTAATTTCAAAATGGGCATCCAATTAATAAGATGGGGGTGTTGGTCAATGGCGTAGCTAGCGGGTTGTCAAGATTGACCCGAACCTAACCCGAAATGTAAATGAGTCCATAAATTAGACCTAAACCCAACCCGTTTCTTTCACGGGTAGACCCTAACCTGGATTTTTCGGATCGGGTTTGGGTTAGGTTTCGGGTCATGTTAGTAATTGAAACCTCTAACTATAGCATACATGACTAGTCAAACATGGCTAGAGAAACCATCCCCAGCAGAGTCGCCAAAAATATGTGGGCTTTGAAAATTTGTGCCTCGGCCTCTCTGTGGCCCCTTTCTTTTTTTTGAGTCATCGAGGGGAGTTTTACCAAGTATGTTCTGAGGCAAATTTTCAGAAAGCATATTGAGTTTTGAATAAGACATTACCCAAAGATTTCACCCTCATTTTGCGAGGACTTTATGATCTGAGTTCATGTTTCCAATAGCGCACATCCCTATAATTAACTATTCCTCCCAATAACGGAGAAAACTTTCAATTAAGGATAGTCATCAAATTGATACATAACATCCAACATATAGTACCAGCATGTTTAGGTATTTAAAATTTAGCATCTAAAATTAGATATTCACCACCAAGTACTTAAAGAAGTTGTACCAACATGATTCAGGCCATGTCGACTCTGCCTACTTGCTGACAGAGGGTAAGGCTAGAAATTAAGATCATTCTTGACAACAGCATCCTCAGATGTGCATACATCACGCTCGTCGGGGCTCATGTAGATATACGTTTTTAAATATATTTTACATGATGCATTTGTATGGTGACTATTTGCATGCAAAGCAAGGGATATATATGACATAACTATGTGTTCGCATATACGGTTATATATTCACCTACATACTGACATGTTCACGTATGTACTCATATATATATATATATATATATATATATATATATATATATATATATATATATATGCATGTATGTTGGCATTTTTCATTTGCATTATACTTAATTGTGCTTTCATGATATATTGATATGTTATGTAGTAGCTTAATGCATGAACATAGTGTATGATGTATTAGCATCGCATCTTATATACTTTGAGATCGACAAGCTCTTGAGTTCAAGTCAAAGGGGGAAATCGAAAGCTGGGAAAGGCGTTAGCTACAGTCGTGAACTGGGTCGGGATGGGAGGTGTGAAGTTCTGCAGTGTCTTACGCCATAAGGGTGATCAGACGAAGAAGAGGAGATCGGGACAATAGCTTATGAGCATGAGGAGTTCAAATACTTGTGTAGGAGTTTTGTGTGGAAGAACAAAAACGAAAAAGTTTCTTTTTTTCTCATTTTAACAAAGAGAGACGAGGGAAGGACCGTACGAATGTGGGAAGAGGACAAGCAGCAGAATCGCCGAACAAAGGTACGGGTGCATTTTTAAAATTAAATTAAGTTATTATTATTAAACAACCAAAAATAAAATTGAGGAATTTTATCTCGATTCGTGCACTTTTCCTTGAAATACATGAGTTGTCGCCTATAGATCGGTGCCAATTTTCCCGTGAGAATTTCATTGGGCAAAAATTACAATCAATTTTAAGTGACACGGAGTTCCAACACAATGGCAAAGTCTGTTTTGCGATCGTATGTCATTTGGGTAGTATCGCATAGTGTTTTCGAGGGTCAATCGCCGATTTAAACCATTCTCGCTCAATTCGACTGCGAGGGCTCCCTCAGCCCTTAGGTAAATTCGACATTTCAATCACAACGGCACAATCTGTTTGGCGATTAGAGGTCATTTGAGCACTTAAATGACATGTCGCGCCCGCCGACCGTCACTTGAGTCGTCGATTTCGCCTCTTTTTCGCACGTTTCTTAGTGTATGGATCAACAGTAAATAATGAATTGCTTGAAATAAAATTTAAATCCAAATATTATAATAACAAAAAATAATAAAATATAGGAATTGCATAAATGTATTATATAATATTAAGTTCAACTCAAAGTTTCTTCTTTCTCAGTTCTCTACTCATCCACATTTAATTCCTAAAGAAAGTCAAAATAGTTGGCAACAACTCAAAAATCATCTGCACTGTCAACACTAAGGGAGGCTTTATTTAAGTTGTCATCATAACAATTTGGTATGTCCCTTACCTCATCCTATGGAGTCCAATGCATCGCAATTTGCTTCTTCATTTGTTTCATTCATATTCTTTTTTCATAAATATTCTTCACCAACATAAAGATGAGAATAATACTTCAAAATTTTTTGAGACGGAGGTGGCGATGGTGTGCGGCTTCTAAGTAATCCTCGACGACAGCCATGACAGTGGTGGCTATGGAATAGGTGGCAGACTAGAGGTTAAAGCAGTTAAGAGGAAGTTGTTGCAGGTTGGGGGTGCATAAAGACGTGATTTATTCAGGGCTTTAGTTTAGTATTCAGAAAAGTTTTAATAAAAAAAAAAAAAAATATATATATATATATATATATATATATATATATATATATATATATATATATATATATATACGGTGAGACATATGCCTCATGCCAAGGAGGCAAGGCGTGCCTTAGCCAAATTGAGGGGTACGCCTCATAAAAAAGCTCGAGCTGTTTTTCACAAGAATTGCGTTGAGGTGGGCCTCAAGTAAAGTCTCATATTATGCAATTTTGCACAATGATGGCTGTTTCACAAAGAAAATGCTGGTATGAAGTTCATCTTCATTCTGATTTCATAGTTGCAAAGGACCATGGAGATAAATCAGCATAAAAGTGTTCATACAAGCGTCACTGGACCGGCAGTTGGACAGAACTCGAAAAAAAAGTCCAAAATGGCTTCTGAACATGTAAACTTTGCACATAGTAATTACTCTGCAAATCACTGATTTAGTTTACTATGCATCAATTAAATCTCATTTGTCCACCAAATATAGTTTGTCCCTTAACATCAGCAATGGTGTTAATGCAAAATCAAATACTCCGAAGGTAGATAAGTCGTAGGGGTGTTGTCATAGTTATTAAGCGTAAGTTGCAAAATGAATCGATGAAGTAAATAAACCTGGCCATTGGAACCATATGCAGTGTATAGCAAGCGTCCCTTCTCCTCATTCCCACCACACTTGCGAATTGCAGAAGAAAGAAATGTTTTTTTAACAGCAGCTTGAGCTACATTAAAGGAAAGGCAACTGAGACTGCCATTGAAATATAAATCCAAAAGAAAATGTTAAGTGACATAATCAAAATGAAGCAATGTTAGTGAAGCAATTAGAGAGAATTTTGCAGGGCTATCCCATTGATGAAAACAGCTTAACTTGGTATTAAAGTTCCAACCATTTTAAGGTATCAATTTCCTGTACATTAATAATCACAGGATATTCTTTAGTTTAGGCCATCTTTTAAGTTACACATATTAAAAGATAATAAAATGGAGTGCATTGCTTCCTGCAAATGTTAAGCTTATCCAACAAGCATGAAGCTTAACAAATCCTTGCATAAGTAATATAATATTTTTCTTGGTTCAACTTTCTCATGTAAGCATAATAAGATCCCTATCATTCTTATGCACACAAAACTATAGTATCCTCCAAAGTATAAAACAATTTTCAAATCTTTCTTATTGGATTTGAGTAAGAAAAAAAATGAATTTATGATAATATAAGTTATTAACATCTACGTTCATTCTAAGATGACCTCACAATTCACTAGTCTCTATATGTGCAAATGCTATCCAAAGACAACAACACCATGCAGTAATCTCAATTTTATTCTGTAAGAATAAGTAGAAAACAGATTGTTAAATTTTAACAGTACATGGTTTGGTTCTGCTGCAACTAATCATCTATACAAGCTTTCTTATGATTAGGCTCCATAATGTTTTCTAAAGCTGTGGCAATTCAATTTATAACTCAATGGATGGAAGCAGTGCATTTTTCTATCCCAATTGAATATAAGTTATGTTCTAAGTGGTAACTTTTGGTTTCTAATTCCAGTTGAACAAGCATTGAAAGCATTATTCACCCAATGGTATTGGTGTGTGATTGCATCATTTAAAAGTTTCACATGTATGATCAGGTTAAATTCCATGATCAAAGATGCATAGATACTAGACAACCGAAAATGTCCACATGTGATATTCCAAAATAATGGACTACAAAGAATAATAAAGAATCCACGATTTCATAACAATATACCTTCAAAGATGCCCTTCTTTGAAAATGTTATACGAATTGTTGGGCCAATTAAACTTAATCATAATCAACAGATCAGACTGAAAAATGAAACTACATTTTGTGATGGATGATGCTCATGATTATGATTTTTTGTGATAAATGTGTTACAGTACCTGCAAATTGGATGAGATCAGAATATGAAATGGGTCCTCCTTTAGAGTGGGAATCAATTTCTTCTTTTGCTTTCACTATCAGATCTAAAGCAGAAGTGAGCCCAGTATTCTCTGGCCTGCTAATCTCCTGGCTAAAGTGTGAAAGAAAAAGCAACAGGAACGACAGTAGCAGAAACATTAAATCAACAATAGTAAAACTTTCAAAGTTTTAAGAGTTAAAATGTCCACCTTAATCGAATAGAACCATTTGGCCCACCTGTTTTCGTAGCCTAAATAAGCATTTAAAACAGTTAAGTCATCAACAGGATTGCAATCCAAGTTAAAAACCTAGAGATTCTTTCTTTTACCTTGTCAAAAGTTAATGCATCATTGAGCGCTAGTTTTAGTATGGATGGTATGAGCTCAAGGTGTCCCTTCAATGGACAGCAGAAAAGGTTATAAAGTGAAATGCCAAACCAGTGCACCTATTAAAAAATTAGAGAGCTACCTTTATTGCATCAAAAAGGGTTTCTTTGATATTTGCTGGAATGGTAACCAAATACATTAGATGCAGCTAACAACTTTAGACAACACGCATATTCCCAGATAGAGAACTGTGAAGGAGAACTTGCCCTGGAATTCAGATCGCTGTCTTCGTTGGATGAGATCAGCAGCAATGGCAGTATGTGTTAGTGATCCGGAACCTGCTATCATTTCCTATTAAGAATGGTAGAAACTCAACATCGCATCATAAATTATTCTAGAACACAGGAATTATTGAGAAAAGGTTCAAGAAATGCAGTGCAGATAAAAAAAATATTGGTTTGATAAAAAATTACTTACTTTTTAACCAAGCACCAGTTCCTTAGAGAACAGTTATCCACTCACATTCATAAACAATATATTACTATTAAAGAAAATATTAGAAAGGGTTAAACAAAAAAAAAAAAAGCAATCAATTGAACAAAATGCCGACAGCTTCATCCATCTTAAATGCCAAATGACCCAAATTAAGCTTTAAATTCTATGATACGTGTTAGGACATATCACTTGTATGAAACTATCAATCAGACGTTTTTATGCTTTTAGTTAAGTTTCCCATAATTCCCAAAAAAAAAAAAAAAACAAAACAAAAGTTTCCCATGTGAGTTTTGCCTAAGATAACGACCATAATCATTAAAAAAAGGACAATCGCATCACTTCAGTAGGCATTTCTTATCATGAAGTACGTTCTCAATAGCTTGTCTTGATTTGATGCAACCATACGTAGTCCATGATAACATTGCAGAAATTTCTAATTCAAGCAATTTGTAAAACCTCAATCTACGAAGAACTCGAAAATACGTGGAAAACTCTAACATTATTTACCAGGCCAACGACGGTGCTGAAGCATCTGAGAACGTCCCGCCGATTAAGCTGCTTCTCCTGAACTCTCATATTGGCTTCAGATTCCTCCATTTCGTAATGACACCTGATTCTGCCCTGGTTTCGAAAAATAAAATTTTTAAATATTAAAATGAAGAAAAATCGACGCCTCTGTGAAATCCATTCACCCCGTTTGTTGATGAACAACAATGTTAAACAAAATAGAAAAGCTTGCGAGAACAAAAACTGCAATCCGTCAAATTAGTAGTCAAAGAACGCGAATAGTGAAGAAGCAACAGACAGATATCTAAAGCAAGCATAGATAAGAGACTTCCACTAACGTTTGTTCTTCCAAATTTGCCAGACGGAAAATCCGGCTGAGAAGGCGCGGTTACGACAGAAAGTGCCGAGAGGAAGGAAAATGCCGCCATTGTTGTCCTCTTTCTCTATGTTTATCTGCGTCAATCGTGCTTGGGTATCGAATCACGGAATGGAAGAAGGGAAAAACACCCTCTCAAAGCGGCGAATCGATGCGTTAAAAGCAGCTGATAAGGTTCTCTCAACTGAACAATTCTCGTTCTGGTCTGATACCCAAAAGAACCGCAGCTTGATAAACTGGGCTGCGTATTAGCAAGCTTTTGCTGCAGCTTATGGATTTTCCCCAGTTATTTAAACACGCCTTATCCCAACGCTAGGCCAGATGCTTTTTTAGTTGTAACGATTCCATTCTATCTATAATGAGTAGGGCAAATATTATAAATAAACGGAAGTAGCATATTTGGGCCATTATCTGGGAAGGAGTAGATTCCTCAAATTGTTTGGCATTTATTTATTTATTTATTTATTTTTTTTTTGAAAAATAAGGGCAAAGCCCAATTCCATTTATAAAGAACTATTTACAAGTGAGATTTTGTATGCAATTAAAAAGCAAAATTGTGAAAACAAAATACAGTAGCAAAAAAGAGTCAAAGCTAAAAAAAAAATTGATGGAAGAAACAACAAGAAGACAGCAAAGAGAAAGAAGAATCCACAAAACAACCCCATAACAAGCTGAAAGGCAACCATAGGGCTCAGTAATATAGCATTGCATCCACAAAAACCATCCAAAAACCCCCAGTTGCGAGGTATGCCATCATTTAAAAAGAATGTTGCAAAGAGCCACCATCCAGGGGTCGGTGGATGCTAGATCATCCCAGCCCCAAAATACCAACCAATCTTTGCACCAAATAGCAATACTGAGTGAGTCCAAAAGAGAATGAATAGTTGAATATGCAGATAAGAGAGTAAGAAATAAGGCCTGGCTGATAGAGTAGCAGCAAAAATTCGGACTACCCAATATCCATATAGGCAGCCAGCAAAAGTTAACCAAAGAACCACAAAATGGACGAAAGATTAGGCAATTCTGAAACCCCTTAAGTAAATAAAAGCTAAACTCTTAAACAACGTGATACAACATAACACCTTTTTGTGTAGTTGCTTGAATTTATGTAGAAAATTCTGGAGTTAAGCATGCTCATCCCAGAGCAATTCTTGGATGGTTGGTCTACTAGAAAGTTAATAATGAGGCTCTTAAGCCAAAGCAGATAATATCTCAATAGTTGAGAGTTTGGGTTGGTACAACAACACAGTCCAAAATCAAAACAACTTCATGAAACCCTTTTCTTTTTTCCATCTCATAAACTTAAGTGATGCAGCCTTTGTGATATTCACCTTAATGGTAGTGGAACTATTAAAACAGTTTGCAATGCATTTTTCTCCATCCAAATATAATACATAGAGCACCAGAGCAACAAAAGCATGCAATTCACCTTATCAGTAGAAGAGTGATTCCCATCAGATATAAAATCCATAGTTTGACTAAGGTTATGATACAGAAGAAACTTTCTCAAACCCTCGAGAAGTTCAGCGATGATGGAGAAAGTAAAGCCACAGTCAAAAAAGAGGTGGAAACACTCTCAAGTTTCGAATTACATAGGCAACAGGAGGGGTCAACCCCAAGATTTCTCCGAATAAGAGCATCAGCAGTTTTGAGCCCCCCAACAAAACAAAGCCAACCAAAATTTAAAAATCTAAGGGCATGATGCTTATGCTAAACAGAGGAATGCCAAGAAACCAAGCTGTCATTTTATAATACTCCTACATGAAAGAGTTAAAAGAGCCCCCATTTGTAGCATTTCATTTCAAGCAAGGAGTATTCACATCAGTATAAATAGGAATCTAAAGAATGGTGTTTTGAACATCAGCATGACAGACGGCTGGTAGCATGCAGCCAACTGTATCATAAATTTCAGCTAACAGAGCATCCAAGGAGTAGGAATTAAATAAGGATTCATGGTGAGGTAGAATAGGAAAACAAACACCATTGCATTAAAGGTCCCATATTAGAGATATGTGACATTTAGAAGTGATGTTAAAACATAAATTATTTTTTGCTTTGTTAGCCATGGAACAAATGCTATTCCACGTAGAAGAATAGGTAGAGGCTCAGTTTTTTCCAAGGTGAACTATATATGTTGAATAACCACAGAGAAAATGAGGGGACATTATAAAGCATGTAAATAAAAGAACAGTCAAAGGCATATCTATGGGCTTGAGTAGAGGGAATGCCCAACCCCCCTCTATTTTTGTGTTTGCAGGTATTATACCACAATACCATATGCAATTTCTTAGCAGAAGAATCTCCAAAGAACAGAAATTTATCCGAAAGTTTTACAATTTGTTTATAGGATAATGTAGGTAAAATAGCTCCATGAATCCATTAGGTAATGGTGTTCCAAATGGTAAATCTAAGAAATTGTAGTATGCCTGTAAAAGAGAGATATTTAGCTTTCTATCAAGATAGCTTGTTCGTAATAACATCAAGAAGGGGGTAAAAGCTAGAGAGAATGATTCTCTTAATAGAAATGGGGATGCCCAAATAGGTGATTTTAGAGCAAAAATGGGAATATTTAGGGAGGCACATATTTCATTAGCAATGGGATTGTTTAGGTGAAGAATGATAGAGCTTTTCTTTGGATTGACAATAAGACATGTGGATGAAGCAAAAGTTGCAAGAACTCCTTTCAAGATATTACAATTCTGAAGAGAAGCTTTCCCAAGCAAGAAGGTTGTCAGCATATAGTAAATGAGAAAAATGAAATCCATTAAAATCAACTACCTCAAAACCATTTCTAGCCATAGAAGTCAAGTAAACAAGGTAAAGCGTCTTTGTCAATACATAATAAATAAGGAATTAGAGGACATCCCTATATAAGACTAGTAGAAGAAAGAAAAATCCCTCAAAACCTCCATCCAGACAAATAAAGAAATGCACATCCGAGATGCAAGCCTTCACCAACTTAATAAAGATAGAAAGAAACCCCTTTTGAGCCATTCTTTTTAAACTCCCTGGATATCGAATCAAAAGGTTTTTTGATATCCAACTTGGAACACATAAAATTATCTTTAATGTATTTCTTAAAGAACCCCAATATCTCGGTAGCATGAGTAACATTATTTGTAGATATTCTCTTATTGATGAAACTAGCTTTGATTTGGATTGATGATGAGAGGCATAATGTTTTTTATCCTATAAGCCAAAATTTTAGGTATGATTTTGTACAATATATTGCAATATAAAATTGGTCTAAAATTGGGAATAAGAACAAAACTAGTAGCTTTGACTCTTCTAGGTAAATAGCCTTTCTAAAAAAATGAGAGAACAACTTTGTAGAGAGAAGGCCCTAATATGTGCTACCCACATTTATAGAAATAGAAATTAAATCCATCTAGACCATGGATGGAATTGGAAGATCCAGCAAAATAGCAACTTTAACTTCCTCAATAGAGATAGGGGCAGAAAGCAGAGAGAAGAGGTGATGAGGAATAACAACACCAGGAGGGAAATTGGAAACATTGGGTAAGGAATGGGGAGGAGGATTATACAAATCTTGAAAATGATGAGTGATAACATTAATAGCACTTGTGTTATTGTCTAAATTCCTCATCTTATTTTTGGAATAAAGGAATTTGAGATCATCCATATCATCTTTCATTCAATTTGTTTTTTTCCCTTTGCATAATCCAAAAATACCACAAATTTGTGAATTTAGCAATCTCACAATTGATATGTTTAAGAGAAACATTTAACGACAAGTTATTAGGATCACATTCCAAGCTGGATGCAAGAATTTTGTTGTTCTTGTAGAGACTTTAAAGATGTTTAAATAGCATTTGAAGAGGACCAATCCATAAATTTGATTCCTAACTGCACCTTAGCTAATTTATTACAAAGTCCACAATCAGATTAATATAGTTAGGCTCCATAAACACATTTAAATGAATATCCCAATAGCCATTTTATTAGTCCAAGAGTTCTTGAATTGAAACCAAGATATTTTAGCATGTTTAATTCCTTATTTAAGCACAAGGGGGCAGTGGTCATAACACATAGGATCCCCAACAATTAAGAGGAAGGGTAAGCATTTAGCCAATCCTCATTAAATAATACATTGATTAGTTTACTTTGAATAACATTCTTCATTTACTGATTGAAACAAGTGTAGAAATGCCTAGATGAAGGTAGATCATTATGTTTAGTGTAAAAAATGAGGGAATTGAAGTCCCCCATCTTGCAAAAATGTAAATGGAGCCATAAAATTTTTCATTATGATATCTACAACAATTTAAATCCCCCATGAAAATCCAAGGCAAGGGAGAGGATGAAGTTATGTCATAGATTTGCAGCCAAAGAGAAAGACGCTCATCTGCAAAATTTGTAGCATAGATTACAGTTAAGAGGAAGGAAGATGAGGGACCAAAAATGACCAAACCACTTATCATTTGGGATGAAGTAAATTAAGGGGGAAGTAGATCTTTGAGGAAGACCATTTGATCCAAATTATACCAGAAGTAGAGAGATCAAAGTTGTTGTAACTCACTTCAACATCAAAGATTGAGTGTGAAGCAACAAACTAAGTATTAAAAGTACCTGTCACATGAATCCTATTCTCTAATAGGCAAAGCATGTCTAGTTTATGGGACTTGATAAAGTGTTTACTAGTATTAACTTTGTTGGGGTTTTTAAAACCCCTAATATTCCAAGTAGTTTTGGATGAGATGCGGTAGACTTTCTAGAATATTTGCTTCTTATATATATATATATATATATATATATATATATATATATATATATATATATATATATATATATATATATATATATATATATATATATATATATATATATATATATATATATATATATATATATATATATATATATATATATATATATATATATATATATATATTTATGAGAATTTGTGGCTTTAGGTAAGTTGGGCTGAGAGAAATCTCCAATATCTATAGGAGCATTATCTGGATCATTTCCTTCAGTGTGAAAATCTAAGAGGACATTGTATTTATTTGGTGATATGATTGAGGTTGTCCCTGCATCAAAAATAGTGGGGATGATGGAGTTTAAGATTTTTTCCTTAGTGAGAGAGTTTAAGTTTGGGATGTTTGCAGCTATAATATTTGAAGGAGGGACATTAATGGATGGTTCAAAAGTGGGAGGAAGGCCAGAAGAAAGCAAGGCTATGGAACTGGATGGAAAATGAAGATTGAGCATATTGGTTTGAAATTTTTTTGGTTGTGATGATTGCTTATGCATGGAAGGTTGGTTGTGGTTTCAATCCATTGGAGCCTTACTCTTGGTTTTGGCAAGATAATGAGCAGTTGTAGAATCTCAAGTAGAGCTTCTACCCTTATTAGGAATGGTAGTCAAATTAGTTTCATCATATTGGTTAGGAGGTTTTGATGGGCAAGAGACATAAGAGTGAACCAAAGAGCCACATACTTCACACAGTGTAGGCCTCCACTCATATTGAATTTTAAGGTTTATGACTTCACCATCAATAGAGGTAGGGATATAATCTAGATAAATGATTTTATTAAAAACTTGAACACACACTCGTGCATAAGTGAGTCTTATTTTTTTAGTAGTGAGAGCATCCACTGCCAGTGGAATACCAATTTTGATTATGATTTTAGAGATGCCCTCTAAGTTCCAACAACATAAGGGACGGTCTAGAATCTTAAACCAAATAGACACAGATATAAAATTTTTCATTTGAGGTCGAAATATAGGAGACCACTTTTGGAAGATAAAAGGCTTACCCAACAAAAACCAGATGCCTGCCATCCAGTCCATCTCATAATCCATAGAAGAAGAAAACTTTATGAGTAAAAAACCATCGCTTAGATTAAACAGTTTGATAGTGTCTTGGAGCTTCCAAGTTTTTTTGAAGAGCCACATAAAATGGCCACTTCTCGACCGAGTATCCTACAAGCAATAAGTTCCACTCCTCAACAACCACATCAATTTTTTTCTTTAGGAAATGTAATGACCTCCTCTTAGATGTGGAGAAATGAAAGGAGGAGATCCTTAGAGGCAAAGCAAGTTGGATAAACAATGCTCGGCCAGTTCAAAGTTGACAGAGGGTTTGCTGAGCCATGTGAAAGAGGGAGAAGGTCTTGAGGGTTGAGAGAGGAGCACATGGTGGGAGGGGACCCCTTCAGGCTAGACAGAAAGGGAAAATAAGGTGAAGAGAAGGGTGGATAAAAAGTGACAAGGTCATAAACAACAACAAAGCTCAGCACTTCTTTGTTTGGCATAATTTTGAATGCTCGAGTAGTATTTAATAAATGTGAAGATTATTCATCAAGATGTATGGAATGCAATTGAAAAATTTTTCAAGTCAGTATGCATGAATCAAAATTAGAATGAAACGTTGATAGTTTTAATTCCTAAATTACATAATCCTCTTTATCCAGCAAATTTTCATCCAATTAGCCTTGGTATGACCACTTATAAATTAGTAGCAAAGATGTTGCTTAATAGATTGGAGATGGTTATTCACAAAGTGATTTTAGGAGATCAAGTGGCTTTTCTAAAAGGGAGATCTATGTCGGATCATGTTCTTTTGGCTCAAGAGGTTATCAATAAAACCCGACATTCAAAAGCAAGTAAAGGTTTTTTGGCAATCAAAGTAGACATGGAGTAGGCTTATGATATCATGGGTTTGCAAGCTTTGAGGCAAGTTCTTCTCCACTTTAATTTCCCTAGCAAATTTTCTGATTGGATTATGAGCTGTATATCAAATCCAAAATTTTGTATTTTAATCAATGAGAAAAAATCAAATTGGATTGATGCTAGGAGTGGGTTTAGACAAGGGTGTCCCCTATCTCCTTTTCTTTTTATATTATGTTCCCAAATTCTATCTGATGCTTTTTATCAAAGTGGTAAGAAGATTGGCATTCAAATTGATTCTAAAGCTCCTAGAGTATCACATTTGTTATATGCCGATGATATTTTAGTGTTCTCTGAAGCAAACTTGAATAAGATCAAAAAGGTGAAGAATGTTTTGAATAAATATGGCAAATGGACTGGACAAAAGGTTAATCACAATAAATCCATGATGATGTTTGGGTAAACAATCAAAAGAAAAAGGAAGGCTGAAATTGAAGATGTTTTGAAGTTCAAGTCAGTTAAAGAAACGAACTACCTTGGCATAAAGCTCACTCTTAGAAGAATGGTGAAATCAGATTTTAATAATATGATGGAAGCTGCATTGAATAAATTAAATATTTGGGGAAAGAAATTTATCTCCTTGGAAAGAAAAATGGTGTTGATCAAATCTACCTTCTTATTGATCTCTTCCAATATTCTTATCAACTCTTTCCTTGGTGCTGTTAGGAACTTAAAAGAATTTGATAAAATGTGTAGAACTTTCTTGTGGAGTAAGAAGAATGGTAATGTTGGGATTCATTATGTATCTTGGAAGAAACTTTGTCAATCTAAACAAAAAGGAGGTAGAGGCCTTTTTTCTGCAGCTGCTAAAGTGGGTCATCTAAGGGCCAAATTTGCTTTGGAATTCTACACGAAACAAAATTCTTTGCTCAATTGTATCCTAAGAGCTAGATATGGAGAAGATTTATGGAAGAATCAAAGGAAGATAGGGAGCTCTTCAACATGGAAAATTTTATGTAATGGAGCTAAATATCTTACAAATATAGTAAGATAGAAAATCTGTAATGGAAATTCAATTGACTGGATGCATGATACTTGGATGTTGGACAAAAGTATCTCTAAATGGCCAACTTGTGTAAGCAATAAGGAGATCGATAATTATGGACTTAACTTCTTTATTTCGAATGGAAAATGAATCTTGGAACATCTCCATATGTTTTTTGGTGTACAACTCATTGAAATCATTTCAGATATTTCTATCTATTCAGATCAAGGGACATATCAAATTGAAATTAAATGGAAAGATTCGGGACGTTCCATAGTAGCTATCTCGCAAGATTCAATTCAGAGGGATGATGCTGATTGTGATTTCTGGAAATTGATGAAGATTGTTAAACTAAGGCCAAAGGTTGAGTTATTTTGGTGGAGACTTCTTAATGCAGCAGTTCATAGCAACTCGTTCCTTTTTCATAGGAAATCAACTCTGGTTACAGGCTGCCTGAGAGGTTGTGATAAAGAAGAAAATAATGATCATATTGCTGCAGGTTGCGGAAAGTTAAAAAAATGCTATATCTTAGCTTATTAAATGGGGATTTCAGGTTCCTCAATTCGATAGCTTTGAAGAATGTATAGAAGCATTGCAAATTCTGTCAAATAGAAATCCAATCATTGTAAACATTTATTGCAATGTTGTTTTTCTGACTTGGAAGAGCAAAAACTTATTAATTCATGAAAGGAGAGAAGATACAAATACTCTCATTGCAGCTAACTCTATTTCTATGTCTGTTATATTTCCTTCAATAAACATCCATTCGGACAACTGGGATGTCAACCAGCAAGCTGTTTTCTTATTGGCGTCCTCCTCCTCCCGGATGGTTAAAGATCAATGTGGATGCATCCATAAGCAACAATTACTTGGGCGGAACTACTGGAGTTTGTAGAGATGATAAAGGTAGAATGTGAAATTACTAAACGACAAGAGGGGGGGTGAATTGTAAAAACTTCTTAATAATAAACTTAACCCTAAACAAGAGTTCTAATTTTTTTTGTTGTTTTTGAAACTTTAAAACAAAGTTTTATGCATTTTTTTTTTCAAAATTTCACATGCAATAGATATGACAAATTTAAAATGCAAGAAAAAAAGTAAACAACGATAAGGAAAGAACACACCAAGAATTTATAGTGGTTCGGTCAAAATATGACCTACGTCCACTCCCCGGAGTCCTCCACTCCGGGATTTTCACTATCAAAATAGTTCTCCTTTTGCCCCCCTCGGCAAGGCGGAGAAGCCTGTACAAACCTCCCTTTCACCAACCGGCGTGGCGGAATACCAAACTCTATTTTCACCCTCTTGGCGACGGCAGAGAACCTTCTCGTTTTTCTCCCTCCTGGAGAAGGCAGAGAACCTCGAGGTAACGGATGTAGACGAGCCTTTCCCTTGGAGATCCTTCCTCAAATCCTTCTCGGGCCACAGGAGGAGCAAGATGCAGCAAGCTTGGAGCAACCGTGTGATCTCCCTCACACCTCTTCTCCCTCACAACGCTCACCTCCTCCTTCCTCTCTCAACCCTCAAGAATTTCTCTAGAGTTTTCTCCCTTGGAATCCCTCTCTAACCATGTTCACCCCCTCTGTAATTCTTACCCAAAAAGAGTTGATTGACATCTAAAAACGGGCTCCAAAAACCTCTGATTTCAAAATTAGCCGTTACTATTCGTACAGTACGATTCAACATCGTACAGTACGATCTTCACAAACAGCCATCGTCCTGGTACGAAGATGTACGAACATTACAAAAATAAATCGTACTGTACGATATAATATCGTACGGTACGATCCAACAAGATACTACTCATACAGGACGATGGTCTGGACGATCGGATGTCGTCTCTGTTCATCGTATGGTACGATTACTATCGTACAGTACGATGTTCAAATTTTCATTAGCCCTGGATTACATGCACTAATCACGGGTTAATTTAGGTAAGTATTAAAAATTGATCGTACAGTACGAACTTGTTCGTACAGTACGAACGGCGCAAAATCACTTACTTAAACTATGTTACGGCTAGGGTTTTGGATCTGAACATATCGTACAGTACGAAAGACTTCGTACAGTACGATCTATTCACAGAATTGTCCACATAGCTTAGATCGTACAGTACGAAATAAAATCGTACAGTACGATCTACAGAGAAGAATTTTAGTTATTTTTGCAGTTAAAAAAGAACTCTTCCCCTGTGTGTGTGCATGGTTGCTCTTACTCTTACGCATTTTGTGGCCATACTCAACAAAGTAAAAAAATACAATAAATGAAAAATACAATATTTGACTCATACTCCTAATCTACCCGGTCTTGAGTCTTCCTTTCTTCCTGAGTCACTTGTGATCTTCCTGAAATGTTAGTGCTCAAGAAAAATAACAGATAAAATAATAATCAATGAAAAGCAGTTCCAAAACACTCATTATTTGGCATCATCAAAATCTCAAACTCGGGGTCATGGGTTGCAACAATCTCCCCCTTTTTGATGATGTCAAATAATTTGTTGCAAGTAAGAAAGAAAACCATTTCTTTTGAAAAACATTTCTTTTGTTATTATTTTTTTGTTTTTTTTGTTTTTTTTTTAATTAAACACAAGAAAAAAAGGTACTACAAGTAAATACGAAACAAAAGATACTGCATTTAGAAAAATAGGCATTACAACATTACAACAAACTTCTCCCCCTTTTGACAGCACAAAAAGGAGGAGCAACTAAAAGCAAAAAGTAAGAGAAGAAAATAAACAGAAACTACAATGCAAACATAAACAAACTAAGCAGACGGGTCCTGATCAGGTGGTGGTGGAGGTGGATTTGGTTGAAAATATTGAAAGAGAGCATCGAAGCGGTGATCAATTGCAGTGAATCGTTCGCCAAACCACTGCATATCAGTCTCGTATTGGTGATGCTGTTCTTGAATATGCATGTCGAGACGAGTCTGCAGCTGGTCGAAGCGGGCGACTAAGTCATCATCAGAGTGCGCTGGTGCTGGTGCAGGTGCTCGGGGTGCAGCATGGCGTCGTGGTTGAGCTGGAGCTGCGGCTGGTGCATCTTCTCCTTCTTCTTCATCAAAGACGGGTTCTTCAGGCTCATGACCCCGATGAAAGAGGATACGGAAGGAAGCATCCGTATAAAAAATAGGAAGCATGTCGGGTTCACCAGGGTAGGATAACTGATATTTATGGTAGAGGATATATCCTATTAGGTGATCAAGAGCTAGATTTTGTTTCCGTCGAGTGGTGGGAAGACGAACAAAAGTCATATGCTGAATATAATTGCTAATCAAATCGACCTCATCAAACTTAATGTTGGACATAATAAGGTAAGTAGCGACTGACAAGGTAGGGGTCAGATTGATGCGGTCGCCACCTTTGGGTATGATAGAGGTTCGAAGAACATGTTGAATGATATGGGCATTTCTGGTTAAAGATTGGACTAGAGGCTGGTGTTGATGAAAAACAGTATTCCTAAGGACTCTATTTACATCGCTCCAATCAAAATCATCGGTAAGAAACGAGCGAACCATAGGTCCTTCAGTGGACAGCCCAATATGTTGGGCGATGTCAGCTCTAGTTATTTCAACGGGACGGCCACAAACAAAGGAGTGAAAAGTGGTGTTATCAACAGTGTAGGTGAGGTTGGCTAGAAATTCAAAAAGCAGTTCAAAATTGTATGGAAACACTAGGGTGAGTAGGAATTGAAAAGTGGTGGAGACAAAGAGGCTCATTACCTCGAAATTTAGAGCGGCCTGATTAAGCATTTTCGAGGGAGAAATTTTGCAAGCCTTATATCGGTAGTAGGCTTCCTCATTCTCACTATTCAGAAAGCGATCGGGTTGACGATGGGATGAGGACGAGCTTCCGGCAGTCATCCGACCTCGTTTAGACATTGCAGGAGGGCAAGAAAACGAAGTGAAGGCTGAGTGAGGAGAGGGTTGAGTGAATTTAACAGCCTAGGCAAAGGTATTTAAAGAGATTTCCGTAAATCGTACAGTACGATCGGAGATCGTACAGTACGATATCCAATTAATATTCTGACGGGTCGTTTCGGGAAAAGACAGTCAAATCGTACAGTACGATACGTATCGTACAGTACGATCAGGCGAATATCGATCGTCCCGAGGCCCTCAGTATGACTTTTGACCAAAAGTTTCGTACTGTACGAATAGGTGGATCGTACAGTATGATACGTAATAAATATCGTACCGAACAGCTATTACTCAGATTATCCTTTTGTGATGATGTGGATCGTACAGTACGAAACGAATGGATCGTACAGTACGATACTCAATAATGTCGTACCAACCGGGTTTAATTCGTCCCAATCCGTGCTGACGTGGATCGTACAGTACAAAACGAATGGATCGTACGGTACGATACTCAATAACGTCGTACCAACCGGCTTTGATTCGCCCCAATCCTTGTGAAGTGGATCGTACAGTACGGTATGGATCGTACAGTACGATGAACAGTCAATGTAAGTGTTGATGTGGTGAGTGTGTGGTGATCAGGAGCAGCCCTAAAGAGATTTTTTATTTTTTATTTTTTATTTTTTTTATTTTTTATTTATTTATTTTTTATTTATTTTTTTTATTTTTTTTTATTTTTATGCATTTATATCTATGACACCTAATCTAGTCCTCAAGGTGCTAAAGGTGTCAAAAGCTAATGGTTTTGTGAATATGTCTGCCAATTGATCTTCTGTAGCTATATGATGTAATTCTATATCTCCCTTAGCGACGTGATCTCTAATGAAATGATGTCTAATGTCTATGTGTTTCGTTCGAGAGTGTTGAATTGGATTCTTAGAGATACAAATTGCACTTGTGTTGTCACACATGATCGAGATGGTTCCAACAGGTAGTCCAAGATCAAGAATTTGTTGTTTTAACCATAGTACTTGTGCAACACAACTTTCTACCGCAATGTATTCTGCCTCGGCTGTGGAAAGTGCTACTGAGTTTTGCTTCCTACTGGACCAAGAAACTAATGATTGTCCGATGAATTGGCAGGTACCAGAGGTGCTCTTTCTATCTATCCTACATCCTGCGAAGTCAGAATCTGAGTACCCTAGGATTTCAAAGGAAGTGCTGTGTCTGGGATACCAAATTCCTAAGTTTGGGGTGCCTAGTAGATATCTAAGAATTCTTTTGACAGCAGTTAAGTGAGACTCTTTATGATCGGCTTGGAAACGGGCACAGAGGCACACACTAAACATTATGTCCGGTCTACTGGCAGTCAAGTAAAGTAGGGATCCAATCATTCCTCTATATTTTTTCTGATCTACTGGTTTTCCACTAGGATCCTTATCTAATTGGATTGTCGAACTCATTGGGGTGTTCATGGGTTTTGCACTATCCATTTCATATTTCTTTAAAATATCCTTAATATACTTTGATTGGCTAAGAAAGGTTCCATTATCCATTTGTTTTACACTAAAGCCCAGGAAGTAATTAAGCTCTCCCATCATGCTCATTTCAAACTCATTACTCATTGTTTTTGAAAATTCATCGCATAAGTTTTTATCCGAAGATCCAAACAATATGTCATCTACATATATTTGAACAATGAGAATTTCTTCTTTGACCTTTTGTAAAAAGAGTGTAGTATCTACACTACCCTTTTGAAATCCTCTATCCAAAAGAAATGAGCTAAGTCTTTCATACCATGCTCTAGGTGCTTGCTTTAATCCATATAGTGCCTTTTTTAATTTGAATACATGGTTTGGAAATTGTGAGTTTTCAAATCCGGGGGGTTGCTCAACGTAGACATCTTCCTTAATTACCCCATTTAAAAATGCACTCTTCACATCCATTTGATATAACTTAAAGTTCTTGAAGCAAGCAAAAGCTAAGAGCACTCTTATGGCTTCTAGTCTAGCAACCGGGGCAAAGGTTTCTTCAAAGTCTATTCCCTCAATCTGGTTGTACCCCTTAGCTACTAGCCTTGCTTTATTCCTTATTATTGTTCCTGAATCATTCACCTTATTCTTGAAGACCCATTTTGTTCCAACAACACTTTGCTCTTTAGGTCTCTTAACTAACTCCCAAACATCATTCCTGGTGAATTGGTTCAGCTCTTCTTGCATTGCTAGAATCCAGAATTCATCTCCAAAGGCTTGATCTATACTTGTAGGTTCTATCATAGAGATAAAAGCTGAGTGACTAACCTCCTTCCTAAGTCCATGCCTAGTCCTTACACCTTCTGAAGGGTCTCCTAAAATTAACTCTTTAGGATGACTAGAAGAATATCTCCATTCTCTAGGCAAATCTTCCTGAGGTTCGACCCTCTCTCCTAAGGTCATCGTCTCTACTCCTTGAATTGCCTCTATTTCATCATCTTCAATTTTAGATTCTGAGGGCTTATCTGATTCATCAAATACCACATGGGTGGATTCTTCTACTACAAGGGTTCTCTTATTAAAAATTCTATAGGCTTTACCTACAAAAGAATAACCTAAGAAGACACCCTCATCAGACTTGGGATCGAATTTTCCTAAGGGATGTTTACCATTATTTAAGATGAAGCACTTACACCCAAAGACATGTAAATGTGAAAGGTTTGGTGTCCTACCCTTAAGGAGTTCATATGGAGTTTTATTCAGCTTCGATCTAATGTTTACTCGGTTCAAAACATAGCAGGCTGTGTTGACTGCTTCTGCCCAAAAGTATCTAGGAAGGGTATACTCCGCTAGCATTGCCCTAGCAGCTTCTACCAAAGTTCTATTCTTCCTTTCTGCTATGCCATTCTGTTGGGGTGTTCTAGGAGCTGAGAAATTGTGCTCTATTCCTATCTCTTGACAGAATGACTCAAATCTATCATTTTGGAACTCTCCACCATGATCACTATGGATTGTTGATATTTCACAACCTAATTTTCGTTGAATCCATGTGGAGAAAACTTTAAATTCCTCAAAAGACTCATTCTTGTGTGCTAAGAATCTTACCCAAGTAAATCTAGTGAAGTCATCTACAATCACAAATCCATAATTCTTTCCACCTAGAGTGGCTGTACTAACGGGTCCAAATAAGTCCATGTGTAGAATTTCTAGTGGCCTAGAGGTGATCACGTCTCTAATTGAGTGAAAGGATGATTTGACTTGTTTTCCTTGTTGGCAAGCATCACATAAGTGATCCTTGGTGAATTCTAACTTAGGTACACCTCTGACTAGGTTTTTCTGAGTGATGTTTCTAAGAGTTTTCATGCTAGCATGACATAGTCTCCTATGCCATAGCCACGAGTCATCAACTATTATTTTCAAGCAAAATGATTTTGAACTATCAACGCAATCAAGGTCTAACATGTAAACATTGTTAATTCGTTTTCCTTCTAAAATTAATTCATCAAATAAACTAATCAGGCATCTATCAGTAAAAAATTTAACATCAAAACCTTTGTCACACAGTTGACTAATGCTAAGTAAGTTATGCTTTAAACCATCAACTAATAAAACATTTTCAATTATAAAATTCTTAGCATTACCAACGATACCTGAGCCTATCACCTTCCTGGTAGTGTTGTCTCCCAACGTTACTTTGCCTCCAGTTTTGGTCTCCAATAGGATGAACTTCTTCATATCTCCAGTCATGTGTCGCGAGCAGCCACTATCCAGGTACCACATGCTCTCACTAGGTCTTTTGTGAGAGCATCCCTACAATTTCATTCAAAGGTTAGATTTGGGAACCCAAGTGAGTTTGGGTTCCTCCTTATGCTTGCATGAATGAGATGTATGCATGTTATGCTGTGATGGATGCAGTTTAGGTCTCCATACTAGGTGTGTCCTACGGTGAATTGTGCATGTGCGGGCTATATGACCTACCATGCCACAAGAGAAGCACCTAACACCAGGAAATGGATTTACTAATCTATGAGTATGGTGGTGCCTCTTCCTAAGGTTTTGAAATGCATGCTGTGTTGGGGGTTTTCTAGGATGGCCTACTGTGAGTGATGCAATTTCATTTTCTAGTTCTTTTATCTTTTCACTATAAGTTTTGTTTTGAGCTGTCAATCCATCAACTTCTATCAATAGCAAGTGCTCACTATGATCTACTTC
This sequence comes from Dendrobium huoshanense, assembly GCA_016618105.1. Taxonomy (NCBI): domain Eukaryota; kingdom Viridiplantae; phylum Streptophyta; class Magnoliopsida; order Asparagales; family Orchidaceae; genus Dendrobium; species Dendrobium huoshanense. The sequence goes on from CM028345.1 coordinate 20,378,497, forward strand.
TAATGCAAGTGCAGTTAGTTTTTCAAACTCTACATCTAGTTCAATATGTGATGTTTTCAAGGATTCATGCGCTTCAATTAGTTCAATATGCTTCTTATTTAATGCGTCATACTCATCAAGAAGTAACATGTGATCTTTATCTAAATCAGAATTTTCTTTAACTAAGTTAGCATGCTCAATTTGTAAGGAACTAAATTCAATATTAAGTTTAGCATGCATTTTCTTCAGTTTCCTATACGAGTCATGAATATTCTCAGAAATAAGCAGTAATTCATCATAAGAAAGTTGACATACCTCATCTTGATCCAATTGATCAAGGTTATCATTAGCCATAAGACACAAATTTGTTACCTCCTCCTCTGCTTCTTCTTCTGATGATTCTGAGGCAGAGTCGGCCCAAAAAGCTTTCTGTGTCTTTGTCTTTCCTCTCTTGTATTTAACTTTGTCATCTCCTTTCTCCTTCGCTGGTTGACTCTTCAGATTAGGGCAATCGGCTCGAAGGTGACCTGGCTTCCTGCACTCAAAGCAAATTGTATCAGATGAAACCTTATTGGACCTTGAGCTCTTACCTTTATTCCAGCTATTCTGATGATGCTTTTGTTTTCTTTTCAGGAAATTTTTGAACTGTCGGGTCATCAGTGCTATCTCATCATCTTCCTCCCCTGCAGAGCTTTCACTTTCTGAGTTGCTAGCTTTTAATGCCACCGTCCGCTCCTTTTTCTTTTCACCTGCATCACTTTGCCTTTGGCTCACTCCTTGCTCGTATGCAATGAGTGACCCAAGGAGGTTATCAATAGAATAAACATTAAGATCTTTAGATTCAGTGATAGCAGTTATCTTAGCATCATAGGAACTAGGTAGGCATCTAAGAATTTTATTCACTTTCTAAGAATTTGAAATTTCTCTACCTAATGCATGCAATGATGTCACAATTTGGGTGAACCTAGTGTACATGTCAGAAATTGTTTCGCTAGGTTTCATACGGAATAATTCATAATCATGCAGTAGAATGTTAAGCCTAGACTATTTTACTTCGTTTGTTCCTTCGTATGTGATGCACAGTCTATCCCAAATCTCCTTACCAGAAACACAAGTAGATACTCTCATATAGTCCTCAGATTTCAATGCATAAAAAAAGCAGTTTAAGCATTTAGCATTCAGTTGGGCTAATTCCCTATCCTCATTGCTCCATTCAATAAAAGGTACAGAAGTTTTCAAACCATTAACAATCTTGGACGGTGCAACATATCCATCATTTACTAACATCCACATGCGGTAATCTATAGATTGTAAAAATGTAGACATTCTAATTTTCCAGAAATCAAACGGTATGTTATCAAAAAGTGGTGGACGAGTTATTGAATAACCCTCCGCAGTGTTACGATTACCAAAATTCTACATGATCGTTTTTTCAAGGTTTTCTAAAACACTATTTTTGAAAAACAAGCTCTGATACCAATTGAAATTACTAAACGACAAGAGGGGGGGTGAATTGTAAAAACTTCTTAATATTAAACTTAACCCTAAACAAGAGTTCTAATTTTTTTTGTTGTTTTTGAAACTTTAAAACAAAGTTTTATGCAATTTTTTTTTTCAAAATTTCACATGCAATAGATATGACAAATTTAAAATGCAAGAAAAAAAGTAAACAACGATAAGGAAAGAACACACCAAGAATTTATAGTGGTTCGGTCAAAATATGACCTACGTCCACTCCCCGGAGTCCTCCACTCCGGGATTTTCACTATCAAAATAGTTCTCCTTTTGCCCCCCTCGGCAAGGCGGAGAAGCCTGTACAAACCTCCCTTTCACCAACCGGCGTGGCGGAATACCAAACTCTATTTTCACCCTCTTGGCGACGGTAGAGAACCTTCTCGTTTTTCTCCCTCCTGGAGAAGGCAGAGAACCTCGAGGTAACGGATGTAGACGAGCCTTTCCCTTGGAGATCCTTCCTCAAATCCTTCTCGGGCCACAGGAGGAGCAAGATGCAGCAAGCTTGGAGCAACCGTGTGATCTCCCTCACACCTCTTCTCCCTCACAACGCTCACCTCCTCCTTCCTCTCTCAACCCTCAAGAATTTCTCTAGAGTTTTCTCCCTTGGAATCCCTCTCTAACCACGTTCACCCCCTCTGTAATTCTTACCCAAAAAGAGTTGATTGACATCTAAAAACGGGCTCCAAAAACCTCTGATTTCAAAATTAGCCGTTACTGTTCGTACAGCACGATTCAACATCGTACAGTACGATCTTCACAAACAGCCGTCGTCCTGGTACGAAGATGTACGAACAGTACAAAAATAAATCGTACTGTACGATATAATATCGTACGGTACGATCCAACAAGATACTACTCGTACAGGACGATGGTCAGGACGATCGGATGTCGTCTCTGTTCATCGTATGGTATGATTACTATCGTACAGTACGATGTTCAAATTTTCATTAGCCCTGGATTACATGCACTAATCACGGGTTAATTTAGGTAAGTATTAAAAACTGATCGTACAGTACGAACTTGTTCGTACAGTACGAACGACGCAAAATCACTTACTTAAACTATGTTACGGCTAGGGTTTTGGATCTGAACATATCGTACAGTACGAAAGACTTCGTACAGTACGATCTATTCACAGAATTGTCCACATAGCTTGGATCGTACAGTACGAAATAAAATCGTACAGTACGATCTACAGAGAAGAATTTTAGTTATTTTTGCAGTTAAAAAAGAACTCTCCCCCTGTGTGTGTGCATGGTTGCTCTTACTCTTACGCATTTTGTGGCCAGACTCAACAAAGTAAAAAAATACAATAAATGAAAAATACAATATTTGACTCATACTCCTAATCTACCCGGTCTTGAGTCTTCCTTTCTTCCTGAGTCACTTGTGATCTTCCTGAAATGTTAGTGCTCAAGAAAAATAACAGATAAAATAATAATCAATGAAAAGCAGTTCCAAAACACTCATTATTTGGCATCATCAAAATCTCAAACTCGGGGTCATGGGTTGCAACAGAATGTTACTTGCATTCGCTACCCAACATTTACATTGGAATATTGGCCAATTGGAACTACAAACGGTTTACATGTTAAAGAATTTCATACAAGATTGGATGGTGGAAGCTCAAGGAGTCATTATTGAATGAGATAACTTCAACATCATCAAGAGTCTTCAACAAGCTTTGAAAAGATTCAAGAATAAAATTTAATCAGGTTGCTTTTAGTTTTACCACTAGAAATGGTAATAAATTAGCGGATTGTTGCGCTAAATTTTCTTTGAGGAAAAAGCTTTATTTAGCATGATCTTTCTAGTATTGAAATTCCTCCTTCATTCTTGTATATTTTGAAGGACGATTTCAATTTGCTAGATGGTTTTAAGTAGTTTGTAATAACTTTCTAAGTTTTCATTTCTAATGCATTGATGCATTTCTCCTCAAAAAAAAAAAAAAAAAAAAAAAAAAAAAAAAAAAAAAAAAAAAAGAATGCACCAAACAATTTGGAGAACTCAACTCGACGATGGGCAAGTTGAAATTTTAATTGACTCAACTGTTAAGTAATATATTTATTTTAAATTAAATTATGAAAATTTATATTAGTTAAATTAGTAGATGAACAACATATTTATATTTATGATTTAATAATAAGTAAGATTTACTAAACCCTGGAATAAAATATAAATACTATTATGTTTAAAATGACATTTATAATTTTAATTTAGAGATATTAAAATAATACCAATGTTATTATGTTTAAATTAAAAATACATATTATAAATTAATTTAAATTTTTATATATCATGATTAATTTTTAAAGGATATATATATATATATATATATATATATATATATATATATATATATATATATATATATATATATATATATATATATATATATATATATATATATATATATATATATATATATATATATATATATATATATATATATATATATATATATATATATATAATGTAGAGTATAGATGAACGCATAATCATTCAAATATGAGAGATGCAAATTACATGTTCTTACACACTAAAAGGAGAACTATGAGATTAAAATACACTTTAAATAATTTCAACTGGGTGCTTGTTCCTTAAGCAAGAAATGAATGCACACCTATAAATGACTATGTGTTGGTGTAGTATAATAACTATTGTTGTAGTTCTTGCTAGTTGCCTTGAGAGAAATTTTTCTTTTTTTTTATCCTTTGAAGAACATTGCATGACCTTGTAATACAAATTTAACAAGAAAGAAATTTTCTTTTCCCAGTTGTAATGTATTATAATTTGGACATTTTCTTTTGCATTGCTCATACTGGATGAACCTCATCATATAATATGAAACTTAAATACATGTATTATGAATTACCTATTTTGAAACCTAAAATTAAGTGGTCAAATTAGAGTTGATGTCATACTATACAACCATAATCGTATTGTACAGACATATAGAGAGCAATCTGGTCAAAATCTATTCAAACATGCTAATAGAATCCTCTAATTCACCAACCTTGTGAAGATCATACAATTCGAACAAACAGAGAGCTTATTCAGATGAACCTCATTTGGACAAGACGATCTAGTTCTATAAGTTGATAACTATATTCAAATCATACTTATGATCCATATATCGGATTGTACAATCTACCCATGAAATTAATCATATCATGTTTTTTAGGGTTCAATTTAGTTCTTAATATCAATTTTTTTTAGAATCTTTTAATAGAAATCTTTGGATGTCTCAATCTTTCTTGGTGGAGATCAAGGGGGTTGAGAGAGAGAGAGCTTTTGGAGTGACCCATTCTATTGAAAGATAAAGAGAGAATGAGAGAGAGATAGGAAAGATTGTGAGGAATATCTTAAAAGGATGCTAAAAAGATTGGGTTGCATAAAGATTGTTCTTCCTAGTACTCTATGTCCTTCTTTCATTGGTTTGGGTAGAGTGAGGGCTCTTGGGTACAAGATCTTTGAAGAGTCTTATTGAGAAGACTCTTAAGCTAGTTGAGAGGTTAGTAGTAAGGCATCTTCATCATGCTAGGTGCAAAAGAAGGAAGATTTCTCGGGAAGAGATAAGTGGTGTACAAGGGCATTCTTTTGTCCTTATGAAGGAGAAAGGCTTCTCCATATTGTTGGGAACAAAAGGAGTAGAAAGTGGAATTCATGGGGAGTGGGTGTGGGTTAATCTGACCAAACAACTATAAAAATTTGATTTATAATATTTTTCTTTCTTTCTTTACTTTATTGCTTGAAATTTTAATTTACAAAGGCATTCTTTTGTCCTTATGAAGGAGAAAGGCTTCTCCATCTTGTTGGGAGCAAATGGAATAGAAAGTGGAATTCATGGGGAGTGGGTTAAGTTGACCAAACAACTATAACAATTTGATTTATAATCTTTTTCTTTCTTTCTTTACTTTATTACTTGAAATTTTAATTTGTTGCGTTGATCTGCTATTGTTGTAAATGAATTGATATATATATATATAACTTTTTATTGCTTTAAATTTATTTAAAAAAAAATTAAAATTAAACTTTTGTGTTGATTGATTAGTTATTTTTTATTGTGGTTTGTTAACATTTTGAAAATTGCTACTAATTTGAAAAAAAAATCTTTTTTAAATAAGTCAATTCACCCCTCTTAGTTGTGCCTAATCAATTTCATTTGGTATCAGAGTGGGTTCTCATTTACTTGGTTTCACTACTTGAATAGATTATGGTATGGCATAGTTTGGAAATTGAAACATATAAAACGGGAATTCTATTACCCATCTGTTGCTTTTAGATAATAGCCTTTTATATTTTTTGAAGATTCGCATATCTACATTTATTTTTCAGAAGTGACATTTAATTCAAATAGGATATTTTCCATGACATAGATTATAAATGGAAAGAAACATGAAATAACATTTATCGAATGGAGTATATAAGATAGGAAACTTTAATAATTAAATGCTAATTTTTTTATTGTTTCTTTTGTGCACTAAGATATGAGTATTATATGAGAGTATCTACTTGCACAATTTGAAAGGAGATTAAAAATATATTGCATATTAATTATCAGGGAACTCCTGATGTCAATCAATCATGGTTAAATATCTTACTTCATGATTACAAACTTTTTAACAGTAAACCTAGCAAATCCATAGCTGACATGTATACTCGCTTTATGAAAATCATTACTTCTTTGTATGTTTCAAGCAAAAAAATTTGCAATGCTAAAAAAGTGTATAAGATTTTGAGATGCCTGCTTGAGTCTTGGGATGCCAAGATGATGGTGATTTTAGAATCTAAGAATTTAGATGTCTATTCCATTAATAATCTGCATGGATTACAAATTACCTATGCACAAAAATCTAGTCAAAGAAATATATATACATGAGATAAGTGAAAGGAGAAGATACTTGTTATTAAGGCTGATGATTTATAAAGTAGAAACTTTGTAGGAAGAAGAGATGATGATATAGACTTTGTGATTAGAAAATTCAAATATGTTTAGAAGAAAAAGCAAAGGAGGCACACTAAAACGTGGAGGAAATGTTAAAAAAAAATTGAATAAAGTTATGACTAACCTTATCTATTTTTAGTGCAAAAAACCTTGTCACACAAAGTTGGATAGTCCCAATATGAAAAGTTTATCGCCTAAAGAAAGAGTTGAGGACCGATCTGATCACAAGAAAAATAAAAGAATGTATCAAAGAGTCTTATGAGGTGAACTCAGCCATTGAGTCATCTGAAACAAAAGAAGAGGAAGAAATCACTATCTTGTTCTTAATGATTAAATATAGTTCATGTGACATGGGAAATGATCAGGTATGCAATTTTACTTATAAAAAATTACTTTCATTAAAAAATAATTCATGATAGCTATTGGAAGTGAAAGAAAAAAAATATGTTTTACAAAGGAACATACTACAATTATAGATGTGTTTATGATTTGATTAACAAATTCATAAGTTTAAAAAATGAACACAATGCATTTGTAAATAAGCATACATTTTCCACTAATAAAAATGAGACTCTTAAAAATAAATTAAAAGTTGAAAAGTACATGTATATTGAACTAGAAAGTGCATACACAATATTGGAAGAAGAGGTTAAAAATTTGTGAGGGAGTGAGCATGTTGCATATGTTATGTTAGGCATAATGTCAAGTGAAAATGAGTATCTTAGGAAGGAAGTCATATAATTTGGACCATTTACTCCTAGATCATCACTTTCCTGAGGAAGAGTGATTATTGAAGACATCACTATAAGGAAAGTGATTGGTACAATAATAAATGGCAAATATGATAATTTAATATTAAAAATGTGTTATTAATTGATGGATTAAAGAATATTTTGCTTAGTATTTTCCAATTATATGATAAAGGAATGAATGCAAAATTTTATTATAATAAATACTTAATTTTTCTAAACCATATGATAGTTTTAAAAGGTCTTAGAGTGTTTAATGTTTACATGATTGACTTAGAGAATCTTAATGAGTCTAGTGAGGTGCACCACCTAAAATAACTATAGATAAAGCCTAGTTGTGGCATAGGAGACTGTGTCATACAAGCATGAGAACAATTAAAAATATAACTCACTTAGACATAATTAGAGGTGTACCAAAGATAAAATTCACTAAACACCTTTATGATGCATTTCAACAAGAAAATCTGTTAAGTCCTCAATTTACTCAATAAAGAAGTTTAGTAGTAGTAGGCCACTAGAGATGTTACATATAGATCCATTTAAAGCCATTGGTAATATAAGTTTAGGAGAAAAATCATATAGTTTTTTTAATTATAGATGATTACACTAGATTCACTAGGGTTAAGTTTCTAGCAAACAAAAGTGATTCATTTAAGGAGTATAGGATATTATCAACTTAAATTCAAAGGAAATTAGTATGCTCCATTTCTATCATCCATAGTGGTCATGAAGGAGAGTTTGAGAATGATAGGTTTGAATCTTTTTTCCAAGAAGTAGGAATAAAACATAATTTTTTGCACATAGAATTCCCTGACATAATGGCATAAAAGAGAGGAAAAATAACACTTTAGTTGATGCTACTAGAGTTGACATACAAATTTTTAAGTATTTCCCACATTAAAAAACTATAAAACTTAGGAATGATATTACCCTTTTTTTCATTTTGAAGTAGAGTCAATTTATAAAAGGTTGGATAGATTTAATGATATGCTTAGGAAATGCTCTCACCATACTTTACTAGATTGGTTAGTTAATTAGACTTTAATAATGTGTTGGAAGGATCTTATAGGTTAATAATTAATGCTGCAATTGGAGGATCTTTAATGCCTAAGGCATTTAATGAAGCTTATGAATTAAATGATTAAATGTATACAAATAAATTTTTGTGGCTTTCTGATAGGGTGAATCCTAATGGAGTAGCTAGATTTTATTAGTAAGATGTCATATCTATTTTGACTGCTTAGGTAACCATTTTATCTAAAAGTTGGATAGTTTTGGAGTTAGTTCAGGGTATGAATCACCTATGTAATTGGAATAGCATGATTTGAATTATGTTGGTGATAGTAGTGTTCAAGAGATAGAGAATGTGAATATCATTAAAAGATAAAATAATCTCAATTCCAATACTTACAATCCAGGTTGGAGGAACCATCCAAATTTTAGTTGGTCTAATAATAATATTAGTGGTAATAATCAGTGGAATCCAAGTCAATTAAATGAAGAAGAAATTTAGAATAATCCTTAGTTACTTATAGTAAATCCTATACCCTCTTATCCCCTAGGTTTTAATTTAAACAATCAATATATGGATAGGAAGACATATTTGGAAGAGGTAGCAATTCAATTGGGAACTTGATTATAAAGTCAAGCTACTTTAATTAAAAACTTGAAAAATCAACTAGGACAACTTATCCTTTCTTTTAATAGTAGACATCATGAAGCATTGCTCAGTAATACTAAAATTATTCCAAAAGAAAAAAGGGAATAATCTTAGTATGGGTCAATTTAGGAGTTGTGGTGATCATCCCAGCCAAAATAAATAATCTAGGCAATTCAAATATGTTTAGAGCATTTTTGTTTCTTTTTAGTATTTTGTTATGTCATATTTATCAATGGTTTATTTTACTTATGGTAGTGATTTTTTTATGTTATTGATGTTGCAAATCAATTTATATTATACTAAAATTTCCACTATTATTTAATTGTTGAAAATGTCCTCTACGTAACACTTGCACTTTAATTGCTTGTTTAGCCAAAAAAAAAAAAAATTAAAAACTATTTAAAATTAAGAATAAAAAAACTCTAGGTTATTATTAAGATGGATAAAAAACCATAATTATCTAGGTGATTATTAAGATGGATAAAAAACCATAATTATGAACTTGAAAATCATAGTAATTAACTAAAAATAATAATCTAACTAATTAACTTTTTTGAACTTAAAATTTATACACATAAACATGAACTAAAAATTTTAATATTGAATAATTGAGTTTTGAGAAAGGGAGTGAGTAGATTAAATTATGAAAATCATGGTAAACTTGATTTTGGAATTTGTGAGCTTACGAACATCCTTGTATTCAATTTAGAGTTATTTGAAGGATGATAGCAATTAGATATTAAAATTTATTATTATGTACTAAAAATAAAAAAAAATATGAGAAAAATATGAAAATCAAAAGGAAGAAAAAGAAATAGAATTTTTAGTAAATCAAAATATAGTATATGATGAAGCTCAATTAACAAAATATTCTTAATACTTAAGTCAAATAAAAAAATTTAAGTAAACTAATACATATTATATTTTATTAATGAACTTCAAATTTAACAACAAGCACAATCAATTTCTAAATGACATATTATTCATATCTAAAAATCAGTAGTCAACATTGCATTTACACTTGTATTAGATGAGCTCAAACGAAGCAACAATAGGAATGATTGCTTAGGATAATTACTTATGGTCTTTTAAATTAAAAATTTATTACTTTGATCATTCCAAATTGCATCTAAATGGTGAAGTATTTCTTACATTTTGATAATCTTAAATTGTCAATATTTTTTTTAGGCTACTAGGTTAATCAATAGTTGATTGCACCATGGTTTGAGGATAATCAAGAGTTTAAACTGGGAAAAATTTATTATGTATAATTTATAATAATTTATTATCTTAAATATTAGTAAAAATGTTTTTTTTTGTTACTATGTAGGAATTTCTCAAGAAAAAGGAAAAAAAATCACAAGTGTTTAACCAGCATTAGAACGCTCAGATAACTAGTGCCATTTCAATGCTATATGCATTTCTTCAAAAAAAAAAAAAAAAAAAAAAAAAAAAAAAAAAAAAAAAAAAAAAAAAAAAAAAAAAAAAAAAAAAAAAAAAAAAAACTAGTGCCGCAACGTCCACAATTCTTCGGTGCGAAATAGGGAAATCATAGCATTGGAGCCTCAAGAAAATGACAATTACTTCAACGTCCTAATTAAGCCAAGGTAAGCGATGTAGCTCCAAAAGTCATCGACAAACTTCATAACACCACTACATCGAATTACACATTCAATAAGCACAATGCTCAAATTTTAGAGTGCCACGGTGGAGCAATTGATGAAAGATGGAGCCCATGCCGAATCAATCAAGAGACACACTGATCTAGCCATTAGAAACATCAAAACAAACCAACGCCATAACAAAGCAAGCCCAATAGCGTTGAGACATTAGTTCATTCTATAATGCCACGGCGCCACCATGTCGAGCGTTGAGTTGCCTGAATCTATTTATGTACCAATATAAATAGTCTTTCATGTCATTTGAGTGGGATTTATATCATTATTCTATCTAATTTAGTCCATACTATAGTGCCCCTCTTAGATTAAAGTCTAAGGGAGGTAAAAGGAGAGAATGATATTATATTTGGGAATTATTAGCCTCTCTCTTTGTGAGGAATCATATATTTGGAGGAGAAAAGATTGTAGATAATATATTTGTACTATCCATGTGAAGTTTGAAATATTTTTTACTCTATAATTTTTTATTTTATATAAGAAATAAAATCTAATTTATTTTCTTCCCAATTCATGTTTGGCGATTCCATACTTTTAGGCTAATATTGTGAATCCAATTTTAGTACTAATGTAGACTCATATTCTTTGAATAAGAAATGGATGTTTTCTAGACTTGTGTGATATATTACCTTGATGGAAGAATATTGGAACAAATAGGAGTATTAAAATAGAACATTTGCATACCTAGACATACAATAGTTAACCTTCTAGGTTCTATGGAGATACTATCACTGTAGGAAGACAATAAACTTCCCTTTATATCTCTATAATATTGAGAAAGATCTTGGGTTGCATATGCTCTAATCCACAACAATAAAGAAGAGTCTCATTAGAAAACTTTAGAAATTTGTATTCATTAGTCTTAAATATTTTATTATCTGATATCTTATCTTTTCTTTTGCAATCCTCTATAATGACATATCACAACCCTTATTTTTGTTCAATAGGATAAAGATTGTTGTTGTATTAGACAATATTAGTTTACTTACATGTTAAGAAAATCTTTCTTATGGGATCAACACTCTCTTAATTTTCTTTTTTATTTGATCGATTCATGTACTTGTGTATTTAGTGGGCATTGTATATAAAAAACTTAGCATATTTCAACCCATAGCATAAACATATTTCACGCATTGAACAAAAACCCATGCCCACATCATGGTACTTGAAAGCAACTTTCGGCATTATTGCGCTAGAGAGGTTGACATTTCTGCATTGAATTATTTACAAAAAATATTAAGAGTAGAGTATAGGGACATTCTTTTTATGGTTTTGAAGTGATAGAAGCATTGTGATGCTACCTTAATTGTAGTCATGAAATTGAATTAGTTATATTTGTTTTCAAATTTGAGCATTATGATGTCCAGTTTGATGTTGTGGCATTGAAGACGCTTCAACATTGGTGTTTGGGGTGTTGTAGCGATGGTTCTAACTTTATAAATTTAATACTTTTTCTTGAGACATCCCTCCACAACATTAACTAAAACATATTTTTTTTACTATAATTTAAGATTAAAAAAAAAACAAAAGTAATTTTAACTTAACACCTTCCTATATCTGCACCAGGTAGATGAGTCCATAAAAGTACTTATAGTGTTAATAAATCTCCAACACTTGCTTTCAGCAAGTGGGACCATAATCCCTTCCACGTCATAAAAATATGGAGTCATAAGAGTAAATTTATGGCCCTTATAACATAAGAGCTAGTGCATTTTTCCCCTTTCAAAATAGAATATCTCCAATGGCATGTAATACATAATGTAAATACAATGTGATAAAACTTGGTGCAATATTTAAAAAGTCTCTGAATTGTAGTGAAGGCCACACTACTTTTAAAATAAAATACTCATTGAACTTTTTCTTTTTTAATTTCTAACTTGAAAGGATAATCTACATGAACATTTAAATCCTTTACCAAAGTACTATATCTGTCTAAAAATCTTGATTCAATTATACATTCAAAAAATTATGTAGGCAAAATAAACCATTAAAACAAAATTTGATATATCTAAAACTTTCATAATATGGAGTATGATAACATATTAAAATCACATGGTAAAATTCACAAAACCTAAGAAAAATATTTTTTTTTTCTTTTTTTCTTAACTTACATATGAAAGTTTGCTAGGGATGTTAAGCCCTATGAACTTACTCCCAAAGCTAATTAAAAGAGAAGTGAATTGGTAGCAACGAAATCTAGATTCACCACAATGAAAAACAAGGTGCGGAAATCAAAATGCGGAAGAAATAATAAGAAAAGAACACACCGGATTTATAGTGGTTCGGTCAAACCTTGACCTACGTCCACTCCTTGGAAGCACCCTCCAAGTATTGCACTAACACAAGTGTCTCTCCTTTAGCCCCCACAGCTAGGCGGAGAAGCCCTTACAAAATCACTTCCACCTCTCCCGGTGCGGCGGAGTTGCTGGGTCCTTTGACACCAAAGAGACTTGTTCTTTGGTGAACTTACCTCGAGACAAGACTTGAATCCGATGGTACTAAGGTGCGAGTTCGCCGGAGCAACCGTGTGAAACCCCCTCCACACTCCCTTCAGTCCCCCCTCACAGGATCTTCTCCCTCTCTCAAACTCCACCCTTTCCTCTCTCCCTTTCAAGCTCTCTCTTTAAGTTTCCCCCACAAGAACGAAGCTACAATGGCTGCCAAAGACACTTACAAAGTGTCATGCCAAAGCTTAAATAGAAGCTCTCAAAACGAGCTCATTAATGCAAGTTGTCGACATTATCGTCCAGGACGATAGGCATATCGTCCTGGCCGATCAGTACAAATTAAGCTCATTAGCCCGGGACAATTTGAGACGATCAGAAGAAAATTGGTTACATCGTCCAGGCCGATCTCATGATCGTCCTGGCCGATTAGTTTAAAACTGATTTCAATCATCCTGATCATCGCCCTGAATACAAGCTGTTCGATGTAGATCATCCAGGTCATCGTCCTGGCCGATCATGTGATCATCCTGGACATGTGATCGTATTAATCAACCATTAATACTTTCCAAAGATACCATATCAATTTAGGCATGATTGAGATAGATCGTCATGGACGATAATAATATCGCCCTGGCTGATTTCCTAAAACAAAGAATTCCTAAACTGATTATGGCGGTTGATTCTTTCTGAATTGAGATTATCGTCCTGGCCGATACAAGTATCGTCCAGGCCGATCTGTTGATGGCTGCCTTAATGAGGATGCCCTAATGAGGGTTTTTGATTTTGGACATATCGTCCAGGACGATATAAATATCGTCCTGGCCGATATTACCAAAAATAGAAATCTTATAGGGAACAACAGGAGATCTTCTAAATTACAATCCAATTAGTCCCACACCAAATACAACAGACTCAAGAAAGGAAAAAGATTACAAACTGACTCAGACCTAGTCTAGTCAATCTTGAGCTGATTCCAAATTGCAGTCCGATTGTGAGAACCTGAAACGTTAGCACATAAGGCAATCGTAGAGAAATAAGGAATGTTTGCTATCATCAAAATCATAAACCATAGATCCGCAACAATCTCCCCCTTTTTGATGATGGCAAAACATTTCAATTTGAATTTTCAAATGAAAACAATTTCTCTTAATCTCCCCCTTACTAGAATAACACTTTTTAAAAAATAGGGGAGATGAAAATATTTTTGTTGTTTTTAATTTTTTGAAAACAAGATACAAATATGATAACAGTACAAAAATTCAACAATACGTTCTCCCCCTTTGACATTATCAAAAAGAGAGGAGGCACAAACAAAAACAAAACGACCAAAAGACAAAAAACATTTCCTGATCAAGTGAAAAATAAATATTCTTAAAATGAGAAAGTTACCTCTTGGTTTTAATCAAAAATTTAGTAGAATTGGATTGACAACGCATAATTAAAAAAAAAGGTTAGAAAATCAAGAATTGATAATCCAAACTCAAGTTCTTTAAAAAGGCTCAAAAACTTTTTAATTCAATATCTAAATCAAGGAATAAATTAGAGAAAGAAACAATAATTTTTCAAAACTCCTTTCATAAAATATATCTAATAGAAGATCAATGCACGAATTGTTGAATCAAGAATTAAAATTTTCAAAGTCAAGTATCATAAGTATCAAGGGTTTTCTTAAGCTTTTTAAGAAGTATAAGAATGGTAAGCATTAACTTTTTGTGGGCTCATTTTATGCCTCTTGACAATTGGTTGGCGCACTGCGCATCTTTTGATACACTTTGTGTATTCTATATTTTTCAATTTGGCGCTTTGCGCATCTTTTATTTTTGGCATCATTGGCCAATTTTTTTGATTATGCTACCTTTCTGAAATCTTAAATACCAAAAGTAAACCCATACTATTGATAAAGCAAATTTCTTGATTAAGAAAATTTTGAATTAAATTCAACAACTTGCAAAAGATTCCTATGCGATAAATAAAATATAGGGAGATAAAAAATTTAGTTTCAAAAACCAATTTAAAAGATGAAAAAGAGTTTAAATCAAAAGTAGAAAAACCTCTTTTAGGAAACAGAGTTTGAAAGTCAAAAACATGAGTTTCCTTCCTTTGATTGTTTTTAGATAAGTCAATCACAACTTTTACTAAAGATTTCAAGAAAAATTAGGAAGTAAATTTTTCATTTCTAAAAAAGTGAGTGTGTGTGTTGATGAGAGAAAAAATTTCACAGAGACAAAAAGGAATGAAAAAAGCACAAAACAAAAAACATTAAAATAAAAAACACAAAAAAGAAAAGAAACATAAAAACACAACACAAAAAAAAAATATACGAAAGGCTCTTAACCATTATCTCTCTCGTGGTCCGATGCTTCAAAGACCAGATCTGCCCATGAGATTTTTTGCCTTTCATTATTTCCCAAGTTTAAATTTTGCTTCGCCTTGCCCTTTTCTTTCGTAGAAAGAATTCTTACATTAGGGCACGTATTCTTCATATGTCCAAGTTTCCTACATCGAAAGCAAACAATGTCAGAGGAAATATGGACATCCTTACCACTTTTACCTTTTCTCCACTTTTGCTTATGCATTGGTGAGCTTTGTGTTTTGCTTGACAAGCTCTTTCTATCGTCACCAACTAAGCTTCCTCTTTCCGTATCTTCGGCTTTTAGAATGATCGTTTCACCTGCATCCAAAAGTCTTTGACCCAACCCTTACTCGTAGGCAATGAGTGAGCCAATCAAATTATCAATAGAATAATCATTCAAATCTTTTGATTCACAAATAGCAACAACTTTAGCATCGAATTTTTCAAGTAAATAACGAAGAATTTTGTTAACTTTTTCAAAATTTGAAAAATCTTTTCCTAAGGCATGCAATGATGTAGTAATTTGAATAAACCTTGTATACATGTCTAAAATCATTTCAAAAGGTTTCATAGAAAATATTTCAAAATCATGGATTAAAAAATTCAACTTGGATTGCTTGATTTCACTAGTGCCTTCGTATATGGTGTGCAATTTATCCCAACCTTCCTTACCGGTAGTGCACGTGGATATTAACATAAAATCATTAGAATTTAAAGCATAGAAAAAATAATTTAAAGACTTTGCATTTAATTGAGCATCCATTCGTTCATCCCTATTCCATTGATTAAAAGGAATACAAGTTTTAATTCCATTAACAATACGTGATGGTGATGAATAATCAGTTAAAATCATATGCCATATACGAAAATCAATCGATTGCAAAAAAGTAGACATGTGAATTTTCCAAAAATCAAATGTAATATTTTCAAACAATGGTGGTCTAGTGATTGAATATCCTTCCGCAAAAATACTATTAGAAAAATTAGCCATGGATCGAAATTCAAAAGTTTTTAAAAACATATTTTATGAAAACCGCTCTGATACCACTTAAAAGTTCGCTAGGGATGTTAAGCCCTATGAACTTAGTCCCAAAGCTAATTAAAAGAGAAGTGAATTGGTAGCAACGAAATCTAGATTCACCACAATGAAAAACAAGGTGCGGAAATTAAAATGCGGAAGCAATAATAAGAAAACAACAAACCGGATTTATAGTGGTTCGGTCAAACCTTGACCTACGTCCACTCCTTGGAGGCACCCTCCAAGTATTGCACTAACACAAGTGTCTCTCCTTTAGCCCCCACAGCTAGGCGGAGAAGCCCTTACAAAATCACTTCCACCTCTCCCGGTGCGGCGGAGTTGCTGGGTCCTTTGACACCAAAGAGACTTCTTTTTTGGTGAACTTACCTCGAGACAAGCCTTGAATCCGATGGTACTAAGGTGCGAGTTCGCCGGAGCAACCGTGTGGAACCCCCTCCACACTCCCTTGAGTCCCCCCTCATAGGATCTTCTCCCTCTCTCAAACTCCACCCTTTCCTCTCTCCCTTTCAAGCTCTCTCTTCAAGTTTCCCCCACAAGAACGAAGCTACAATGGCTGCCAAAGACACTTACAAAGTGCCATGCCAAAGCTTAAATAGAAGCTCTCAAAACGAGCTCATTAATGCAAGTTGCCGATATTATCGTCCAGGATGATAGGCATATCGTCCTGGCCGATCAATACAAATTAAGCTCATTAGCCCGAGATGATTTGAGACGATCAGAAGAAAATTGGTTACATCGTTCAGGCCGATCTCACGATCGACCTAGCCGATTAGTTTAAAACCGATTTCAATCGTCCTGATCATCACCCTGAATACAAGCTGTCCGATGTAGATCATCCAGGTCATCGTCCTGGCCGATCATGTGATCGTCCCGGACAATGTGATCGTATTAATCAACCATTAATAATTTCCAAAGATACCAGATCAATTTAGGCATGATTGAGATAGATCGTCATGGACGATAATAATATCGTCCTAGCCGATTTCCTAAAACAAAGAATTCCTAAATTGATTATGGAGGTTGATTCTTTCTGAATTGAGATTATCATCCTGGCCGATACAAGTATCGTCCAGGCCGATCTGTTGACGATTGCCTTAATGAGGATGCCCTAATGAGGGTTTCTGATTTTGGACATATTGTCCAGGACGATATAAATATCGTCCCGGCCGATATTATCAAAAATAGAAATCTTATAGGGAACAACAAGAGATCTTCTAAATTACAATCCAACTGGTCCTACACCAAATACAACAGACTCAAGAAAGGAAAAATATTACAAACTGACTCAGACCTAGTCTACCCAATCTTGAGCTGATTCCAAATTGCAGTCCGATCGTGGGAACCTGAAACATTAGCACATAAGGCAATCGTAGAGAAATAAGGAATGTTTGCTATCATCAAAATCATAAACCATAGATCCGCAACAACAAAAATTGAAATAAGAGGCATGTGTTTTGGATTCAATTTAGAGCTCTATATTATCCCGAAAAGCCCAACAAATGAATCTAGGGATTTGGCCTCCAAATATCTCTCTTCCATTCTCTTTCCTCTTCTCCTCCTCCGTTCTTCTTCTCTGAAAATGACTAGGTGGAAATGATCCTGGTAAAGTGATTTTAGATATTTTAATATTTTAAATCCACTATTAGAAACCAAAGTTGTGGCACACACTTTCCCAACATAGTTTAACTCCCAAAGAATCTTCTAGATTCTCCCATAATAATCTCACCTAAAATCTAACAGCTTAGCGATGCAACCCCAATATTGTAGAGCACAACCAAAAATTTTTTTTTTGTCAGAAAACTAAGAGCTTAAATCTAAAGCACTGAATACCTTAGCATTTTAGCTCCCTGAAAAAAAATCTAAATTATATATTTTCATTTCATAAACCCCATACTTTGGTTGCTTATAATCCCAATAAGCATTTATGGACTCATAATTATAAATTAACGTAAAATTGATCAATATTACTAAAAAATTACCTAAATTTTAAATGACAAATATTATATTATTCCCTCCTTTTAGAAAATGTTATGCTCAACATTTGAAATCTATAATATAATAAAAATAGGTCTAGATATAATTATCTCATCTTAGCCTCTTTCTTCATAGTTGCTTCTCTTTCTAGCATATGTTTCCAATGGATCTTGACATTAAAATTTATTTATTTCTTAATTGTTTAACATCAAAAGGTAGAATATTCTCTAATTCTTCCCTATAAGTTAAATTGTGCTCAACTTCCACATCAACTTCTAGGACTCTCTGCTCGGCATAGGATATTAATTTCTTTAAAATTGACAAATGAAACACATTATGGATATCATACATATGGTATCTATAAGCAGATTTCCCAACCCTCTCAGTCACCTCAAATGTTCTATAATATCGAGGACTTAACTTGTTATATTTTCCAAATATGCTTACACCTTTTATTGGTTAAGTTTTAAATACACAAAGTCACATACTTAAAATTCTATAGATTTATGCTTTGGGTCAAATATTTCTTTTCCCTGTCCTAAGCTACTTCCAACCTTTTTTTAATCAATATGACCTTCTTAATAACATTATAAAACAACTTAGAACCAATTAGCCTTCTTTCTCTTACCTCAGCCTAAGACAAAGGAGTTCTACACTATTCGCATAGAGTTTTATGTGGACCCACACCAATATTTTCATAGAAACTATTATTATAAGAAAATTTTATCAATAGCACATGATCCTCCTGAATTCCTCCAAATCTAGAATAGAAAGCCTCAATAAATCTTTTGAAACTTGAAATATATAATGACTACAATAGTCCACTAGGTCTCTCTAGTGCTCAGCTTTCACAATTTAACTTGCTTCACATTTATAGTAAAACTTTGTGACTTATTACTTTAATCTGGGCAAGTAGAATATGCCCATCAGATCATAATACTTTTTTTTGTTTAGATGAATAGTATATCCAAAATAATGGGCTTCATATAGAATCTCTCTCCTCAAATCATCACTATCTGGGACCCACAATTGTCTACTGTAGAAAGCCACACCTTATTTATCCATTTGGAATTCAAGTCACTTTTTGGTTGAATCTGATCCAACAACCTCACATATTCTTCAACTACCTTATTTGCTTCTTTAATCCTATGTTATAATGAGGATTGAACTATCATCTGATAAATACTTCTAGTAGGCACATCAGATGAACACACCATTTCCAACTCTAGCCTCTCTATTTCTTTAATCAATGCTTGCTCAAAAGTAACCATACTAGCTCCCATTCCTACTAATTTCCTATAGGGCATCTACAACCCCATTCGCTCTGCCCGAATGATAAATAATATCCAAATCATAATTCTTAATTAAATACAACTACCTTCTTAGCTTTAAATTCAACTCCATCTTGGTCAAAGTATACTTCAAACTATGGAGGTCAGTATAAATCTCAAATCTAACACCAAACAAAGAATGCCACCTTAATTTCAATGTAAAAATAATTAATGCCAATTTCAAATCATGAGTTGGTTAATTTTTTTTAAGTGGCTTTAACTGTCTAGATGCTTAAGCAACCACTTTTTCACCCACTATAACACACATCCTAGGCCATGCAATATACACCTAGAATCCTTCAGTACCCTATAAAATAGTAAATATAAGAGCTAACACAAGACAAACTTTCAACTTTTGGAAACTCTCTTCACAATATAGTGTATAATTAAATGGCATAGCCTTCTGAGTCAATCTTATTAGAGGGATGAAAATGTGTGAAAAGCCTCTGATAGACTTCCTATAAATACCCTACATGCCAAGAAAACTATGGACTCAATCACAAAGTATGGACTTGACCAATCTTCCATAACCTACACATTTTGGGGATATATAATAATTCTTCCTTGATCACTATGTGACCCAAAATATTCACTTCAAGAATTTAACATGTAAATTGTACTTCCTTAATATTTCCATAGTCAATTTTAAGTGAACTTCATGCTCTTCCTCTTATTTTGAATATAATAGAATATCATCAATAAATATAATAATCAACTTATCCTAATACTCCTTAAACACTTGATGCATTAGATCTATAAATATTAATAAATCATTCAACACACCAAATGACATCACTTAAATCTCATAATGTCCGTATATGCTACTGAAAGACATCTTAGTCACATCTCTTACCTTCACCCTCAACTAGTGATAAGAAGCTCTCAAATCAAACTTAGAAAATATAATGAATTCCTTTAAAAACATATTATCTATCATGGGCAATGGATACTTACTCTGTATTTTTACTTTGATTAGCTCTCAATAATTTATACACATCCTCATAGATCTATCCTTTTTCTTCATTAATATTACAGGAGCTCCCCATGGCGATCCACTAGGCCTGATAAAACCTCTATCCAATAGCTCCTTTAAAACACATTCAACTCCTATAATTTCCTACATGACATCTTATACAAAGTCTTCACTATCAGATTTATTCCTTACACCACCTTAGTACAAAATTCTACCTCTCTCTCTCTCTCTCTCTCTCTCTCTCTCTTGGAGAAATTGATATAATTCTTCAAGAAAAACATCAAAGAATTCCTTCACTATTACAAATCTTCAAGGACTTTAACAAATAAATTTAAATCTCATACATATGATTGAAATATAGAATCCACTTTTTCCAGACCTTATCCACTTGCAACATATATTAGAGTTGATAAGATACACCTAGCACCTAAAAAATGAATATTTCATCATTTACACATAAACTCACCCACTTCTTATGACAATCAATCTAAATCTAATATCTGCTAAACTAATTCATGCTTGTTATAGCATAAAACTCGTTTAGAGGTAACATGATTAGTACCAATGCTAACTTTCTACCAAAAATCTTAAGATTACACATACAGATTTAAGTAGCATACATTAGATTCCTCATTAGTAACTTAATAGGTAATACTTAACATGAATAACTACATGCTAAACTTAAATCATCCATAAGATGCTCATATGTAAAAGAATGACTAGCACCAAAATAAAAATATTGCTATAATATCTCTCAAAAATATATGCCATACCTGTCACTATATTTGATGCTTCCATAACCTCTTACTATGTCAAACAATAAACTCTAGGTTGAATTGGATCTTCCTTGAAAACTAGGAATCCCACCGAGCTCCCCCTAGTTATGTACCAGATGGTTTTTCTCCAAATCTACCTCAACTAAGGGTCGATGAGGCCTCAGGAATTATTCTAGAAAAGTCTAGCTACTACCTCTGACTCAATTCTACCCTCTGGCTATCTCTATGGATACCACATCACCTTTTGACTAACCTAGCCACACTTGGAGCACTATACATATACAAATAAGATCGAATTATATGCCTCTGACTATAGAAACTATAAATAAAAGCACTACTAATAGATGCAAATTATCCCTATTGACTATCAACATATGATCTAGATCTCTTCACACTGCATGCACTTCTGGAGGGCTCTCCTCCAACTATATTCATATTAGTATCCCATCTCTACTCGCTAGACATTGGATCATTCTCCACTAGCCAAGCTCTCTCCATAAGCTAAAAGATGTCACTGATATGAAATGGCACTATGGATGCCTAAGATTATCCCTATTGACCTCATTTTTGTATGAGGTCACTAAGACCCACTTGGGTTTCTTTTTGGTGACCCAGTGATTGGGAAGTCTCTACTCCCTAATCATATAGATCATAGTTAAGACCAAATTCAACCTCAATTAAACTTAACTCTACCCTCTAATTCAATCCCTATTTTACCTACCAATCAACATTCAATAAACCTCCAGATCCCATCCAATCATCAATAATAATCTCTTTGATTATTAATGAAATGTATAAGCCACTCCTAACCATTTGAATCCAAAATCTAATCCAATTCTAAAATTTCAAATCAAATCCAAGGGCTAAGGACTAAGGTCCTGAAACCCATTCGGGGAGATTTTTTAGATTTCTTGAAACCCAGCCTAATGACCTTAGATTTAGGGTCTATCAATTAAATATTGTTTAGATATGTCTCTAAGATCAACCATATAAATTTGAGCTCAATCCAACATTCCTATCCCTTAAAACTGAATCTTTTCCTAAGGGCTGCAAAACCTTTAATTATTTATAGTCTATTCCACTAGACTTGCCATCTTGTGGATCTTAGCCTTGGGACCCTTTCTAAACCTCCCAATTATACCCATGACATTCATTAGGAGTTAATAATCAATGATCTACACATTTCATAGCCCAATTTGACTCAAAATTCACTAGGGTCAAAATGACCAAAATACCCTTTAAGGGGATTTTTGGTCTTTTCCCAAAAATCCAATGTGACCTAACCATATCAAACTCCAAATTCTATTCCAAAGGATCCTAAATGACTTTAGGAACACACTAAACCCAAACCTATCATTTGGTTTGACCTGGTTGGGCAAGTCAACCATGGTTGTCTCAAATGCCCCTTTCGAGATCATATAGCTATTTCAAGCCAAGATGAAATCCTATTTGCATGAGACCACCTTTATTGTGTTGAAATGCCTAATCCGAAATTAATCAACACAACTATTGTCCTTAGGTCAACTTGGTTGACCAAGTCAACTAGGTTGACCAAACTCCTCATGCATCCCTATCCATTCAATTCTCTTGATTAAAGCCTTGTCAAGCCTGCTCCAACCCATTGGGTGACACAGTAGGTGTCTAAGAGGCCTCCCATGGGGACCAAAGCCTTGGGCCCACTTTAGCAAGCCATTTAGTTTGACCCAAGTGTCCATGGAGAGGCTCCCTTTGAACCATTTTACAATCCTAACCTAATTGAACCCAACAAATGGTGGCATTAGGTCTCCCTTGACCCAATACACCTCTCTTAGCCAACCCTACCCTTAGGTTAAATAATTAGGCTGACCTAAATAAGGTTAAAACCACCTTAGGTTGAGCCAATTCCTAACCTATCATTCACTAAACTCAATCAATACCCTTATTAGATAGCCCTAGGTCCTATACACATACCCTAGTTAGCCCAACCCATGGGATTACTTGGGTAAATCCTTGGGCTAGCCCAAAGTAGTCAAAACCACATTGACACGAGCCATCTCCCACCTCAGGAAAATTCAGACCCAATTGCCACTTGCATTGGGTGCACTAGAGCCTGAGTTAACTCCAACATCTGACCCATAGTTTGACTTGACCTGGGTTGAGCCCAAATTGACCCAAACCATACATGCTTGGGTCAACCCATGCCATCCAAAAGAATTAGACTCTCCCTGGTCTAATTGAGCTCATATTTGAGCTCAACATGTCACTAGCATCCTTTTTAGATCCGCTTGACCCAGACCCTAGCCAACGACGGCCGAAATCAATGGAGAATGAGCTTCAGTGGTTCTCCCCCACCTTATGCTTGATCGAAAAACTTCTTAATCATGGACCTTTGGGAGGATGTCCCCATCCACCTGGAGGCCAATCAATGTCTTCCCCAATCAATTCCAACCATCTATGGCCCCTAGAGTGGGCTAAATAGGGCAATTCGATCCAGACCTCTCGATTCACATTTGAGTTTTTGAAAAGCCTTACTAGAGCTCCCTAAGTGTTCCTCTCCTGTTTCCCAGTCTCTTAGCCTCTCCCATCCATCTGTTATAGCAAACACCGATGAAGTTCATGTACATTATGCTCAAAGTTACATCTTCGGCCATCCTACGGTCCTGACTTCTGAAGGAGAAGTGTTTGTCATCCACTCCTGAAGCTTCTCGATAGAAAAAAACTATTTGTTGGGATTTTGTACAAGATGAGAACCCTATCCTGAGCTCCCTACATAGGTAGTCTAGTCAAGTGTGAAGGAAACCTTCACTCTAACAGGTTTCCACCATTGGATTGAATGTTTCCAATATCCTGATGCTTTCTATAAAGTTTGGTGTGAATCCACCAAAGGGATCACTCGGATCCCACTAGATTAGCTTAAAGGTTTTGGGAGACAGTGGGAGGTTTAAGACACAATCATGATCGTTGATCTAGATTAACAGTCCATGTTTGATCCCATAATTTTGAAATCGTTTAATCATGTTCGTCTGATCGTTAATCCAATGGCTAGGATTAACCCCGTGATTACACAATGAACGCCACTGATTGGCTTCCTAATCAGGGCCCACGCATATAAAGCACTGGCTAACTATGTAATTTCGGGTTAACTAAATGCAAAAAATCATGGAAAACTTTAAAAAATTAGATATCTCAATTCACTTAGCCGAATTAGGTATTCTTAGGCTTATTAGAAAGATATCAAAGAGATATTCCAAAGCCTTATGATCCCAAGCCCTAATTGTGTTTGTATTAATCTTAATTTCAATTTGAATGTTTTACTTATTATTGTATTTATTTGGTCAATTGAAGTAACCATGACTTAGGACTTTGGGAGAGTGAATTTGGACATGTCTGTGACATGTCCAAATTTTCTATCCAAATTTTATCTCCCCTATTTGAGATGTATAAAGGTAAGTTCATGCCAATTTAGGTTCAAGGGTCATGGTTTGACCCTCAAATTCAAATTGGAGTTATGATCTCTCCAATAAGAATTAGGATTTGTGTTGTGGTATAATGATAATGCTTAATATAAGGAGTGTAGGTCCATTGATTTTGTCACAATCCAACCAAGGATAGATCCCTAGGATTTTTCTATGGTGATTTAGGAGTCACCTTATGTGGCTTGGTTAGCCACCTTAGTTAGGCCCACTTGGGCTCAACTTCAAGGAGTTTGGTTTATGAGATCGGGTGATCTCATGGTCCAAGTTTCATTGGATTTAGTGCTCATTTGGTCCACCAATTAGGAGCCCTAAAATTTCCCCCTAGAATTAATGTGGAACCATAAATAATTCACTAAAAATTTAAATTAAATCCAAAAAAATTACTTAAGGACTCTTATTAACCATTATCTAACCCTAATTCCAGGAAAAATGGAATTCCAATCAGTTAACCCTTAATTTCTCTTTAATTCAAATTTTAAGCCAAATCAATAATTAATTTAAATATTTAATTAAAAATCATTAAAAATCCTAGAAAAATTTCAAACACTTGGAAATAACCCCTTGGGTCATTCTTAACCTTCAGGGGTGTTTCCATGCAGTTTAGAGTTCATTTGAGTTAAAAATAATTAAAACCTCCCTAATTAAAGCAATTTAAAAAAAATTAATAAATACCCAAATTTCCAAAAATCATAATTAACTCTAGGAAGATCCAAATTGATCAAACACAAAGTCAATTAACTTCAATTAGAATCTAATATTTTAGAAATATGTCAAACCTTTATAATTTAGTCAAAGTTAAAAAGTAAAAAATCTAGTCAAATTTAAGTCAAAATCAAGCAAAACTTCAAAAATTCATAACTTTTTATAGAAACATTAAGCGTATCCAATCATCATAAGGTCTAATATTTATTAAATATATGAAACCTTCAAAATTAACTTTAATTTAAAAATTCAACTTTTAACCCCTTAGTTGACACATTAAAATAATTCCAATAATTCTAAAAAATTTAATAATTTAATAAAATTTCAGAAAACTTCCAAGTTGATTAATAAAACACTTAACCAACATTCTAATACATAGCAAGCACTCTGGAGATGAAGTTTATTAGGAGTACACTGGGCTACATGGCTATGTGTCCTAAGGAGGCCTAGTTCCTCGAGCCTGGTGATACAACACCACAAATAAATTTAGTGGACTGTAAAATTTTTAATATGACTATATTAATAAGGTTTTTAGGATGGACTACTCTAGACTGCGGGACTATGTGTCTTAAGGAGGCTTGGTTCCTCGAGCCTGGTGGCACAATGCCAAACCTATTAATAAAAAATATAAATTAACTTATCTTTTAAATTTAATAATTAATTAATTTAATTAATATTAATCAACCCTTAATGTTTAACAAACTAAATCAATTTAATCAACCCTGATTGCTTTTAGGTAACGCAGGCCTATGAGGCTTTTAGCTTAGCCCCAAGGAAGGTAAAATAAACTTCAAGACCTTGGTGAAAAACAAAAGTAGTAGTCATTTAACCTTTAAAATACACCCAAATCAGGTTCATCACATTAATACTTAAACTTAAACATAAAATTTCTTCATCAGCCTTTAATAAACTCAAATATTAGACAACTCCAACAAACAACCCTGTTTAGGATCTACCCCAGCCACACATCCTTCTACACACACTTTATATAGTTTTTTAGGACAATCGACTCTAAATCTAGGCTAGGTCAATTTTATTTTTCTACTGTGTGCCTGGTTTTTGAGATTTCCTTGCATGTTATGATTGAAATTATTTAATGTGTTTATTTACTTATACTACACTCTGTAGATTGATGGTGTAATTGACGATTAGATTACCCTTAGGTTAGGAATGATCTGAATGCTCACTGAGTTTTCTGCATGTGGTAATGCTTATATAGGGCAATAATGGGGGCTAAATAAATAATAAATATAATTGTGATAGGTGCTTCAGCTGCTTAACCCTTAAATTAAAAATAATAAAATATAATAAAGTATGTTTACTTTTTTACACACACACAAACACAGACACACACACACACACACACACACACACACACACACACACACACACACACACACACACACACACATATATATATATATATATATATAACTGGTTGGGATGTGTTTTAATATTTAAATATTTAGGATAACCCTACAGGAGAGTCTAAAATTTTTATTTTTATTAATTTAATTCATTTGATATATTGACTTGTGAAAGTGCATATTTGAGTTGGGATACACGGATCCAATGATTGGATTCTATAGAGGAAAATATACCCTTTTTGGGTATAGTCCTTTCCTATTTGAAAGTCCAAATTTGAATCATTTTTCATACCCAAAGTGGAAAGAGTAACCTTCCCCTTTAGAGAAGAATTATTTTTTTCCATTTGGGTAGCCAATTATAAAGAATCCAAGGAGCCCGAAGGAGAGATGACCGAGGAATTGAAGATAAAGAGTATCCCACTCAAAGTTACTTACATCTGTACTAGAATTAGAATCCGAGTTATGGTCAATGTGCCCAACCACTTTTAATTTATGCATTTATGGGTTGAAATAAGCAGGACAATTTGCTTATGAATATTTATTAATTAGTTTGATTATATTTGATGTGTTAATTTGATTACGATTAGGATTTTGTATGCTTTTCATAGTTTTTTGGCTATTGTATGCCACTTTTGATTTAACCTGGATACGTGAGACTCGTGAGGGTATGAAAATTCTTATATTTGTAAAAAAAAATTAAAATTTTAGGAGTTAAATAATATAGAAATATAATGATCTAGGAAATAAGCTCGAGATTATTCAGGGTCACATACATATTAATGTATCTTTTTCCTTATTTTAAGATACTTCTCCTCCTACAGGTAGAGTTTAGATATTCCGACCTATGAGGATGAGGTGGTGAACTTGGGGAAGCCTAATCTTCTAAAAAATTATTTTAGCCTTTGTAAAATTTTTAGCATTCATGATTTGGGTATTTTAACCAGCTCATATTGCATTAGAAATACATCTAAAAGAGTATATATATATATATATATATATATATATATATATATATATATATATATATATATATATATATATATATATATATATATATATATATATATATATATATATATATATATATAGCATTTTCACTAAGCATAATTTAAGGGGCCACTTAGGACAATTTCTAGATGTCAGTCCTAGTTCTCCAAAACTTTTAAAAAAATGTCCCACCACTCTTTCATAAAATGACTGGACTCATGGATTTAAATTTGACTAGGCGATTAGCTGGCTCCATAATTTAGGTCGGGGTAAGTCTAGATTTTACATTACATTAGTTAGGTTTGGGTTACCACTATATGGGCACCACAATTTAGATTTAGGATCCAGGGAAGATTTTAAATCATAAGACCCCAACTTTTAGGAATATAATCCAAAATTTCTACTAAAATGCTCAATTCAAATTAAATCATCTTTTAAACTAAAACTTAAAGCCCAAGTTAGATTAGGTTGGGACACTTCTAGATTATTCCAAAATCCCAAAGTGTCCCCTACCCTTCTTCCTTTGACCCCGCTAATAAGTATTCAATCTTTCTCTATTCCCTATTGAAATTCCAAAATTCACCTCCTTTGATATCATTCCTAGAAGATCTTTTAACAAAATTTTACAATTATTTTAATTGAGAGAATTCATAAGAAATTCTGATTTCTTATGATGTAATTAACTATAAGAGCATGTTGAATCTTTAATAGGTTGTTAAATCTAAGCTTATGTCCCAATGCTAACCAAGAGGGGGAGGGGGTTGAATTGGAAATTTTAAAAATTTTATTAGATTTTAAATTTTAAACTGGTTGATTCACAAAGCAAGTTAATTAATGTTTCAAAATAAAACTTTTTAATTACAAAATTAAAAACTTGCAGTAAGTAAGTAGCAAAAATTTAAATGACATAAAGATTTATAGTGGTTTGATCAAACACGACCTACATCCACTTTCTGAAGACTCCCTCTTCATGTATTACACTATTACCAAAGTGACTCTCATTTTTCCCCACAGTAAGGCGGAGAAACCTTTACAAAACTCTCTTCCACCAATCCTGGTGCGGTAGAGAACCGTCGTCCTTTCACACCCTCTAAGTATAGGCAGAGAACCTTCATCCTTTTATACCCTCCAAGTGTAGGCAGAGAACCTTCACCCTTTCACACCCTCCAAGTGTAGGCAATGTACCTTCGGCTGTTCATACTCTCTAAGTGTCGGCAGAGAACCGTAGGCTTTTCACACTCTCCAAGT
Organism: Dendrobium huoshanense; assembly: GCA_016618105.1. Taxonomy (NCBI): domain Eukaryota; kingdom Viridiplantae; phylum Streptophyta; class Magnoliopsida; order Asparagales; family Orchidaceae; genus Dendrobium; species Dendrobium huoshanense. The sequence continues at coordinate 20,407,676 of CM028345.1, forward strand.
GTCGATAGAGAATTAGATTTCTTTAAAGATCTTCTCACGAGTAATCTAAATAGATAAGAGGAATATTGAAAAACATAAATCACATAGATATCCTTACCTTTGAGTAACCTTTTGAACCCTTCACACTCCACTAGCAAGAAATCTCTCTCAAACACTTTCTCACACTCTCTCCTTCAATTGCCCTTGAAAAATGACAAAGACAAGAATATTTTACGTCAGTTTTTAGTGGACCTTTTATACAAAAGACATAAAAAATAATATAAAAAACTAAAATATTGAATTTTGAGTGTACACAATCGTACAATACAATCAGATTTCATACATATGAACAATTTAAATACTATTGTGTACAAACCTATTATGAATTGATATGAAATTATTTGATACCCGATCATTGTCTGGTATGAGCAAAGTTCGTGTAGGATGAATAGTTAGAAAATTTTAAAATTCATCTGTACAAAATGTTGGGATGACCTAGAACCCGAGAAGATCGTACTCATGAAAGCATGTATGAATTGGGTTCATATAGTATAATCTATACTTAGAAAAATTATTTTTATGTGACCTGAAACCCGAGAAGTTTGTACTCATGAAAGAATGTTTGAACTGGGATAATATAGTATGATCCATACTTAGAAAAAATTATTTTTACATGACCTGGAACCCAAGAATATCGTACTCATGAAAACATGTATGAATTGGGTTCGTACAGTATGATCCATATGTAAAAAAAATTTCATTATGTTTGTTTGACTGCTCGTAGAGGAAAATAACTAACCATACGAATGAGTATCGTACAGTACGATCAATTTAAAAAAATATAAATGTTAAACTCTCCCATAATGTGTATGTGCTCAGTTACTTATTTATAATCAGACTATCTTAAACTTAATAAAATGGAAAATATAGACTTTAATTATAATAAACTCTAAACTGATCTTGATTTGAAGTCTCTAATAATCCGGAGTATGATTTTTCTGAAATGTTAGAACACACAAGAACAAAAAAAATTCAAAATATGTTATGAGAAATAATAATCAAAGCAATATTATTTGAAATCATTAAAAATATATAAGTTGTAAGAATATCAAACATGCAAAAACTAAGTAGTAACTATCTCAACAATCTCTCCCTTTTTGATGATGGCAAAATAATTATTGTTTGAATAAAATTTAAAATCCTAAATTTCTCCTTAAATCCCCCTAAATAAATAAGCAAGTGAATATAAGGGTATTTCTATTAAGGACAAATAAGTTTTTTTTTTTTTTCATAAACGTACATACACGTACACAATAAAAAAACACACAAACATAAACAAACCAAACAAACAAACATAAACATCAAATCAAAAGTAAAATATCAAATCAAATAATATTTCTCCCGCTTTTTAACAATAATAAAAAGAAGAAAGAAAAAAAAAAAACAAAAGAAATGTAAGAAGTCATATGAGAAACCTTTGATAATTGATCTTAAAAGAGATTAAATTATAATTACAATAACAAGATTAATATTTATTAGATAAAAAAAGATTCAAAATATTTAAATTAAAATATAATATATACCAAAAAAATATATCAAGGTCATAAAATAATCTACGTAAATAGATAAGGAGAATTATTGCAAAAGTGATGAAATGAAGATTAATTAAAGTCAATTTCCAATACAAAATATAATTGAACATTAGATTGATTATAAATTGAAGATTAAAAGATAGAGGGAAGAATGTTATCAATACACTTGTTTGGCGACATTGCACATCTTTTCAAATATTTATGACACATTTTGTGCATCTTTTTATATTTGGGCTAATTTTGTATCTCTTTTTAAATTGTGAACCATTGTGCATTCTTTCAATTTTTATACACTTGTACATTTCTCAAAATTTTTTTAATTGATCTTTCCAAAATCAATAATATAAAAATTCAAATTTCAAAGATAATTACATTGAAAAGTGAAATAAAAAATAATAAGACATCAAAATTACAATAATAATATTGAAATTATGTATGCCTAAAAAGAATATATGATTGATAGCCTTAACTGGATCGAGTTATAAATTAACTTATATTTTTTAAAAATTAGATTTTATAATAAAATTAATTTTTGTAATGTAGTTCATATTATAAAACTTTTTAGATCAATTAAGTTAGAATTATCATATAGGCAAACCAATATTTCAAATAGAGAACAAAATCAACTAAACAAAACAAGTCATTTTTTATTTATATCAATTTTAAAAAAGTGATATAATGAAGCACAATTAATATCAATACATAAAACTCAAAACAATGATAACATAACAACAGGTACATAAAATACTAAATAAACACAACATAAAACTCATCACATCACTTCTCAAAGGACTGGCAAAGACAATACTTAGGAAGTACATCTATAAATTTGAGGGCCCCTAGTTTGGAGGAGGTGGTTGGTTGAAGATAAAATAATAGCTATTCATCATAGCCATGTTGGTGTTCACCGAGTCGAACTGACTTCGAATACAACCCATGTCCTACTAATATTGTGCATCCTGCTGATTTAGATGAGTCTGAAATTGATCAAAGTGCTGATCAAAATGACTCTCTAACAGGTCAAAGCGCTGGACCATCTCCTAAAAGTCAGGTCCTTGAGCAAGCGTAGGTGCAGGTGCTCGTGCAGGTGCTGGTGCTCCCACTTCTCCCTTAGAATCCTCACTTATATTATCACCTTTTCTAAAAAGTGGTCAAAACGAGGCATCAATGAAGTACATAGGCAATTTAAGAAGAGGATCATGTTGAACAAGATTATACTTCTTCTCAAGGATATAGATCACTGGGTGTCCTAAAGTAATGTTCTTCTTTCTCTTATGTGAGACATGTCCAATTTCAGAAAGGCCATGAATATAGCCAATAACCCGGATTTCTAGGCCTAGGAATGACGCAAATAATTTTGAGTGGGATACTGGTGTTAAGAGAGTTGATATATGCATGTTTTATATTCTTGCAACTTGCATAGTTTAGATGATTCCAAATATTATTGTTTTAATTTTTGTTTTCTCCTAACACAGTTTGGAAGATTTAATTTTTTGCACTTGTGTGAACTAACGTTTCAGGAAAATTGAACTCCAGATTAATGAAGACTTCAATTTATATTCAGCATGAGATAATTTGTAAATTGAAGTTTGTACTTATCTTTGTATTGAGTTTGAGAGGGAGTGATTGTAATTGTGTAGATAATCACACACACACTTGGGGAGCAAGAAATTTAATCGTACGATATGAACATAGTTCGTACGGGACGATTAAGTCAGTTATCCCCTCAGTGGAGCAATGGATCGAACAGGAAGTAAGAAAATTTTTTCTAAGTCCTGATCGTTCGAACGAAATTCCATATTCATCCCAGGACGAACTCCTCTGGATTCTCACTTTACACTGTTCATCCAGACGAAATGCATGATTCATCTCTGGATAAAATCCTCTGGACATCCAATTTGGTCTGTTCTTCCAGACGAAATGCATGATTCGTCTCTAGATGAAATCCTCTGGATTTCCAAATTGGTATGTTCATCTAGACGAAGTCCAAGTTCGTCCCTGGATGAACTCCTCTGGACTTTGAGTTTAAACTAATCGTCGAGACGAAATTCACTATTCATCTATGGAAGAAATCCTCTGTCCAAAAATTGTCCAGGACGAAGATACGTCGTCCCAAAACGAAGTGATCAACACTTCAAATTTTGACGTCGTTCTGCAGTTTTTGGGAACCGACCTATGGAATAACTGTTCATACCGAACGAACCTAGTTCGTACGGGATGATGATAGGGTATGAAGTCAGATCATATCAATATACATTAGGTTTGTTCATAAGCTTTTAAGTAAATTCATCCAGGATGATCCACGATCGTACGGGACGATCCACTGCGTGTTGACTTGAATATTTGCAATTTTTGGACGGTTTTTCTTGTATCTTCTATATATAGTCCAATTTAGACTGCCACCAAATCTTTTTACCCATTGATCTTCGTGCCTATTGAAAGAAGAGTCAAGGAGAGAGTGTGAGAGAGCATTCAAAAGAAGATTCTTACTATTGAAGCGAGAAGGCTTCACTTGGTGGTTAAAGGTAAGAGTCTATAATTTTGATTTGGAATTACTTCACTCTTATCTGTCTTCCTTCTATATTTCTTGTGAGAAGATCTTTCAAGGAGATCCGGTTCTCTGCCGACACTTGGAGAGTGTGAACAGCCGAAGGGTTCTCTACCCACACTAGGAGAGTGTGAAAGGATGAAGGGTTCTCTGTTCACACTAGGAGAGTGTTAACAGCCGAAGGATTCTCTATCCACACTAGGAGAGTGTGAGAGGATAAAGGGTTCACTGCCCACACTAAGAGAGTGTGAAAGGATGAAGGGTTCTCGGCCCACACTAGGTGAGTGTGAACAGCCGAAGGGTTCTCTGCCCACACTAGGAGAGTGTGAAAGGAAGGATGGTTCTCTGCCAACACAGGGATAGTGTAAAAGGGCGATGGTTCTCTGCCACACTGGATAGTGGTGGAAAGAGTTTTTGTAAAGACTTCTCCGCCTTGCTGTGGGTGCTAAAGGAGAGTCACTAGTGGTATAAGTGCAATACTCAGAGGGTGCCTCCAGGGAGTGGATGTAGGTCTGGTTTTGACTGAACCACTATAAATTTGGTGTTCTTTATTTTATGCTATTTTTTTATTTTAACGTTTACAACTTGTGGCTTAAAAATCTATTTCTATAAAACTCACTAAAGTTAATTTTCATTTCCAAATTTTAAGAGGGCAAATTTTTTTTTAATTACCAATTCACCCCCCTCTTAGTTAGTCGTGGAAAGGTTTAACAACCTAATTCTTAGTGAACGAGTTTCAATAAGTGGTATCAGAGCTTTGTTTCAAAATCATAAGTTTTGACTACTTTTTGATTAATGTAGATGGCTACATCTGGAAACCAAAATACACCTGAGGGTTACTCAATAACTAGAACTCCACTGTTTGACAACATACCTTTTAATTTTTGGAAAACACACATGTCTATATTTTTACAGTCACTTGATTATGATATGTGTATCTTAGTTCAGGAAGGGTATACAAAACCAACTAGACTATTTGATGGAATTAGAGTTGAAACACCTTTTGCAGACTGGACAGTAGAAGAACGTGACTTAGCACAACTAAACGCCAAATACTTGAATAGTTTCTTTTGTGCTTTAAAATTGGAAGACTACATGCGGGTTTCCACTTGCAAAAGTGGAAAGGATATATGGGATAGACTTTGTATAACGTATAAGGGGACTAATGAGGTTAAATAATCTAAACTTAATATCTTGTTGCATGATTATGAATTATTTCGCATGAAACCTAAAGAATCCATTTATGATATTTACAAAAGATTCACACAAATAGTCAATTCTTTGCATGCATTAGGTAGGGAACTAACGAATGCTGAAATGGTTAATAAGATTCTTCGTTGTTTTCCTACTGCTTATGATGCTAAAATTACTGTAATTACAGAGTCTAAAGATTTAAACATTTATTCTATTGACAATCTTCTTGGTTCGCTAATTGCTTACGAGCAAGGAGTTAGCCAAAGAAAGATTGATGCAGGTGAACCACGAAGGGAAAAGAACATTGCATTAAAAGTGGAAGAGTCTGAGAGTGAACACTCACAATCTGAGGATAAAGATGATATAGCATTGATGACTAGACAATCAGAAGCTTTCTGAAGAGGAAGTAGAAGAGAAGCCAGTAATGAAATAGAGGTAAATGCAATAAAAATGCTAAGGCTTCAAATGATGTGATTTGCTATGAGTGTAGGAAACCTGGTCATATCAAGACTGAATGCCCAAAACTCAAATCCACTCCTAGCAAGAAGAAGGTAAAGGAGAAACCAACTGCAAAGAAGGGCAGGAAGAAGTTTCTAAGAGCTTTTTGGGCTGACTCAGCTTCAGATTCACCAGAGATTGAAAAGGAAAAGGAAGTCAACCAATCTATGCTTAATGGCCGTCAGTCTTGATCAGTCAGATCAAGAAGAGGTATGTGACTTAACTTATGATGAATTATTTGAAGTTTTTGAACACATGCATGAAGCATATAAGAAGATGAAGAAAATGCATACTAGTCTAAGGTTAAAATTTGAAGAACTTAAAAAGAAACATGATATCCTTAGAAAAGATTATGCCTTAATTGACAACAACCACATGAATTTATTTGATGAGTTTGATGACTTGAATAAAAAATATGAGAATTTAAAATCATCCTATGCAGAACTTGAGAAAGATTCTAAGAACTTTAAGGATGAATCAGAGAGCAAATTATATAAAATTAATTATATGAATCGGGTATTGAAAGATATGAATTCTTATAATAAATTGAAAATAAAAGCTCTCGAGGATAATAGGATACCACCTAGACTTGAAGATTTTACTAATCATATTTTGTATCCTAAATTTATGCAATCACTGAATAGACAAACAAATGGTAGAAGACTTAGGAATCCTTTTCCAAAAGTCAAATATAATAATTGTGGAATGTTATGACATATAGCACACACCTGTACTTTGAAGATGAAAACTAATTTGGTGTGGAGACCCAAGATGCATAAACCTAGACATATCATACATGCATTTGATTATAAATTACCAAAAGGTGAACCCAAACTTGTTTGGGTTCTCAGGTCTAATTTGGTATTTTTGTAGGATCGCTCTCACACAAGACCTCGTGAGAGCATATGGTACTTGAACAATGAATGTTCAAAGCATATAACTAGAGATACTGTTCAATTCATAACGTTGGAAGCCAGGAATGGAGGCAAGGTTACCCTTGAAGATAATACCACAAAGAAGGTGGTCGGATCAGGTATGATTGTAAATCTGAAGAACTTTTTTATAGACAATCTGTTATTGGTTGAAGGATTAAAGCATAATTTGTTAAGTATAAGTCAGCTATGTGATAAGGGTTATTGTGTAAATTTTTTTCTTACTAGCTGCATATTAAGTCTAAATGGTAAAGATGTTTTGAATGAAAAAAGGGTAAATAATGTTTATATGCTAGATTTGAATTGCATTCAAACTCCTACTGCTTTTTGTTTGAAAACTGTATCTGATGAGTCCTGGCTTTGGTATAGGAGACTTTGTCATTCTAGCATGAAAAACCTTAGGAGGATTACCCAAAAGAACTTAGTGAGAGGTATACCTAAACTAGACTTTACTAAGGACCACCTTTGTGATGCATGCCAATTAGGGAAGCCGGTGAAGCCTTCTTTTGAGTCCAATAAGGATCTTAGAACTAGTAAACCATTGGAGATTTTGTATATGGATCTTTTTGGACCTGTTGGAACTGTGAGTATAGGAGGGAAGGTATACAGATTTGTGATTGTGGATGATTACTCAAGATTCACATGGGTTAGATTTCTATTTCATAAGAGTGAATCATTTGAAGAATTTAGAAATTTTTTTACTTGGATTAAAAAAAAAACTAGGGTGTGAAATTATTTCTATATTAAGTGATCATGGAGGAGAATTTGAGAATGAAAAATTTGAGAAATTTTGTAAGGAGAAAGGAATTGATCACAATTTTTTTGTACCTAGAATCCCTCAGAAGAATGGGGTAGTCAAAAGAAAAAATAGAACATTAATAGAAGCTGCCCGAGCAATGTTGACAGAATACTCACTTCCTAAATATTTTTGGGCAGACGCGGTTAGAACTGCATGCTATGTTTTGAATATGGTGAATGTGAGATATAAATTGAATAAAACACCCAATGAGTTGCTAAAAGGGAGAACACCAAATTTGTCATATTTGCATATTTTTGGTTGCAAGGTGTTCATTCATAACAATGAAAAATCTGCCTTAGGAAAATTTGATCCAAAATCAGATGAAGGAATTTTTGTTGGATAATCAAGTGTTGGAAAATCTTATAGAGTATTTAATAGAAGAACTTTGGCAATTGAGGAGAGCACACATGTTGTATTTGATGAATCTGGAAATATGGAAGAGCCCAATGTTGAAGAAGATAAAATTGAGATTAACTTCAAAAGATTGATAAAATGAATTTGGAAGAAAATTTGGAGATAGAAAACCCTTTGCCTAGAGATTTGAGATTTTCTAAAAACCATAAAAGAGAATTGATTATAGGTGAACCAAGTGAGTGTGTATGGACTAGGAATGGATTAAATAAAGAAGTCAATCATTCAGCATTTATTTCAACTATAGAACCCACTAATATTGATCAAGCACTTTCTGATGAATTTTTTATTTTGGCAATGCAAGAAGAGTTGAATCAATTTGTAATAAATAAAGTTTGGGAATTAACTACAAGGTCAAAGGATCAAAGTGTAGTTAGAACTATGTGAGTATTCAAAAACAAAATGAATGACTCAGGAGTAGTCTTTAGAAATAAGGTTAGATTAGTAGCTAAGGGGTATATTCAAATTGAAGGGATTGATTTTGAGGAGACTTTTGTCCCTGTAGCTAGACTTGAAGTAATTAGGGTTTTGCTAGCCTTTGCCTGTTATAGAGGATTTAAATTGTATCAAATGGATGTCAAAAGTGCCTTTTTAAATGGGGTAATTCAAGAGGATGTTTTTGTAGAACAACCTCCAGGTTTTGAAAATTCTAAATATCCAAATCATGTTTTCAAGTTGAAAAAAGGCATTATATGGATTAAAACAGGCACCTAGGTTTTAGTATGAGAGGTTGAGCACCTTCCTACTTGAAAGATCTTTGAAAAAGGAAGTGTGGATACAATTCTCTTTTTGAAGAAATGTGGAAAGGATATACTCATTGTTTAAATTTATGTGGATGATATCATTTTTGGATCTTCAAATAAAAATCTTTGTGATAATTTTTCTAAAATAATGAGTAGTAAATTTGAGATGAGTCTAATGGGAGATTTGAGTTACTTTCTAGGATTTAACATTAAGTAAATTGAGGAAGGTACATTTTTTAGTCTATCAAAGTATGTTAAGGATATTCTTAAAAAGTATGAAATGGACAATGCTAAACCTGTTAGTACACCAATGAGTTCCTTAATTCAGTTGGATAAGGACCCTAAGGGAAAATCTGTTGATCAAAAGAAATTTAGAGGGATAATTAGATCTTTACTTTACTTGACTGCTAGCCGACCCGATATCATGTTCAGTGTTTGCTTATGTGCTAGATTTCAATCAGATCTAAAAGAATAACATTTGACAGCAGTGAAAAGGATTTTAAGATATCTGTTAGGAACTCAAAACTTAGAAATATGGTATCATAAGTTTAGCTCTTAATTTGAAATAATTGGTTATTCAGATTCTGACTTTATAGGTTATAGGGTGGATAGAAAGAGCACTTCTGGAACATGTCAATTTATTAAAAATTCTATAGTCTCTTGGTCCAGTAGAAAACTAAATTCAGTAGCCCTATCTACTACAGAAGCTGAATACATTACATTAGGAAGTTGTGTGGCACAAGTACTTTGGTTGAAATAACAGTTGATTAATTTAGGATTGACTATAGGCACTATTCAAATTTACTGTGGTAATACTAGTGCTATTTACATTTCTAAAAGTCCTATTCAACATTCAAGAACCAAACAAATAGACATAAGGCATCATTTCATAAGGGATCATGTATCCAAATGAGAAATTGAACTCAATCATGTTTCTACTAAAAATCAACTTGATGACATTTTTACAAAACCTTTAGCCTTTGATACTTTTGTTAGGAAAGTTGCTATTTGCATGTTTTACATTCTTGCAACTTGTATAGCTTTGATAATTCCAAATAATATTTTTTTATGTGTTGTTATCTCCTAACAATTTTTGGAAGATTTGTTTTTATTCTTGTGTGTACTAATATTTCAGGAAAATCAAACTCCAGACTACGAAGACTTCAAATCAAATTCAGCATGAGATACTTTGAGAATTTGAAGCTTGTATTTTTTATTTGAATTAAATTTGAGAGGGAGTGATTGTAATTAAGTGAATAAATTCACACACACTACAGGAGATCTTGAAAAAGTATTTGTACTGATCGTACGGGATGAACATTGTTCGTACAGGACGATCAGATCAGTTATCTCCTTGTAAGAGCAATGGAACGAACAAGAACTGAACAAGAAAATTTTTCTAATTTCTGATCGTCCAGACGAAATCATTTTCGTCCCAGGACGAGTTGCTCTCTGTAAAAATTTTGTCCAGACGAAGTCATGTTCGTCTAGGACGATGGGAACCGACTATGGCAGTTTCTGGCAATATTCTGCAATTTTTGGAACCAACTTTTGATATAACTGTTCGTACCAGACAAAATGTTTTCGTACGGGACGAACCTATTTCGTCAAGGATAAAATTGGTTCTTACAGATGCACCAATGGTTCGTACGGGACAATTTTTTACACAGTTCGTCCATACTAACTCAATTTCATACAGGACGATCCAGTGCGTAGAAAAACATATTTTTAGCAGTTATTTAGACGGTTTTTCATGTCCTTTCTATATAAGGAGTCCTAGAAACTATTACAAGTGCCTTTGGAGTTGTTTTCACTTGAGAGGGATCATTGAGAGTGAGAGTTTGGGAGAGATTGTAAGAGTGAAGAGTGAGAGATCAAGTGAGGGGTTCGTGAGGGATTCACAAGGTTACTTGAAGAAGAAGATATCTTTGTTTCTTCTCATCTCCTTTGAAGGCTCTCAAGTGAAGTTCAACAACATCGGTCCGGTTCTCTGCCGACACTTGGAGAGTATAAAAGGACGACAAAGTGTATCTTTGACAGCCATTGTGTCTTCGTTCTTTGGGAGAAAACTAAAAGAGAGAACTTGAAAGGGAGAGAGGAAATGGTGGAGTTTGAGAGGGAGAAGATACTTGGAGGGGATTTCAAGGGAGTGTGGAGGGGATATTCACACGGTTGCTCCGGCGAACTAGCACTTTAGTACCATCGGATTCAAGGGTCATCTTGAGGGAAGTTTTGGCTAGAAGAAGATATCTTTGGTTTCAAAGAACTCGGCTACTCTGCCGCACCGGGGAAGGTGAAAGTGATTTTGTACTGGCTTCTCCGCCTTGCTGCGGGGGAAAAAGGAGAGTCACTTTGTGGTATTAGTGCAATACTCGGAGGGTGCCTCCGGGGAGTGAACGTAGGTCAAGGTTTGACCGAACCACTATAAATTTGGTGTGTTCTTTCTTATTTTTCTTACGCATTTAATTTCATTGCAAGTTGTTTACTCTGGTTGAAAAGTTTATTTTTTAAACTTTAAATTTAACTTGCATTAATAATTAAAAAGGTTTTCTAAAAATCTAAGAGTAGAAGTATAATTTTTTAAATTACCAATTCACCCCCCCCTCTTGGTTAGCCTTGGGACATTTAATTAGGCTTAACATCCTAATTCATATTGAATGAGTTCCAACAAGTGGTATCAGAGCAAGGTTTCAAAATCATAAGTTTAGACTACTTTTTAAAAAATGAGTATGGCTAATTTTAGAAACAATAAATTATTAGATGTATATTCGATTGTTAGACCACCTTTATTTGAAAATATTTATTTTGATTTTTGGAAAATTCGAATGTCTACTTTCTTGCAATCAATAGATTATCAAATGTGGCATATGATTCAAAATGATTATTCTGTACCGTCACGTATTATAGATGAAATCAAAACTGATACACCTTTTTCTGAATGGAGTAGAGTAGAACAAATTTATGATGAATTAAATGCTAAATGTATGAATTGTTTGTTCTGTTCTTTAAATTTGGAAGATTATATGAGAATCTCTACATGTACTATCGGCAAGGAAATTTGGGACAGTTTATGCATTACATATGAAGGTACTAGTGAAGACAAGCAATCTAATTTGAATTTTTTGATGCATGACTATGAACTCTTTAGCATGAAACCTTATGAGACGATCTTAGACATGTATACTAGGTTTATACAAATTGTAACATCATTGCATGCTTTAGGTAAAAAATTTTAAAACTTTGAAATAGTCAATAAAATTCTATGTTGTTTACTTGACAAGTTTGATGCCAAAGTTGTTGCTATATGCGAATCAAAAAATTTGAATAAATATTCTCTTGATAATTTGATTGGCTTACTCATTGCCTACGAGCAATATTTGGGTCAAAGAATTTTGGATGCAGGTGAAACAATAATGCTAAAAGCGAAAGACATGGAGAAAAGTTGCTTAGTTGGTGAGGAAAGCGATGACTTAACAAGCAAATTGAAAAGTCCACTAAAGCACAAGCATAAGCATCAACAAAAGTGGAATAAAGGTAAAAATGGTAAGAATATTCAAATTTCTTCAAATATTACTTGCTTTGCATGTAGGAAATATGGACATCTGAAAAGTAAGTGCCATAATTTGAGAACTCTTCCTGCTAAAGAAAAGGGCAAAGCTAAGCAAATTATAAAATGAGAAAATAATGAAAAGCAAAAAATCTCCTGGGCAGATCTAGCTTCTGAATCTTCTGACCAGGAGCAAAATGATGTTTAAACCCTTTGTTTATGTGTTTTTGTTTGTATATTTTTTATTTGTTGTATTTTTATTTTTGTTTGTTTTATGTGTTTTTCTATTTTTAATTTTTGTGTGTTTTATATGATTTTGAGATATTTTCATATCAGATTCCATGTTTCTTGTTGTGAGACATTTGGAATGTGATATGAAGATTTTTATAGTTTGTGTACTTGTATTTTGTTTAGTGTTTTTCTATTCTTTTATTGTTTTAGATTTTTTTGATGTTTAAGTGTTTTTGTTCTGTGTTTGAAATGTTCGTTAGCCTATATAAAAAACCTTTAAATTTTTGATCTTACAAGTGCTATACTTTGAACTGCAACATAAAATTGAATTCATTATAAAATCTATTTTTTCTAAATTTAAGTTGTGTTTATAACTTGATATTATTAAGATTGTCAATTTCATGTCTCTTATTTAGACTACATTAATTTTAATATTATTATTGCAATTGTGATGTTTTCTTATTTTGTATTTCACTTATCAATTTTTATGCGCTTGGAAAGATTTGAAATTTTAGATTATTGATTTTGGAAAGAATACAATTACTCTTGAAAATAGTACAAATATACAAAAAAATCAAAAGAATTGCGCAATGATTCGCAATGTGAAAAAGAGGCATAAAATAAGCCCAACAAGTGAAAAGATGCACAAAAATATCCACAAAATTAAAAAAGATGCGCAAAGCGCCACATGTGGTAGTTATTTCTTTCCTTAATTTTTTAATCTCTTAATTCAAATTGATCTTATGTACATTTATATTACATATTGAAATATGAAATATAAAATTTTTATATCATCATTTTTATAATGATTTTCTCTATCTTAAATGTCTAAATATACTCATGTTTTGATAAATTCTTTTTAGTTTCTATGTTATATATCTTCTTAAATTCTATGAATTTTTTAATTTAGCTAATGTTTTAATTTTATTTGCATACCTTATGTCAATCACTTTAAAGGTTAAAATTTTAAATGATTTTCATATGTGTGTTTATATTTCTAGTCTTTTTCTTCTTCACTTTTTGATGTTGTCAAAAAGGAGAAGAAATTGTTTGTTGTGTCTTGTGTATTCGTATCGTTGTGTGTTTGTTTTGTTTAGTATATGTGTGTTTGTTTTATTTTATTTTGTTTTGTATTTCTAAAAATTTTGAAAACAAAAATAATTTTAATGCCTCTTATTTTCATATGTTCATTAATTCAGGGGGAGTTTAGGAGATTCTTAGAATTTGAAATTGTACAAACAATAATTGTTTTGCCATCATAAAAAAGGGGGAGATTGTTAGGAAAGTTGTTATTTGCATATTTTACATTCTTGCAACTTGTATAGTTTTGATGATTCCAAATATTATTATTTTATTTGTTGTTATCTCTTAACAATTTTTGGAAGATTTGTTTTTTTTCTTGTGTGTACTAATATTTCAGGAAAATCAAACTCCAGACTACGAAGACTTCAAATCAAATTCAGCATGAGATACTTTGAGAATTTGAAGCTAGTACTTTTTATTTGAATTAAATTTGAGAGGGAGTGATTGTAATTGAGCGAATAAATTCACACACACTAAAGGAGATCTTGAAAAAGTTTTTGTACTGATCGTACAGGACGATCAGATCAGTTATCTTCTTGTAAGAGCAATGGAACGAACAGGAACTGAACAAGAAAATTTTTCTAAGTCCTGATCGTCCAGACGAAATCATTTTCGTCCCAGGACGAGTTGCTCTCTGTAAAAATTTTGTCCAGATGAAGTCATGTTCGTCCAGGATGATGGGAAGCGACTATGGCAGTTTCTGGCAACGTTCTGCAGTTTTCGGAACCAACTTTTGATATAACTGTTCTTACCGGATGAAATTTTTTTGTACGGGATGAACCTATTTTGTCCAGGAAGAAATTGGTTCTTATAGATGCACAAATGGTTCGTACGGGACAATTTTTTACACAGTTCATCCGTACTAACTCAATTTTGTATGGGACGATCCAGTGCGCAGAAAAACATGTTTTTAGCAGTGTTTTGGACGATTTTTCATGTCCTTTCTATATAAGGAGTCCTATAAACTATTACAAGTGCCTTTGGAGTTGTTTTCTCTTGAGAGGGATCATTGAGAGTGAGAGTTTGGGAGAGATTATATGAGTGAAGAGTGAGAGATCAAGTGAGGGTTTTGTGAGGGATTCACAAGGTTACTTGAAGAAGAAGATCTCTTTGTTTCTTCTCATCTCCTTTGAAGGTTCTCAAGTGAAGTTCAACAACATCGGTCCGGTTCTCTGCCGACACTTGGAGAGTGTAAAAGGATGACAAAGTGTATCTTTGATAGCCATTGTTTCTTCATTCTTTGGGAGAAAACTAGAAGAGAGAACTTGAAAAGGAGAGAGGAAAGGCTGGAGTTTGAGAGGGAGAAGATCCTTGGAGGGGATTTCAAGGGCGTGTGGAGGGGATATTCACACGATTTCTCCTGTGAACTTGCACTTCAGTACCATCGGATTCAAAGGTCGTCTTGAGGGAAGTTTTGGCGAGAAGAAGATATCTTTGGTTTCAAAGAACTCGGCTACTCCGCCGCACCGGGGAAGGTGAAAGTGATTTTGTACTGGCTTCTTCGTCTTGCTGTGGGGGCAAAAGGAGAGTCACTTTGTGGTATTTGTGCAATACTCGGATGGTGCCTCCGGGGAGTAGACGTAGATCAAGGTTTGACCGAACCACTATAAATCTGGTGTGTTCTTTTTTATTTTTCTTACGCATTTAATTTCATTGCAAGTTGTTTACTCTGGTTGAAAAGTTTATTTTTTAAACTTTAAATTTAACTTGCATTAATAATTAAAAAGGTTTTCTAAAAATCCAAGAGTAGAAGTATAATTTTTTAAATTACCAATTCACCTTCCCTCTTGGTTAGCCTTGGGACATTTTATTAGGCTTAACATCCTAATTCATATTGAACGAGTTCCAACAAGTGGTATCAGAGCAAGGTTTCAAAATCATAAGTTTAGACTACTTTTTGAAAAACGAGTATGGCTAATTTTAGAAACCATAAATTATTAGATGGATATTCGATTGTTAGACCACCTTTATTTGAAAATATTTCTTTTGATTTTTGTAAAATTCGAATGTCTACTTTCTTGCAATCAATTGATTATCGAATGTGGCATATGATTCAAAATGGTTATTTTGTACCGTCACGTATTATAGATGGAATCAAAACTGATACACCTTTTTCTGAATGGAGTAGAGTAGAATAAATTTATGCTGAATTAAATGCTAAATATATGAATTGTTTGTTCTGTGCTTTAAATTTGGAAGATTATATGAGAATCTCTACATGTACTACCGGCAAGGAAATTTGGGATAGTTTATGCATTACATATGAAGGTACTAGAGAAGTCAAGCAATCTAAGTTGAATTTTTTGATGCATGACTATGAACTCTTTAGCATGAAACCTTATGAGACGATCTTAGACATGTATACTAGGTTTATTCAAATTGTAACATTATTGCATGCTTTAGGTAAAGAATTTTCAAACTTTGAAATAGTCAATAAAATTCTACGTTGTTTACTTGACAAGTTTGATGCAAAAGTTGTTGCTATTTGCGAATAAAAAAAAATTGAATAAATATTCTCTTGATAATTTGATTGGCTCACTCATTGCCTACGAGCAATATTTGGGTCAAAGACTTTTGGATGCAGGTGAAACAATAATGCTAAAAGCGGAAGACATGGAGAAAAGTTGCATAGTTGGTGAGGAAAGCGATGACTTAACAAGCAAATTGAAAAGTCCACTAAAGCACAAGCATAAGCATCAACAAAAGTGGAATAAAGGTAAAAATGGTAAGAATGTTCAAATTTTTTTAAATATTATTTACTTTGAATGTAAGAAATCTGGACATCTAAAAAGTAAGTGCCCTAATTTGAGAACTCTTCCTGCTAAAGTAAAGGGCAAAGCTAAGAAAAATTATAAAATGGGAAAACAATAAAAAGGAAAAAATCTCCTGGGCAGATCTAGCTTTTGAATCATCAGACCAGGAGCAAAATGATATTTAAACCCTTTGTTTATGTGTTTTTGTGTGTATGTTTTTTATTTGTTGTGTTTTTATTTTTTTTGTTTTATGTGTTTTTCTATTTTTAATTTTTGTGTGTTTTGTATGATTTTGAGATATTTTCATATCACATTCCATGTTTCTTGTTGTGAGACATTTGGAATGTGATATGAAGATTTTTATAGTTTGTGTACTTGTATTTTGTTTAGTGTTTTTCTATTCTTTTATTGCTTTAGATTTTTTTTTGATGTTTAAGTGTTTTTGTTCTGTGTTTGAAATATTCGGTAGCCTATATGAAAAATCTTTAAATTTTTGATCTTACAAGTGTTATACTTTGAACTGCAACATAAAATTGAATTTATTAGAAAATCTAATTTTTCTAAATTTAAGTTGTGTTTATAACTTGATATTATTAAGATTGTCAATTTCATGTCTCTTATTTAGACTACATTAATTTTAATATTATTATTGCAATTTTGATGTTTTCTTATTTTGTATTTCACTTATCAATTAATATTTATGCCCTTGGAAAGATTTGAAATTTTAGATTATTGATTTTGGAAAGAATACAATTACTATTGAAAATTATACAAATGTACAAAAAAATCAAAAGAAATGCGCAATGATTCGCAATGTGAAAAAGAGGCACAAAATAAGCCCAACAAGTGAAAAGATGCACAAAAACGTCCACAAAATTGAAAAAGATGCGCAAAGCGCCACATGTGGTAGTTATTTCTTTCCTTAATTTTTTAATCTCTTAATTCAAATTGATCTTATGTACATTTATATTAAATATTGAAATATGAAATATAAAATTTTTATATCATCATTTTTATAATGATTTTCTCTATCTTAAATGTCTAAATATACTCATGTTTTGATAAATTCTTTTTAGTTTCTATGTTATATCTCTTCTTAAATTCTATGAATTTTATGATTTAGCTAATGTTTTAATTTTATTTGCATACCTTATGTCAATCATTTTAAAGGTTAAATTTTTAAATGATTTTCATATGTGTGCTTATATTTTTCTAGTCTTTTTCTTCTTCACTTTTTGATGTTGTCAAAAAGGGGGAGAAATTGTTTGTTGTGTCTTGTGTATTCGTATCGTTGTGTGTTTGTTTTGTTTAGTGTATGTGTAATTATTTTGTTTTGTTTTATATTTCTAAAAATTTTGAAAACAAAAATAATTTTAATGCCTCCTTATTTTCATATGTTCATTAATTCAGGGGGAGTTTAGGAGATTTTTAGAATTTGAAATTATACAAACAATAATTTTTGCCATCATCAAAAAGGGGGAGATTGTTAGGAAAGTTACTATTTGCATGTTTTACAATCTTACAACTTGTATAGTTTTGATGATTCCAAATATTATTATTTTATGTGTTGTTATCTCCTAACAATTTTTGGAAGATTTGCTTTTGCTCTTGTGTGTACTAATATTTCAGGAAAATAAAACTCCAGACTACGAAGACTTCAAATTAAATTCAGCATGAGATACTTTGAGAATTTGAAGCTTGTACTTTTTATTTGAATTATATTTAAGAGGGAGTGATTATAATTGAGTGAATAAATTCACACACACTAAAGGAGATCTTGAAAAAGTTTTTGTACTGATCGTACGGGACGAACATTGTTCGTACAGGACGATCAGATCAGTTATCTCCTTGTAAGAGCAATAGAACGAATAGGAATTGAAAAAGAAACTTTTTCTAAGTCTTGATTGTCCAGACGAAATCCTTTTCATCCTAGGATGAGTTGATCTCTGTAAAAATTTTGTCCAGACGTAGTCATGTTCGTCCAGGACGATGGGAACCGACTATGGCAGTTTCTGGCAACGTTCTGTAGTTTTCGGAACAAACTTTTGATATAATTGTTCGTACCGGACGAAAAATTTTCGTACAAGACAAACTTATTTCATCCAGGATGAAATTGGTTCGTACAGATGCACAAATGGTTCGTACGGGATAGTTTTTTACACAGTTTGTTCGTACTAACTCAATTTCGTACGGGACGATCCAGTGCGCAGAAAAACATATTTTTAGCAGTTATTTGGACAGTTTTTCATGTCCTTTCTATCAAAGGAGTCCTAGAAACTATTACAAGTGCCTTTGGAGTTGTTTTCTCTTGAGAAGGATCATTGAGAGTGAGAGTTTGGGAGAGATTGTAAGAGTGAAGAGTTAGAGATCAAGTGAGGGGTTTGTGAGGGATTCACAAGGTTACTTGAAGAAGAAGATCTCTTTGTTTCTTCTCATCTCCTTTGAAGGCTCTCAAGTGAAGTTCAACAACATCGGTCCGGTTCTCTGCCGACACTTGGAGAGTGTAAAAGGACGACAAAGTGTATCTTTGAAAACCATTGTGTCTTCATTCTTTGGGAGAAAACTAGAAGAGAGAACTTGAAAGGGAGAGAGGAAAGGGTGGAGTTTGAGAGGGAGAAGATACTTAGAGGGGATTTCAAGGGAGTGTGGAGGGGATATTCACACGGTTGCTCCGGCGAACTTGCACTTCAGTACCATCAGATTCAAGGGTCGTCTTGAGGGAAGTTTTGGCGAGAAGATGATATCTTTGGTGTGCACAGATAGAAGTACAAACATCCCTACGACGTATTAGTGTATTGAAAGTTTGTTAGGGATGTTAGGCCCTATGAATTAGTCCCGAGGCTAACCAAGAGGGGGGGGGGTGTGAATTGATATTTTAAAAATCTTTAAACAAAAAGAACAAATATCTTAAACCAAAGTCACCACAGAAAAAATAAGTGCGGAAAAATTAAATTGTGGAAGCAGTAAAAAGAACACAAGGGTTTATAGTGGTTCGGTCAACCTGACCTACGTCTACTCCCCGGAGGTGCCCTCCGAGTATTGCACTACAAACGTGACTCTCCTTTATCCCCCACAGCTAGGCGGAGAAGCCCTTACAAAAACACCTCCTTTTTGCCACCCCGGCAAGGCAGAGAACACCACTCCTTTGCTTCCTCCTGAAGTAGGCAGAGAACCTCGATCGATCGCTGAAGCTTACCTCTCCCAACCCTTCCAATAACAAGAGACTCTAGGGAAGAAGAAGTGGAATAATGCTTGGAGCAACCCTTGTGAACTCTCTCACAAGCTCCCCTTCACAAGATCCTCTCTCTCTCTCTCTCTCTCTCTCTCTCTCTCTCTCTCTCTCCTTTAGATTTTCTCAGGTTAAGACAGCAGCCAAAAGATATTCAAAAACGTTGATCAATAGCTCTTAAATAGAAGAGCTTCAAAGGAGCTCAATAATTGCAAGTTGTCGACTTTATCGTCCAGGATGATAATTATATCGTCCTGTACGATCAGTTCAAATCATAGAAGATCGTCCAGAACATCGCCCTGAAGATGATCTGGATGATTAAAAATTGGCTTGATCATCCAGACCGATCTCACGATCATCCCGACCAATCAGTTCAAGTCAGAGAAAAATCGTCCAGAGCATCGCCCTGAATTCGAACTATCTGATCCTAATCAGCCATAACATCACCCTAAATTTGTGCTGACCTGATATTTATTATCCAAGAGTAACTAAGGGTTTTTGAATAGATCAACCTGGCCGATCCTGCGATCATCCAGGATGATGTGATCGTATGAATCATCCTTAATTACTTCCTTGATTCCTGGATCAATTTAGGCATAATTGTGTAATATCATCCAGGACGATCTCACGATCGCCCTGGCCGATTTTCAAAAATACAGAAGACCTAAATTGATTATGGAGGCTATTTCTTTATGTTTTGAGCATATCATTTTGGTCGATACAAGTATCGTCCAAGCCAATCCGTTAATTACGGCTGCCTTAACTAAAAAATCTTGATTATAACTTTTGTTTTGAACTCGATCGTCAAGGACGATATGAATATCATCCGGGACAATGTGAGTGAAAATAGAAATTCTAAATCACTCAAGAGTATATGTGTGTGTAGGGTTACTTTGTATTAGACACTTCACCATATTATAATTGACTCAAGAAAGGGAAAAAGAAAATACATACTGACTTAGACCTAGTATACCCAATCTTGAGCTAGTTTCGATTGCTTTCTGATTTCGTGGTCCTGAAATGTTAGTAGAAAAAGGCAGTCAAAGTGTTTGCTAACATCAAAATCACAATCCATGAAACCAAGTTTGCAACAATCTCCCCCTTTTTGATGATAACAAACACTTTGATGATTATAGCAGTGTAATTTAAGAATTTCAAAAATTTAGAATAGAAACAAGTGCAAGTACAAACTAAAGCAACTACAAGTACAAACATAATCAACAAGTACAAACATATTACTCCCCCTTCTGACATCTCAAAAAGGAGGAGGGAACTAAAAAGCAACTAAAGCTGAAAAAGTACAAAAGAAGGAAAAACAAACATAAGCAACTATATGAAACAGAGTCTAAGACTAAAAAGATGAGGGACCCTGATCATCAAACGAAGGTGGTGGTGGTGGTGGCTGCTGAACGTAACTAGTCATGGCAGCAAACTGTGATCCAAACCAAGCGATATCCTAGTCGTGCTGCTGCTGCTGGTGAACTACAAAAGTGTCAAATCTGGTCTCCAACCAATCAAATCTCTCCACTATTGATCAAATTACGAGTGCTGGCAGAGAGGAGTAGGTTCAAGAATGGGATCGGGAGCCTCCTCCTCCTCAGCCCCCTGAAGTTCCCCATACCTTAGGTGGAGACGAGTACTATGAAGGATATTGAAAGAGCTGTTTGAGTAGAAGAGAGTTGGGAGGTTGGGAGGAGCAGGATATTGAAGTTGATATTTGGTTTCAAGAATATAAGCTATGAGATGTTCTAAAGCAAGGTTGGGTCTCCTCTTATGACCTAGATTACGGATTGTTGTCAAATGATCAATGTAATGAAAAATCAGGTCAGTAACATTAAATTCTCTATGGCAAAAAATTTAAAAGGTAGTCAGAGAAAGTAGAGGAGTGATGTGGACTCGGTCCCCAACTTTTGGAATAATGGAAGTGCGAAGGACATGTTGGATTATCTTAGCATCTTTAACCAAAGAGCTAGTTTCTCCAACATGAAAGGGTGTGTTTGTCTTGCGTAGGAAATGATTTGTAGTGGACCAGTTAAAATCAGGATCTGAGATAATGGTATGAGCTTATCCCCAGTGGTGGATAGCTACAATAGTTCAGCACAGTCCTAATATATGATCTCGATCAGGCGTCGATTCACATTGGAGGTCAGGGCTGTGTAAGCAGAGTTTATGCAAAGATTTATGAAGAATTCATGAAGAAGATCAGTATTAAAGGGAACAGCGAGAGTAAGAATGAAGCATAGGGAGGTGTGGGTAAAAAGGTCTAATACCAGATATGAGAGGTGGATAGGGTTGATGATTCTGGAGACAGTAATCCCACACTCTTTATATCGATGGTAAGAAGCTTCATCTTCTATCTCCCTGAAACGAGGGTCAATCTTAACCCTTGAAGAACTCCCAGAAGTTTTTCGGACTCGCTTCCCACCAGCCATAGCAAGAAAATAGTGAGCAAATAAGAGAGGAGAAGAAGCTTGAGGTGAAAAACAAAGGCTGGAAAGGCCTGAATTTAAAGAAATGGCCACATTGTCTAGGACGATCGTAGAATCATCCAGGATAATATGGTTCAATTATTGCGTACAGGCCGATTGGTTAAAAAGGCGGTCCGATCATCTAGGCCGATCAGATATCTGCCAGGACGATTAGACACAGGTGATCATTCCGAGGAGTCAAGTCGGATGACCGTTTAAAAGCAGATCATCCAAGCCGATTAGGTGTATCATCCAGGACGATGTACAATAATTGATCGTACCGACCAAATTTAAAACATTTTAATTCTGTGCCACGTGTATCGTCCAGAATGAACAGTGGATCGGCCAGGACGATTGTCTAATAATGGATCATCCGAGACCAATTTTAAAGATTTTAAACGTACTGACACGTGGATCGTCCAGGACGATCTAGTGTATCGGCCATGATGATTCTCATAAATGCATCGGCCAAGACGAACATGTATCGGCCAAGACAATCAAGATGATTGTTTGCAGAGAACGATCATATCGTCCAGGACGATATAGAGTTCGGCTAGGACGATGATTTACAGCAAGCTCAGAAAAGTTCAAAGGATGAAATTTTAAATACAAATTATCATATCGTCCAGGATGATAGAGATTTTGGCCAGGATGATGTGATAAGAATTTGGAAACCAAAGGAGAGATGGAGATGATCAGAGATAACCCAAAAAACTAAATAAAACAAAATAACGAGCTAAGAACATTAACGAAAAAACTAAAAACCAGTAAAGGAAAAACAAAATTTTTGTTTTTAATATATATATATATATATATATATATATATAATATATATATATATATATATATATATATAATATATATATATATATATATATATATATATATATATATATATATATATATATATATATATATATATATATATATATATATTATTTTTAGCAAAGCATCCATAAGAAAAATTTTCTAGATAATTAAATTTTAGAGATTCAAAAGATCAATGAGTTAACAACATGCAGTCCAAGAGAATCAATAGTGTTTGTAAATCATCAAAACATAAGTCATGAAAATAGATTTGCAACAATCTCCCCCTTTTTGATGATGGAAAAACACTACGAAGACAATTAGCAGAAAAAATTTCAGGATCGACAAGTGTAAGAACATCATAAACTTTTCCCCTTTTTGACATATCAAAAAGAAGGAGGGAACAAAAAAGAAATCACAACAAAATTTTTATTTTTATTTTTTATTTTTTTATTTTTTTTTTAACCAAGGCATGAAAATGATGTAGTATTCTAAGTGATTAATTTAAAAACTTGTGGGTTAATGAGTTAACAATCTTAACCATCCATAGAATAGTAGAATATCCGGTTATGATTACCCTTAGCTCAGATGTTTTCTTAGGATAGAATCGTCTTTTGAAATCAATGACCTAACTCAAAGAATTAATTGAATATGAGAAAAAGAATCATCTATCACTTAGTTTAAGACAAAACAATATTTATAAAATAATGAACCAAAGTAAATCTGTCATGATCGCAAAACAATCGAAATCAAGTCTTTGAGAACCAAAACTTCTAAGTTCTAAAAAATTTAAAAAGAGAGAATAGCTTGCTTTTGAGTGGGCTCATTTTATGCCTCTTGTCAATTTGAGTGGCGCTTCACGCTTCTTTTTATAGATTTTTTAATTTTGGCGTCTTTGCTCTTCTTTTGTTGGCATCATTGGCCAAATTTTTTTTTTTTTTATTTTTGCAAGCTACGTTCTCTTTTATGATCTCTTAAAAAAACTTAGTTATGAATATATCTTTTCAGATATTAGAGAATAGGAGCTCTCTCTCTAACATAAGGAAGATTTACCACAAACAGAATTAATAATCAAAGACAAGAGTAACGAGGGATCTTGATGTGACAAAGAAACTTTAAACATTATAAATACAAGATAGTTTTACTTAAGCAAGCTTAAGAAAAGATCTCAGTTTCATAAACAATCTTTAATTTGAGATAGACTTTTGATTAGAAAAGAAAACTATGCCACTAAAATAGGTTAGAGAAAGAGATACAATCACAAAATATTTTTACCATCTAGGAGATTAAGAGATGAAAACCACATTGACTACAAATGTTTTTTAAAAAAATCATGGAATATGTTATCATTTCAGCAATGATTTTGAAAACTAAGTAAGAGAAAGAAAAAAGTAAAAGAAAATAAAACACACCAAAAACTAAAAAATAAAAACAAAAACAAAAGAAAGTAACTAAAAGATCAAGTTTCATGCAGTTATGTCAATCACACCCAATCTGGTCCTTAAAGAACTGAAAATGTCGAATGCCAGTGGTTTAGTAAAGATGTCAGCCAATTGATTTTCAGTTGTCACATGGTGTAACTCAATGTCTCCCTTAGTCACATGATCTCTAATGAAGTGATACCTAATGTCAATGTGTTTAGTCCTTGAATGTTGGATAGGATTCTTAGAGATGTATATGGCACTAATGTTATCACAAAAGATTGAGATGGTGCCCACAGGTAATCCTAAATCCAATACCTGTTGTTTCAACCAAAGGACTTGGGCCACACAACTTCCAAGAGCGATGTACTCAGCTTCAGCAGTGGAAAGTGCAATAGAGTTTTGCTTCCTACTAGACCAAGAGACCAAAGACTGTCAAATGAATTGACAAGTTCATGAAGTGCTTTTTCTATCCACCTTGCATCCTACAAAATCAGAGTCAGAAAATCCAATAATCTCAAAAGAAGTGCAGTGTCTAGGGTACCAAATCCCTAAGCCTTGTGTCCCCAAAAGGTATCTAAAAATTCTCTTAACAGCAGTCATATGGGATTCCTTAGGGTCAGCTTGAAATCTAGCACAAAGGCAAACACTAAACATACTATCAGGTCGGCTCGTAGTCAAGTAAAGTAAGGATCCAATCATGCCTCTATACTTCTTCTGATCAACAGATTTACCACTTGGGTCCTTATCCAATGGAGCATTAGAAGTCATGGGAGTGTTAATTGGCTTGGCTTTATCCATCTCATATTTCTTCAAAATGTCCTTTATGTATTTTGTTTGATTTAAAAAGGTTCCATCCTCCAATTGTTTTATGCTAAACCCCAAAAAGTAGGATAACTCTTCCATCAAACTCATCTCAAACTCTCTACTCATTGTTTTAGAAAAATCTTCACATAATTTTTTATTAGAAGATCCAAAGAGTATATCATCCACATAAATCTGAACAATGAGTAAATCATCTCCAACTCTCCTAAGAAAAAGGGTGGTGTCTATGCTCCCCTTGACAAACTCCCTCTCTAGTAAGAATGTGCTAAGCCTCTCATACCAAGCTCTTGGTGCCTGCTTTAAATCATACAAAGCCTTTTTTAATTTAAAAACATGATTTGGAAATTGGGAACTCTCAAAATCTGGGGGTTGTTCTACAAACACATCTTCTTTTATTTTCCCATTTAAGAAGGCACTCTTGAAATTCATTTGAAAAATCTTAAATCCTTTATAACAGGCAAAGGCTTATAGCACTCTAATGGCTTCCAATCTAGCTACAGGGGCAAAAGTCTTCTCAAAGTCTATCCCATCTATTTGGTTATACCCCTTAGCCATAAATCTTACTTTATTCCTCACCACCACTCCTGAATCATTCACCATATTCTTAAAGTCCCACTTTGTCCCAACTACACTTTGTTCCTTAGGTCTTTTTACAAGCTCCCAAATATCATTCCTTACAAATTGATTTAATTCTTCTTGCATTGCTAAAATCCAAAACTCATCAGTAAGGGCTTGGTTAATGGTGGTGGGTTCAGTCATTGAGATAAAGGCAGAGTGGTTCACCTCCTTCCTAAGTTCATGTCTAGTCTTAACTCTACTAGAAGGGTCTCCTAAGATCAAATCCTTGGGGTGACTTGTAGAGTATCTCCAATCTCTAGGCAAAGTGTGTGAAGGTCCAACCCTTTCATCCAAATCAAAATTTTCTACTCCTTGGGTGACTTCTCCTACTCCTTCATTACTTTGGTGTTCTAACCCATTCCCCAAATTTCTTACTCCACTAGAAATCTCTCCAACCTCATCATCATTCTCAACTCCATATTTCTTAGGATCAGACTCATCAAATACTACATGGGTTATCTTTTCCACCATCAAAGTTCTCTATTTAAACACCCTAAAAGACTTTCCAACACTAGAATATCCCAAGAATACTCCTTTATCAGATTTAGGATCAAATTTTTCCAAGTGAGACTTCCCATTATTATGAATAAAAATCTTACAACTAAAGACATAAAGATGGAAAAATTGGGTGTCCTACTCTTAAGGATCTCATATGGTGTCTTTTCTAATTTGGCTATAACATTCACCCTATTCAACACATAACAAGCTGTGTTAACCACTTCATCCCAAAAGTATTTTGGAAGTGAATACTCAGCAAGCATGGCTCTAGCGGCTTCCACCAAGGTCCGGTTCTTCCTTTCAGCTACCCCGTTCTACTGAGAAGTCCTAGGAGCTGAAAAATTGTGGCTAATCCCCTTGTCCTCACAAAAATCTCCAAATCTTTCATTCTCAAACTCTCCCCCATGATCACTATAGATGGTCAAAATCTCACAACCTAGCTTTTTCTGAATCCAAGTAGAAAATGTTTTAAACTCCTCAAAAGACTCATTTTTATGTGAAAGAAATCTAGTCCAAGTGAACCTAGAGTAGTCATCAATAATCACAAATTCATAGACTTTCCCTCCCAAGCTGGCAGTGCTAATGGGTCCAAACAAATCCATGTGAAGGAATTCTAAAGATCTAGAGGTGCTAATGTCCTTAATGGGGTGAAAGGTGGAGTGGACTTGCTTTCCTAGTTTACAGGCATCACAAAGGTGGTCTTTTGAAAACTTAAGTTTGGGGACACCTCTAACTAGGTCTTTTTGGGTCACTTTCCTAAGGGTTTTCATACTTGCATGACAAAGTCTCCGATGCCATAACTAAGAATCATCAATCACAGTTTTTAAGCAAAAAGAAGCAGCACATTCAATGTTATTTAAATCAAGCATGTAGACGTTGTTGATCCTCTTTCCCTACAAAATAGTGTTGTTACTTAAACTTACAATGCATGAATTTACAAAGAATTGCACGGTGAAGTTTTTGTCACAGAGTTGACTGATGTTGAGCAAGTTGTGCTTCAATCCATCTATAAGCAAAATATTTTCAATCATAAGGTTCTTGGAATTACCAATTATACCTGCACCTACCACCTTCTTGGTGGTGTTGTCTCCAAGAGTAACCTTGCCTCCAGTCCTGGACTCTAATACAACAAACTGGTTGGAATCACCAGTCATATGTCGAGAGCATCCACTGTCCAGGTACCACAAACTCTCATGAGGCCTTTTGTGAGAGCCCTCCTGCAAAATTATTAAAATATTAGATTTAGAAACCCAAGCAGGTTTGGGTTCCTTCTTATGAAGAGTAGAATGTGAAAGTTCGCTAGGGATGTTAAGCCCTATAGAACTAGCCCAAGCTAACCAAGAGGGGGGTGAATTGATAATTAAAAAATTTCTTTTACTCAAAGAATAAAAATCACAAACCAAAATCACCACAGAAAACAGAGTGCGGAAGTAAAAATAAGAACACAGAAATTTATAGTGGTTCGGTCAACTCGACCTACGTCCACTCCTTGGAGGCACCCTCCAAGTATTGCACTACAAAATGTGACTCTCCTTTAGGGCTAGGCGGAGGAGCCCTCACAAGAACCTCCTTTTTGCCACCCCGACAAGGCAGAGAACCTACCTCCTTTTGCTTCCTCCTGAAGCTGGCAAAGAATCACAACCAAAAGCTAACTCCTTACCTCTACCGACAATTCCACGGACGAGAAACTCTAGACGAAGAACAAGAAGAGCGATCCTTGAAGCAATCCTTGTGAATCCCCTCACAAGCTCCCCCTCATAAGATTCTCTCTCTCTCCCTCTCTCTCTTTCTCTCCTCAAGATCTTCTCAGGTCAAGGCAGCAGCAAAAGGTCTCTCAAAACATTGAACATGAGCTCTTAAATAGAAGAGCTTCAAAGGAGCTCATTAATTGTAAATTGTCGACTTTATCGTCCAGGCCGATATGGACATCGGCTTGGACGATCAGTACTAATCAATGAAGATAGGCCAGAGCATCACCCTGGATGCAAAATAAGACGATTGAAAATTGGCTTGATCGTCCAGGCTGATCTCACGATCGTCCTGGCCGATCAGTTCAAATTAGAGGAAAATCGTCCTGACAATAGCCCTGGATACGAGCTGGCCGATTTTTATCATCCTGAAGTAACTTAAGGTTTTTGACTGGATCATCCTGGCCGATCCTGCGATCGTCCAGGACGATATGATTGTATCAATCATCCTTAATTACTCCCTTGATTTCCTGAACAATTAAGGCATAATTTGTGAATTTCGTCTAGGCCGATACTGGATCATCCTGGCCGATAATTTAAAAATGCAGTATACCTTAATTGTCTATGGCGGCAACTTCTTTCTGTTTTGAGAATATCGTCTAGGCCGATACACGTATCATCTAGGCCGATATGTTAATCACGGCTGCCTTAATTAAGAATTCTTATTTAGACTTTGTGTTTTAAGCCAGATCATCCAGGCCGATATAAGAAATCGTCCGGGCCGATATGAGTAAAAACAAAAATTCTAAGTCTCTCAAGTATATGTGTGAAGGGTTACTTAGCATCAATCTCTTTGACTATTACAAGTAGACTCAAGAAGTGGAAAACAAAAGTACAAACTGACTCAACCCTAAACCTACGCAATCCTGAATTGGCTTCGTCTTGTTTGTCCGATCTTTGATTCCTGAAATGTTAGAAGCAACAAGTAGTCCAAGAGAAATAGTGTTTGTAAATCATCAAAACATAAGTCATGAAAATAGATTTGCAACAATCTCCCCCTTTTTGATGATGGCAAACAAAAGTAAGAAAATATCAAAAGAGTCCATTAGAATTTCAAGTTTTCAATAATATTTCCTACCACACCCTACTCCCCCTTTTATCAGCACAAAAAGAGGGTCCAGATACAAAAGAAAAAAATTACAAACAAAGACTAACAAGCAAACTAAAAAAAACAAGAAACAAATAATAGAAAGTACAAACTAAAAGAACGAGGGATCTTGATCATCTGATGGAGGTGGTGGAGGTGGCTGCTGAAAGTAGCTGGAAAGCGTGGTAAACTGAGCATTGAACCAGGAAGATGTCCTGGTCATGTTGTTGCTGCTGGTGAGTAAGAAAACTGTCAAATCGAGCTAAATCCTCAGTGCGGTGCTGCTCGTATCGGGCAATGTCCTCAGAGTGTTGCTGCTTCTGTGCAGCAACATAGGCGTCAAAGTGGGTCTCTCATCGATCAAACCTCTCAATCAACTGATCAACCAGTGAGTGCTGGTGGAGAGGAACAGGGTCAGGAAAGGGAGCAAGAGCGGGAGCCTCCTCCTCTCTAGCCCCCCGAGGTTCCTCAGGGTGGAGACGAGTACTGTGAAGGGTACTGAAGGAATTTTTTGAGTAGAAGGGAGTTGGGAGGTTTGGTGGAATAGGATGCTGAAGTTGGTATTTAGTTTCAAGGACATAGGCTATGATGTGTCCTAAGGCTAGATTTGGATTTCCTCTTGTGACGTGGATCGCGGATTATGGTTAGGTGATCAATGTATCAAAAAATTAGGTCCACAGTGTTGAATTATCTATGAGCCATGATGTAGAAAGTAGTGAGGAAAAGTAGAGGGGTGATGTGGATTCGGTCCCCGGCTTTTGGAATTATGGAGGTGCGAAGGACATGTTGGATTGTCCTAGCATCTTTGACTAAAGAGCTAGTCTCTCCAACATGGAAAGGTGCATTCGTCTGGCAAAGGAAGTGATTTGCCGTGGACCAGTCAAGATCAGGATCTGAGGCGATTAAGTGCAGCTTATCCCCTGGTGGTGGATAGCTGTAAAAGATCAACACAATCCTGATATGTGATTTTGACAGGGCATCGATTCACATAGGAGGTCAGGGTTGTGAAGGTAGGGTTAATGCGAAGGTTTGCAAAAAACTCTCGAAGAGACTCAGAATTGAAGGGGAAAGCAAGAGATAGAATGAAGCAAAGGGAGGTGTGAGCGAAAAGATCCATTACCGGGTAAGAGATGTGGATAGGATTGATGATTCTGGAGATAGTTATCCCACACTCTTTGTAACGATGGTAGGTGGTTTCATCTTCTACTTCTCTGAAACGAGGGTCAATCCTTGCCCTCGAAGAACTCCCAGAAGTTTGACGGACATATTTCCCACCAGCCATAGAGAGTTAGCAAGAAAACACAAGAGGAGAAAGGGTTGAATGTGAAAAACTATGGATGGAACGGCCTGAATTTAAAGAAATGGCCATATCATCCTGGCCGATCGCAGAATCGTCCAGGCCAATATGGCTCAATAATTACGTACAGGCCAATTGGTCAAAAAGGCGGTCCGATCTGCCGGGCCGATCAGATATCGGCCAGGCTGATTAGACACAGGCGATCGGCCCGAGAAGTCAATCCAAACGACCATTGAAAAAGCAGATCGTCCGGGACCGATTAAGTGTATCATCCAGGACGATGCACAATAATTGATCATACCGGGCAAAGTTAAAATATTTTAAATCACTGCCACGTGTATCGTCCAGGACGAACAGTGTATCGGCTCGGCCGATTGTCCAATAATGGATCGTCTGAGGCCGAATTTAAAGATTTAAACGTGCTGACACGTCGATCGTCCAGGACGATGCACATAAAATGCATCGGCCAGACGATAAATTCTATCGGCCAGGACTATCTTCATGATTGCAACAGAGTTCGATCAGATCATCCAGGACGATATATGATCGTCCAGGATGATGAGTTACAGCAAGCATAGAAAAGGTCAGCAGATGGATTTTGAAGAGATTTTGTCCTTATCGTCCAAGACGATAAAAATATCGGCCAGGACGATGTGACTAAAAAATGAAACTAAGGAATAGATGGTGATGATCAAAGCCCTCAAACAAAAAATAAAAGAAAAATAATCAGAAAAACACAATAAAAGAAAAGCCAAAACATAAGGAAAAATAAAAAACGAATATTTTTGGATTTTAATTTTTCTAATTTTTTTTTTTTTATGGAGGCATCATGTGAGAATTTTTCAAAAAGTTAAATTTTTAAAGTTCCAAGAGATCAAGGAGTTTAACAAATCCTAATCAGAAGAAGGTAGAACATCTGATTCTGTTTACCCTAGATCGGACATCCTTCAGGGTACAAAATTCTTTTGGAAAATAGAGGCCTAACTCAGAATAACTAAATAGGATAAGAAGATCCATTCAAGACTTGTTTACAATGAAAATATCTCATAATTAATAAAACAAAGTAATTTTTCTCAATCAAAGAAATTGAAATCAAGTCTTTGAAAGCATCACATAATCCATAAGTTCTCTTAAGTTTTATGAGTTTTAGCAAAGAGAGGATAGCTTGTATTTAGTGGGCTCATTTTATACCTCTTGTTACTTCGATTGGCTCTTTGAGCATCTTTTGATTCTTTGATACACTTTTGTGTATATAGCTTTCTTTTCAATTTGGCTTCATTGGCCTCTTTCCTTTTTAACTCTTGCAAGCTAGAAACTCTTTAATATACCCTTAAAACAAAACTTAGTTGTGAGTATATCCTCCAAATATTAGAGAATATGAGCTCTCTCTCTAACATAGGAAAGAACAATCCACAACACAAAATCAAAATCATGTGATAAATGCAATGACAAGATTTCAAAAAAAAACTTGAAAGATATATAAGAACTTTGGCTATTATGCATAAGATAAATTAATGTAGCAAGATAAGAAAATGATCTTAATTAAAGAACCATTGGTTAAAATGAGTTTAGACTTTTGTTTAGAGGAAGAAAAACATACCACTAAACAAGGTCAGAAGGAGGGAAACCATCAACGAGATTTCTCCTTTAACCGATTTAGAAAAGCTAAACACTATCTCCAAAAACTTCCAAAATCTAAAAACTTGAAAAAATCCAACATATGAAAACCAATCATAAATGCAACATGAAAACAAACTAATTGTAAAATAACGAAAAGCTATCACATGATAAAACAAACAAAAGAAACTTAAAACAAAACAAAGCAAACTAGAACAACACAAAGCAAGCACAAAACTAGCACAAAAACAAAAACAAATAACACAAAAACTAAAAATTTCAAGCAAATTATAAGACAGCGAGTTTAAGCAATTTTTGAGCTGCCAGCTTCCTTATGTCCAGTTATCCTATGCTCCCACGAGGTCTTTGGTGAGAGCACACCTTCAAAACTCAACAACAATCAGATTTAGGAACCCAAATAGGTTTGAGCCCCTTCTTAGGAAAAGTAGAGTATAATGCAGATGTGGTATGCTGTGAATCATGCATCTTAGGTCTCCACACCCAATGTGTACTATGGTGGACGGTGCACGTGTGTGAGATGTGTCCTAGCATGCCACATGAGAAACATCTAACTCTAGGAAAAGGGTTTCTTAAATGGTTTGAGTTATAATGCCTCTTCCTATATTCTGGCTTAGGATTAAAAGTAGATGTCATCCAATTTTTCTTAATTGTATCCAATTCATTTTGAATCCTCAAGTTAGTTCTTTTTAATGCCTCATTATCAATCCTCAAGTTTTTCTCAATCTCTTTAGATTTCTTAAGATCAGAATTAAGTGAGGCGTGTGAAACTTTCAATGCCTTATATTCATCAATTAATTATGAATGCTGTTTGTTCAACTCATCAAATTCATCAAGAAGAGCCATGTGATTAGAATCAATCGTTAAATGATCTTTAAGAATGACTTCATACTCTTTCTGCAAATTCACAAGTTCCACTTTTAAGCTAGCATGTGTCTTCTTAAGTTTTTTGTATGATGCATGGATTTTTTCACAAATTTCAAACAATTCATCATAGGTTGGTTTACATACCTCTTCCTCATCACTTTGCTCAAGATGATCTTCCCCTATTAAGCACAGGTTCGTTGTTCTCTTACTCTGGTTCAGTCTCAGAGGAATCAGTACCAGATTCTGCCAAGAATACCTTTTAGATTCTCTTCTTCTCCTTCTTAAACTTAGATTTTTCCTCAATCTTTTCCTTGCTCGTGTTGTCTTAAAGTGTTGGGCAATTGGCTCTCACATGTCCATGTTTCCTGCATTCAAAACAAACAACATCAGAAGATCCTTCAACATGTTTATGATCCTTACCTTTTCTCTAACTTTGATGATGCTTATGTTTCTTCCTTAGAAAGCTTTTGAATTTCCTTGTGATGAAGGCAACTTCATCGCTTTCAGACCCGGAAGATTCAGAATCCGATTTGTACGCCTTCAGTGTAATTATTTTCTCCTTTTTCTTCTCACCTGCATCAAGATTTCTTTGATTCACCCCTTGCTCGTAAGCAATGAGTGAGCCAAGTAAGTTATCAATAGAATAGGTGTTCAAATCCTTAGATTCAGTGATTGCAGTAATTTTAGCATCATATGATGAAGCCAAGCATCTCAAAATCTTGTCTACTTTTTCATAGTTCGAAAGTTCTTTTCCTAATGCATGCAGTGAAGTAACTATCTGAGTAAACCTAGTGTACATGTTAGAAATCGATTCATGAGGTTTCATACGAAAAAGTTTGTATTCATGCAAGAGAATGTTTAAACGGGATTGTTTAACCTCATTACCACCTTCATAGGTGATGTACAATTTATCCCAAATCTCTTTACCAGTTTTGCAAGTTGAGACACGCATGTAATCCTCAGATTTTAAAGCACAGAAAAAACAGTTCAAACATTTTGCATTTAATTGAGCTAAATCACGTTCATCAAAAGTCCATTCGGTAAAAGAAATTTCAGTTTTAACACCATTAATTTCACAAGAAGGTGGAGAATAACCTTCTTGAATAAGCATCCACATGCGATAATCAGTAGATTGTAAAAATGTTGACATGCGGGTTTTCCAAAAGTCTAAAGGTTGGTTATCGAACAGGGGAGGTCGGATAATAGAATACCCTTTCATAGTGTTACGATTCCCAAGGTTAGCCATGAATCTAATTCAAAAAGTTTTCAAACTTAAATTTTCGAAACCCGCTCTGATACCACTTGAAAGTTCGCTAGGGATGTTAAGCCCTATAGAACTAGCCCAAGCTAACTAAGAGGGGGGTGAATTGGTAATTAAAAAATTTCTTTTCTCAAAAAATAAAAAATCACAAACCAAAATCACCACAGAAAATAGAGTGCGAAAATAAAAGTGCGGAAGCAAAAATAAGAACATAGAAATTTATAGTGGTTCGGTCAACTCGACCTACGTCCACTCCTTGGAGGCACCCTCCAAGTATTGCACTACAAAACGTGACTCTTCTTTAGCCCCCACGGCTAGGTGGAGAAGCCCTCACAAGAACCTCCTTTTTGCCACCCCGGCAAGGCAGAGAACCTACATCCTTTTGCTTCCTCCTGAAGCTGGCAGAGAACCACAACCAAAATCTAACTCCTTACCTCTACCGACCCTTCCACGGATGAGAAACTCTAGACGAAGAACAAGCAGAGCGATCCTTAAAGCAACCCTTGTGAATCCCCTCACAAGCTCCCCCTCACAAGATCCTCTCTCTCTCCCTCTCTCTTTCTCTCCTCAAGGTCTTCTCAGGTCAAGGCAGCAGCAAAAGGTCTCTCAAAACGTTGAACATGAGCTCTTAAATATAAGAGCTTCAAAGGAGCTCATTAATTGCAAATTGCCGACTTTATCGTCCAGGCCGATATGGACATCGGCCTGACCGATCAGTACAAATAATTGAAGATCGGTCAGAGCATCGCCCTGGATGCAAAATAAGACGATTGAAAATTGGCTTGATTGTCCAAGCCAATCTCACGATCGTCCTGGCCGATTAGTTGAAATCAGAGGAAAATCATCCTGATAATAGCCCTGGATACGAGCTGGCTAATTTTTATCGTCCTGAAGTAACTTAAGGTTTTTGACTGGATCATCCTTGCCGATCCTGCGATCGTCCAGGACGATATGATTGTATCAATCATCCTTAATTACTCCCTTGATTTCCTGAACAATTAAGGCATAATTTGTGAGTATCGTCCAGGCTGATACTGGATCGTCCTGACCAATAATTTAAAAATACAGTATACCTTAATTGTCTATGGTGGCAACTTCATTCTGTTTTGAAAATATCGTCCTGGCCGATACATGTATCGTCCAGGACGATATATTAATCACGGTTGCCTTAATTAAGAATCCTTATTTAGACTTTTTGTTTTAAGCCAGATCGTCCAGGCCGATAAAAGAAATCGTCCGGGCCGATATGAGTAAAGACAAAAATTCTAAGTCTCTCAAGTATGTGTGTGAAGGGTTACTTAGCATCAGTCTCTTTGACTATTACAAGTAGACTCAAGAAGAAAAAAACAAAAGTACAGACTAACTCAACCCTAAACCTACGCAATCCTGAATTGGCTTCGTCTTGTTTGTCCAATCTTTGATTCCTGAAATGTTAGAAGCAACAAGCAGTCCAAGAGAAATAGTGTTTGTCAATCATCAAAACGTAAGCCATGAAAATAGATTTGCAATAGAATGCAATGCATGTGTGGTATGCTTTGAATCATGCACCTTAGGTATCCACACCCAATGTGTACTATGGTTTATTATGCAAGTGTGTGAGATGTGTCCTAGCATGCCACATGAAAAACATCTAACTCTAGGAAAAGGATTTCTTAAGTGATTTGAGTTATAATGCCTCTTCCTAGGTTTTGACAATTGATCAAAAGTAGGTGTCATCCTAGTTTTCTTACATGTTTCTAATTCATTTTGAATCTTCAAATTTGTGTTTTTTAAGACCTCATTTTCAATCCTCAAAATTTTCTCCATCTCTTTAGACTTTTTAAAATCAGATTCAAGTGATGTGTGTGAAACTTTTAATGCATCATGCTTTTCAACTAATTCACAATGATTTTTATTTAACTCATCAAATTCATAAAGTAAAGTCATATGATTTGAATCAATCATTTGATGGTTTTTAGTCAAAATTTCATGCTCTTTTTGTAGGTTCAAAAATTCTAATTTCAAGCTAGCATGAGTTTTCTTTAATTTCCTATATGATGCATGAATTTTTTCTAAAACTTCAAGAAGTTGATCGTAGGAAAGTTCACATACCTCTTCTTGATCAGGATTGTCGTCTGTCATCAAGCACAATTTTGATGTCTCATCTTCTGGTTCCGTCTCCGATGAGTCCGATGTTGAATCCGCCCAAAATGCTTTTTGTACTATCATCTTGTCCTTCCTTAGCTTAGGTTTCTCCTCACCCTTTCCTTTGCTTGAGTGATCTTTAAGTCTCGGGCAATCAGTTCTCATATGTCCTGGTTTCCTGCATTCATAACAAACAACATCAGAAGATCCTTTAACATGTTTATGATCCTTACCTTTTCTCCAATTTTGATGATGCTTTTGTTTCTTCCTTAGAAAGCTTTTGAATTGCCTTGTGATGAAGGCAAATTCATCGC
Source organism: Dendrobium huoshanense (assembly GCA_016618105.1). Taxonomy (NCBI): domain Eukaryota; kingdom Viridiplantae; phylum Streptophyta; class Magnoliopsida; order Asparagales; family Orchidaceae; genus Dendrobium; species Dendrobium huoshanense. The sequence goes on from CM028345.1 coordinate 20,444,185, forward strand.
TTTCAGACCCGGAAGATTCAGAATCCAATTTGTGCGCCTTTAATGCAATTATTTTCTCCTTCTTCTTCTCACCTGCATCAAGATTTCTTTGATTCACCCCTTGCTCGTAAGCAATGAGTGAGCCAAGTAAGTTATCAATAGAATAAGTGTTCAAATCCTTAGATTCAGTGATTGTAGTGATTTTAGCATCATATGTAGAAGGCAAGCATTTCAAAATCTTGTTTACTTTTTCAAAGTTTGAAAGTTCTTTTCCTAATGCATGCAGTGAAGTTACTATCTGAGTAAATCTAGTATACATGTCAGAAATCGATTCATGAGATTTCATACGAAAGAGTTCGTAGTCATACAAGAGAAAATTCAAACGGGATTGTTTAACTTCATTAGTGCCTTCATAGATGATACACAACTTATCCCAAATTTGTTTACTAGTTTTGCAAGTAGAGAAACACATGTAATCCTCATATTTTAAAGCACAGAAAAAGCAGTTCAAACATTTTGCATTCAATTGAGCTAAATCTCGTTCATCAAAAGTTCATTCGGTAAAAGAAACTTCAATTTTAATACAATTAATTTCACAAGAAGGTGGAGAATAACCTTATTGAATAAGCATCAACATGCGATAATCAGTAGATTATAAAAACATTGACATGCGGGTTTTCAAAAAGTCAAAAGGTAGGTTATTGAACAGGGGAGGTCGGCTAATGGAATACCCTTCCGTAGTGTTATGATTCCAAGGTTAGCCATGGATCAAAATAAAAAAGTTTTTAAACTTAATTTTTGAATCCCGCTCTGATACCACTTGAAAGTTTGTTAGGGATGTTAAGCCCTATGAACTTAGTCCCAAGCTAACCAAGAGCAGGGGTGAATTGATATTTTAAAAATTTCTTTTCATAAAGAACAAAAACACATAAACAAAAATCACGCCACGAGAAAAACAATGTGGAAATAAAAGTGCAGAAGCAAGAAAACAAGAACACAGAGATTTATAGTGGTTCGGTGAACTTGACCTACGTCCACTCCTTGGAGGCACCCTCCAAGTATTGCACTATAAAACGTGACTCTCCTTTAGCCCCCACGGCTAGGCGGAGAAGCCTTCATAAGAACCTCCTTTTTACCATCCAGACAAGGCAGAGAACCTATCTCCTTTTGCTTCCTCTTGAAGTTGGCAGAGAACCAACAACCAGATGCTTACTCCTTACCTCTACTAACCCTTCCACAGACGAGAAACTCTAGATGAAGAAGAAGCAGAGCTATCCTTAAAGCAGCCCTTGTGAATCCCCTCACAAGCTCCCCCTCACAAGATCCTCTCTCTCTTCCTCTCTCTCTTTCTCTCCTCAAGGCCTTCTCAGGTCAAGGCAGCAGCCAAAAGGTTGTTCAAAATGTTGAACAAGAGCTCTTTAAATAGAAGAGCTTCAAAGGAGCTCATTAATTGCAAGTTGTCGACATTATCGTCCAGACAGTTATGGACATCGGCCTGGCCAATTAGTACAAAACTCAGAAGATCGGCCAGAGCATCACCCTGGATGCAAAACTGGATGATTGAAGATTGGCTTGATCGTCCAGGCCTATCTCACGATTGTCCCGGCCGATCAGTTCAAATCAGAGGAAAATCGTCCAGAGCATCGCCTTGAATTCGAGCTGGCCGATATTTATCGTCCTGAAGTAACCAAGGTTTTTGAATAGATCATCATGGCCGATCCTGCGATCGTCCAGGACGATATGATCGTATCAATCATCCTTAATTACTCCCTTAATTTCCTGATCAATTAAGGCATAATTTGAGAATATCGTCCAGGCCGATAAATGATCGTCCTAGCCGATAATTAAAAAATACAGTATACCTTAATTGTCTATGGCGGCAACTTCTTTCTATTTTGAGCTTATCATCCTGGCCAATACACATATCGTCTAGGCCGATCTGTTAATGATGGCTGTCTTAATTAAGAGTCCATATTTAGACTTTTTATTTTAAGCCTAATCGTCCAGGCCGATGTAAATATAGTCCTGGCCGATCTGAGTAAAAATAGAAATTCTAATTCTCTCAAGTGTGTGTGTAGAGTTACTTAGCATCAGTCTATTTGATAATTATAAATAGACTCAAGAAGAGAAAAACAAAGTACAGACTGACTCAACCCTAGACTTACGCAATCTTGAACTGGCTTCGTTTGTTCGTCCGATCTTCGATTCCTGAAAGGTTAGAAGCAACATGCAGTCTAAGAGAATCAATAGTGTTTGTTAATCATCAAAACATAAGTCATGAAAATAGATTTACAACAGAAACATCTGCCTTAATACTAACCTGTGATGGACCATGTTCAACACTAGCAGGTATCTCTGGTGATCGAGCAGGTGGAGGTTTATGAGTCTTTCGAGGTACATAATACTTGGCATCATCGTAAATTGAGACCTCATGCATGGAAAATGGCTGGGTATCTCCATGAATGATATACTCGACATTATTCCTCATAAACTTCATATATTCGTGCAAGGTAGAGGGCACCATTCCATACTTGTGGAGCCAATGCCTTCCTAAGAGACCCTGTATGAAGTGTTATCCTCAAGTAAATAAAACTTTACCTTTGTTAGGAAATTTCCAAACTTCAAAGGCAGGGTGATGGACCACAGAGCACGTTGGCCTTGATCATTGAATCCTTTCAACATAATCTTGTAAGAAGTGAGCTTCAAATAACCTAGGGAGAGGCTCTTTAAAGTTTCATGAGTAAGAATATTTACTGAAGCCACTTGGTCAATGAGGATTCTGTTCAACTCATAACCATTGACTTCAGTAGTGATGTACAAGGGATGATTTTGCTTAAAAGTCCCTAAAAGTATGTCACAATTTGAAAAGGTAATGCATGGAATCTCTTTCAAATGACATGCATCCCCAATAGAATTAAAAACAAAGAAAGCTTGATAGGACTCTGGTTCAAGAAGGGCTTTTACCAGTGTCTCTCTTAAGTCGGGTGACATCGTTAGAGTGTCATAGACACTAAGAAGGGAAGGAAATTTTTTTAAGTGAGCCAACACATTGTAATCAACTTCTAATTGAGGGCCTTTACATTTCTCCTTAGACTGCTTTTAGGAGGAAGGGATAGGATCGTTCTGCTGGGTAATAATATTTTTATCTTTTTCTTTTATATTTTTAGCCATCTGAGGTGGAAGAACTTTCCCTGAATGCAAATAAACTTCATGTATTGAATCATCCTTAATAGAGATTCCTTTAGTTCAGTGGTGGTGGCTTGTGTTGGCTCTAAGGGAAGCGATTGGAGTGGGTTGTCAGATTCATCGCTCGAATCCATGTAATAACCACCATATAGAATAGTGAATACAGATTCTTCATTAGACTCATCAATACACACATATTCATTTACATTATAAGAGATATGTAAGATATGAAAAGAGCGAGTACTAAAAGAAATAGAAGTAAAAGCAGAAGGTAAAGAAGACCAAAAGTAGCCAGAATCATCTTCTTCTATTATTTCATCATAAATATAAGAGAGAATAAAGTCCTTGAGCGTAAGTGCTGGGAGGGGATCTGTCTTCCCTTTTGAGATTACAACAATCTTTTTTTCTTTCATATATTTTCTTATTACATGTAAAAGTTGAAAAAGAAATGTACTCATCACACACTACAATAGAAGAAGGAAGATAAGAGAACTATACTGGCGAAGTTGCTGCAGTGGCAACTATCGACTTGGTTTGGGGGGCCTCCTCTCAACTGCCTCTGAACTCTGTACAGCTTTCTTAATCATCTGCTTGGTCTTCTTGGAGAGTGCTAACTACCACTCTCCCTAAGAACTACAGGGTGATCTACTACTACTGCTCTGACTATAACTATGACTATTACTATGGCTGGAGTCTGAAATCATCTACATTATTTGAGTAGCCTTGCCCTAAGGCTGCACTAAGTCACTATCCTACAGATGGATCTTCCTATTAGCAATGAGCCTCTCAACCTTATCCTTGAAAAAATAACAATCCTTCAAAGTATGCCTGACATATTTGTGAAAAGGTTAATAGAGTGGGTTGTCTATCTGTCCCTCCTCATTCACTCTATCATTTCTTAGGAATTTTAAGATATTCTTCTTAGTAAGGAATTTAATGATTTTTCTCACACTTTCTCTTTTGAATGAATATTCCTTAATAAGATTCTCTTGTAGGTACTTCTGACACTCTGGAGTCCTACAGGTGGGTCTGGGCTATACTGCTAACTAACCTAGTATGTAAGATAACTGTGGCAATGCTAAACTGACTAAACGCCTCTTGCCCTTATCTTGTAGTCCATAAGTATTGTGTACCTCCTCTCTCCTAAGTGGAGGTGACATGAAGACTCCTTATGCTGAGGTCTATGTTGAGGTTGACTCTTAACCTTAGGAGAAACTATATTGGGTATGCTATCCGACAAGCTGACTACCTTCATTAGTAACTTCTGGAAGGTTCGTGTACTGAATCCCTTAAGGTAGGGTGCTATCAGACCATCAATATTCTTAAGCAAAATCTCTACTGCATGTTACTCCAATAACTAGGGCTCACACTTTAGGCTAAGATTCCTTTATCTGACTATATATTCTGGTAGTGGTTCTCGAGGATGCTGTCTAGAAACCACTAAATCTTCTACTATGACCCGGTGTTCTACACTGACAAACCTCTATACGAATAGTTGCTCTAACTCTACAAAGGTATGGATCGAGTCATTAGGGAGGTCGGTATACCAAGAAAATGCCACCCCAATCAAACTACTGCTAAATAGCCTCAACATTAGGGCATTATTCCCTCTTATATTACAACATATGGCATGGTTCTGAGCCACATGCTACCTTGGGTTCCCAAGCCTATCAAATACTCTAAATCTCGGAGAAATGATGCCAGGCGGTAGGGTTCCTGCTCATACTCAATAGGGTAAGGATGCCCTCTACTAATGGCCTCTCTAGTCTTCTTGGAGGAAATCGCCTGCTCTACCATCTGAGCTATCAAATCTTGAATCTGACCTGCTGATAATTATGTTGGCTTACTCTGGACTGCTATAGGTAATATAGGAATTTCCCTCTAGACCCTATCCACTCTCACAGGGTCTAGTACTACTAGGTTATCTATGGATGTGGTAGGGCTACCTACGCCCATAATCTAGAGTCTAGCCCCCATAGCTGTCAACTGAGCAGTCATTGCTACCAGGCCATTTGAGCCTATAAGTACAAGATTGTGGCATCCGTAGCTATTGATCTTAGAGATCCTCCCACATTGGGGTCTCCCTTTTCATCCTCATTCTTGGGCTTTCTCTGATCGTCCGAGTGAACTTAATGTGTAATCACGTAGACTTAGTGTACTGTTACATCCTTATCTGACTCATCTCCTAGTTTGTCATCCTCGAAGAAGGCATGATGGAGTGCCTCTATATAGAGACTCATAGGGGAAGTGATCCTATAAGGGCTGGGAGCTAAAGCTATCTTAGCTAGGTTAGGTGATCCATCAGGAGGAGCTACTACCTCAACATTACAACTCATCAAAATAGCCCTAGACTCGGAAGAAATTGCTGCATCCATCTGATTTACTATATATGCTGGCTGAACTGCCTTTGCCAACTATACTGCCTCCACTAACTGTACTATCCTGAAAGGGGTGTCCTCCTGTCGACGTCTCCAAACCCACCTACTATGGCGAGGCTCCGTACAAGTAACCAGTTGCTGAGGGGCTACCACAACTGAACAAATTTAGGGTTGAGCAGGCTCCCACTAACATCTCTATCCGTGATGATGTGGGCATCATCCAACAGCAGGAGTAACTACCAGTGGTCTAATAATTGGAACTGCATCAACTATCTACCAAGGTGGCTATCCTCTTTGCCACCTATACCTCTATCTCGTGGTCTATCTCTGTAACCGAAGAGTAGCCTGAGAAATATGTTAGAGTAACCTCTCCTAATTGATAGGCCCTCTATCATGTACTAGGCAAACGATATTCTAAATCCTCTGAGAGAGGGATCGAATAGCAACGTCCCTGGGGACCCTAGCCTGGGATAGAGTAGTGGTGATAGGAGGGGCCGTCATAATGCAGGCAATGTCCTCCTCATCCCCACTATGTATCAGTGGAGAGAAGCATCCTCCTTGGATCGCCTCTATCTCAGGTGCAACTATTACCTCAAGAGTAGGTACGACTACAATTGGTTGTGACCTCTATTGCCTGAGAGCCACTCTCCTTTGAACAGACTCCTGGTGAGCCACTACCTCTGCCATCTGCTACCTCTCTACCTCATATGCACCTAAATAGAGTCTCCTATTTCTGTTCCTCCTGGCCCTTCTCCCAAGGCAAGAGGTAGAGGATGAAGGAACATTTAAACCCACTACCTGGGTGGTAAGGAGAAACAAGAATAATGGGAAGGGTTGGGGTCTGCCTGGCAGTCTCTGGGTACCCCTCTTCCTGGTGGGAGTGGGAGGGGGAACCCAAACTTGAGGTACCTCCATCAGAACAATGGGGGTAATAAAAATAGGCTGCCGGCACTGAGGGGCTGGCACAACCTGCACAATGGGTATGATAGGCATTGGCCACCTGATCGCAGAATGAGTGGGGGGGGGGGGGACAGGGAGTGGTGTAGCCACTAGTCGCCTAACCACAGGGCACACTGGCTGCTCAGGAATGTGAGCAGGATAAGCAGGTGCACGGGTTATTTTCCAAGCAATTGGACATCCAAAGGGATGCATGGTTGTACATCCTCTTTTCTAGGGAGGAGAGAATGCAATAGCTTCAGCAAGGGTGGGTCCACTAAGGGTGATGAATGCCGAGTCAATGAAGGAACCAAAAATGATTCCTCTAGTGGGGGGACTAGTAATTAGGGACTCAGGAAGAGTCACTCGTGCATCCGAGCCAAAGCTAAAAGTAATGGAAGGTACGAATGAAGAAATGACACTGCTTCCAATAAAAGAAAATTGAAAGGTTAGTCAAAATTAAAATTACAAAAGAAGGAAGGAATAAGGATTGATAAGGGACAAAATAGCCTGCAAGGCTAAAAAGAAGTAGAGTATGGAGAAACCCTAGCTAAGAGGAAGGAATCATAAATAAGGAAAGACCCTAACTAAGAGTGGGATGGACCTAATCTAATGAGTACCAATCCCATATTACACACAAGAAAGAATAATATATGATCCAAAGATAGAGAGATAAATTGGTCCCACCATAATTACTAGAAACCTGTGGACCTCTGAAAGGGTACCACTATGCTGTAGAGTATAGAGGGGTATACGATCACACTACCTCGAGGGATAGAGATGATCGTAGGCCTCCACGCTCCTCATAAATAGGCCGATGGAAAGGTAAATTAGATCTCACATATGACTAACCATTGAGGATAGCGGCTCTCGCTAGCACAACCCGATGGTTAGTAATATATTTGATCTGACCAAAATAACAGGTTTCCCCCACCTGATACATTAACTCAAAGTGGGGTTTATTTGATGGTGGAATTCAGTTTCCCATGGCATAAGCCCCCATGGTTAATTACATCTTAGGTCAGAGCCTAAGAAGTCTCTTGATTAAGGATCTTACATTATTCTTTTAAATGAGATTGACATAAGGGTGGAGACTATGAAATCCTACTCAAAAGAAAAGAAAAGGCTCAAATGGCTTAGTCAATACACATGGTTTATACCAGCATTCATATGGACTAAGGCACTAAGGAGAAACTAGAGAAAAAAAAGTCAACCACTCATACATGAGAGAAAGATAGAAGTGACATCATCCATGTGGTGCAAATATGTAGGATTTATTGTCCCCAAAAATAGGAAACTTACCCACTGATGAGGCATACTACGAGACCGAATATAATAACCTTAAATCTTAAATCTATATTAGGTTTAGTGTTCTACGTATAACACTAACACACATGTCCTGACTAATACAGTACAAAACTTGGACTTACCCCAGCTAGGATTGGGGAGCCAGCTAACCACCTAATCAATTTAAAAGCATGCTGTTCGATCATTTATGAAAGATAGATGGGTGGTTTAGTTTTTAAAAATTAAGGCCGACATCTAGAGAGCTCCTAAGTGGTCTTGTACTTATATAGGGTGAATATTCCTAGAGCTAATGTAATTAAATTTTAATTCAGTGAGTTTCTATTACAATACATGCTAGTTAAAGGGTCAAAATCATGAATGCTTCAGATTTTAAAAATAAGCTTATATAAAAAAAAATTAGAAGGAGACTAGACTTTCCCAAGTTTGGCACCTCATCCTCATAGACCAAATTATCTGGACTCTACCCATAGGTGACGAAGTGTCTCATAACAAGGGGGAGAAGAAATGTAGTAATATGCATGCGACCCCGGATGGTTCTAGCAGTTCCCTAGCTCATTAGGTTTCTAAATTAATTAAACCTTAGATATTAAATTTTAATTATGAGTGGAAAGGATTTTAGTTCTTAAAGAGCCTAACAAAATCTAGGCTAAAATAAAAGAGGCATGCAAATCACCAATAAATGAAGAAGAACAAACAACCCTAGAGGCAATCACTTATAAATAAAACACATCAAAATAATTAAACAAATTAATAAATGTCCATAGGCCAACTGCCCTTAATAACAAACCAGGGTATGCAGAAAATACAGTGGCCGGGTACCACTATCAATAACCTGAATTTCTAGGCCTATGAATGATGTAAATGACTTCAAGTGGGATATTGGGTATTCAGCTCTTCAGTCTACTCTTCTTGGATTTCCTCTCTTTGGACTCCTTAGATCTCTCCACCTCGATCTCCTTAGATTCATCGTGACTTGAATGTCCAAATGAAGAGACAATCTCCCCTTAGAGCAGTATTGCCTTTTCTCTTTAGATATCTAAAAGCCATCCGAACTTGATCTTCTAAATAGAAGAAGACTCTCCCTCTTGAGGAAGCCTTCTTCTTTTGAAATTTGAGTTGGATAAGGATATCACAACTCAAAGACATTTTTACAACTCAAACCAATATTACTAATAATTACATTAATAAAAAGTAATAAATTATAGACTCTCCTGCAAAGTTATTCTAATAAAAATTTCCAAGCTGTTAATATATCATTTCAAGCAGTTTATATGAAAAAAAAGGTACTCATGCCAGCCACACTTGGCCTTGATCTTAATTATTTTGAGGTCTAAATAGTCTATGGTGCACTTGTAGCAATTATTATTCATGATTTTTATTTAGCTCTCATTTATTTAGGGCGACTGAGAAATTTCTGAATCACCTGTATAAGACATGTTAGTATTTAAATCATGACTATTACTAGCCACCTATAGAAAATATTATTAGTATTAAAATATTGATCCTAACCTATGGATAAATCTAATGCACAATCAAATCAATTCTTAGAGTACAATAAAAGTAAGCAAACACAACATCAATTTCACTCACAATATACAGTAAAATCCTGAAATGCCCGGCTCATAAATGAAAAATAAACACCAAACTAGCCTAGGTCTAGAAGTGGTGTCCTAGCAAATAATTCTATGTGTGTGTAAAGGCCTGTGTGGGTAGGATATATCCTAAGATGGTTAGTTAATTCAAGTTACCTAAAGTTCAGGTTTGATGTAGGTCTGAAAAGGAAAATTTATTTAAAGTTTAAATATTAGTGAATTATGATCCATTTTAGTTAATTTAGTTTTTTATTCATTTTTAATGCTTAGAGTAGTGATAATTAAAGTTTACGTTATATTAGAAAATTTTGGAAAGTCCTGAGTCCTCCTAGGTGTTAGGCTGAGGGGGTCCAAAAAGTCAGTATGCAAAATAGGCTAGGTTTGGGATTCCTAACATTTTAATTAAATATTAGGGCTTAAGAGGAGTGGTTGGGCTTTGGGTTTCCTAGATTTGGAGTTTCTTATGCAAAGATATGAATTTTCAAAGATTTGGGCAATTAATGAATTATTAAAATTGCTTAATTAGGGGTGATTTTATGGTTTTGATCCAAATCAGCTCCAAACTAATTAGAATCAGCACCAATGGTCAGAAATAAACTTAAAAAGTGTTCCCAAGTGTTTTAAGAAAGTTTGGAATTTTTAATAATTTTCAATTATCTAATTATCTAGTAGGTTTGGATATGAGTTCTAAATTAAATTTTTGGAATGACTTAGAAGAATTAATACAAAAGATACCTCTTGAAAAAAGAGTTTTTATTGGAGGAAATTTAAATGGACATGTTGGTAGAGAGGTAGATGATTTTAAAAGCATTCATGGTGGCCATGGATTTGGAACGACAAATAAAGGTGGCAAGACCATATTAGATTTTTATTTAGCCTATGATTTTTCAATTTCTAATACCTTATTTAAGAAAAGGAATAAGCATCTCATCACTTATAAAAATGGATATAGTATAACCCAGATTGACTATTTTCTTATTAGAAAATTAAATCATTTATATTGCAAAGATTGTAAAGTTATTTCGAGTGAAAATTTATGTACCCAACATCTATTATTAGTTTTGGACTTTAAGATAAAGGGGTATAAAATAAAAAATAAAGTAAAATGATTTTCTAGGATTATATGGGGCATTTAAAGAATATTAACAAAAATATTTTTGAGAATAAGATTTCAGATCTTAAGATTTTGTTTGTGCATGAGGATGCTAATGTTATGTGGGAAAATGTGGCTAGTGATATTAAGAATAATGCAAAAGATGTCCTTGGAGTATCAATGGGAAAAGCTCCTAATAGTAAAAATAATTGGTGGTGGAATCCAAATGTGCAAGAAAAGATTTAAAATAAGAAATTTTGTTATAAAAATTAGTTTAATTTTAAAATTTTTGATAATTGGGAAATATATAAAGTGGCTCGTAAGGATGTTAAGAAAGCAATATGCGATGCAAAGACATTAGCTTTTAGTGATTTATATAATAGATTAGATACTAAAGAGGGAGAAAGATATATGTATAAATTATCCAAATAAAGAGATAGGAGTAGTAAGGATTTAGTTCAAGTGAAGTGTATTAAGGATGAAGATCAAAAAATACTTTTCTTAGAAGATGATATTCAACAAAGGAGGATGAGATATTTTGCTAAACTTTTTAATGAAGATTGTGAAAATAAGATTGACTATAGTAACCTTAGCACCCTAAATGAAAATAAAGATTTTTTTTTTTATCGGCGTATTAGTAAAACTGAAGTTATAGAGGCTTTAAGGAAAATGAAGGGCGGAAAAGCTGTTGGACCTGATGATATTCCAATAGAGACGTGGAAATGCTTAGGAGATGATGGAATTTCTTGGCTTATTGAACTTTTTAATACTATTTTGAAGACTAAAAAGATGCCAGATGAGTGGAGAATGAGTGTGTTAATTCCTATTTTTAAGAATAAAGGAGATGCACAAGATTGTGTAAATTATAGAGGTATTAAGTTAATGTGTCATTCTTTAAAACTATGGGAGCGAGTTATGGAGCATAGGTTGCGGCGTGATACCAATGTTTCTCAAAATCAATTTGGATTCATGCCGGGTAGGTCGACTATGGAAGCCATACATTTATTAAGAGATTTGATGGAGAAATATAGAGAAAATAAGGAGGATCTACATATGATATTTATTGATTTAGAAAAAGCATATGATAAAGTTCCAAGAGAATTCCTATGGAGAGTTCTTGAAAATAAAGGAGTCAATAATACTTATAAGCAAATCATTAAAGATATGTATGCAGGAGCTATTACTTGTGTTCAAACATAAGGTGGATTGACTAAGTATTTCCCTATTTCGGATGGGTTACATCAAGGATCAGCCTTAAGCCCATATCTTTTTGCTTTAGTCATGGATGTTCTCATTAGACATTTGCAAGAGGATGTACCTTGGTGTATGCTTTTTGCTGATGATATTCTTCTTGTTGATAAGACTTGAGAGGGAGTTGAAGGTAAACTTGAATTATGGAGGTCAACCTTAGAGTCTAAAGGTTTTCGCTTGTGTAAATCTAAAATGGAATATATGGAGTGTAACTTTAGTAGTAATAGACCTAGTGAGGGGATTGTAACTTTGGGAGATCAAGTCATTAATAAGAGTACATGTTTTAGATATCTTGGATTTATTGTTCAGAGTGATGGTGAAATAGATGGGGATATTATCAGCAGAATTCAAGTTGAATGGTTGAAGTGGAGGAATGCATCGGGCTTGATATGTGATAGAAATGTACCCCTCAAACTTAAGGGAAAATTCAATAAGATGGTAGTGAGGCTTGCAATGCTTTATGGTGCCGAATGTTGGCCATTAAAAGATAAGCATAATACTAAGTTAAGTGTTACAGAGATGAGGATGCTGAGGTAGATGAGTGGCTTGACCCTTAGAGATAGGATACGAAATGAGCATATACAGGAAAAGGTTGGAGTAGCTCTAGTAGAAGATAAGATTAGAGAGAGTCGCCTTAGATGGTTTGGTCACATAAAACAGCGGCCTTTCGATGACCCGGTTAGGAGAGTAGAGGTATTAGATTTGTCTTTTGTTAAGAAAGGTAGGGGTAGACCTAAAAAGACTTGGTTAGAAAATATTAGGAATGACCTTTCTTTATTAGATTTAAATGAGAATTTGACTTTTAATAGGACACAATGGAGAAAAAGGATTCTTGTAGCCGACCCCACGTAGTGGGATAAAGGCTTGATGTTGTTATTGTTATTGTTGTTGTAATAGGGAAAAAGGTAATTTTCAATTAAAGCTAAGTTAAGGTCAAGATTAAAGTCCAACTAAGTAGCCCAAACTATCTAAGCTCTTTTTTTTTTTTGAGAAGCTACAAATGCATTTAGTAAAAAGAACCTGTTACAATCTACTCATTGATAGAAACCCTATCACTTTTCTCCTTAACCAAAGAAAAAACACTAGGTGGAACATTATTTAAATCTTCCCACAAAAAAATCACCTTCTAAGGCTAAGTTAGCACAAAGATATGCTAACTTATTACAATCTTTATTAGCAAATTGAATTGAAAAAACTCCCAAAATCATTGAGAAAAGAAAAGTCTTCACCTCTTTCCTCTTCATTTGGCGAGCCAAGATTTCCAACTGATTTATTGAGAAAATTGAAAATATTCAAATTATCACCTTCTATGATAATGCCTTTAAATTCCAGCATCCATTCCTTAATCATGATCTTCAATCTCAAAAATCCAATAATTTCAAGAAACCACTATCCCAATGTAAACACTTATAACCAAATCCCAGCAGCATTCTTCCTCTATTGTCTCTAGCAACAGCACTGAGCCTAACATCATTATACTGAACTAAAGCTGTATCTATGTTGACTTTGATCCATCCGGGTGGAGGGGGATGCCAAAATGAAGAATTCAGCATAAAAAACTGGTTAGCACCCTAGTGATCCAAATAAACAATACATTTAGATGAGATAGATGCAAAACAGACCCATTAGAAACATTATCCACCAAGCCAAGTTCATTCCCATTGTGAACTAACTCGTTTCTACTCTTCCATACAAAAAAAATATATGAACAATAAAGATGTGTTATAAAAGGATTTGTTTTAACAAACCTTTTCAAATTTTGTACACATTCCTGAATCGATGAGAAACCTTGAATCCAAAAGCCCCATTGATTAAGTAAGGCTAATGCTGCAGTTATCTTGCAACACTTGATCGCCACATGCTCTATATTCTCTACCATCCCGCAACCTCTCGGACAAAGGTTGTCATTCAGCAATCTCCTCTTCATTAGAAAATTTGTAGTTGGGATCGCTTCTTTTAATAGCCGCCACCAAAAGCAATCAACTATCAGATTCATTTTTAGCTTCTTCAACCACTTCCGTTCCTAAATAGGAATAGAGTGATCTATAGACTTTCGATATGCTGCTGCTGTAATAGAAGATCCAGTGAAGTTGTTGATTAATTCCAGCTTATCCTTTAATAGATTTGAATAAATCTTAGTGCCAGTAATCGTCTCCATTAATGAGATCTCAAAGTATTTTTCCAACTCTCCTTAATCCACTTCTCATTGGCAATAAAGTTCTCCAGCGGTAGAATTCAGTTTTATTTATAACAATGAAGGTAGGCCACTCCTCCAACCTCTTGTCTAAAATCCATATATCTTTAAGAATATTCACTGATGTACCAGAATGGATCTTCCATTTCACACAGGGTTTTAATGCATTAGCACCACTACACAAAATTTTCCATGAAGAAGAAGCGATTGGCATATACACATTAGACCAAATGTCATTCCCTACACATCTTCTCATACCTTCTCAAAATGCTTAAGGGAATAAGAGAAATAGCAACATAAAACAAAGGAGTTGATAGAATGACGGATTTAACAAGCACTATCTTTCCAGCTAGGGAGAAAAACTTATTACCCCATACTTCTAACTTTGAAGCTGCTTTTTCCAAGAGATTAAGAAAATTTGAGCCAATTAATCTTCTTAAGGAGATCTTGAAACCCAAGTAATTCATTTCCTTGACTTCATTAAACCTCAAAAATTTTATAAGTCTTCTTCTTCTATTCCTTTTAATTGATTTGCCAAAAAGAATTGAAGATTTAAGCTTATTCACTAGTTTCCCCGTCCAACTGCAATAGTCTAAAATAAGCTTTTTGAATTCCCTCAATTGTTCAATTTTAGCTTCTAAAAACATGAGGATATCATCTGCAAAAAGAAGATGAGAAATTCTAGGAGCTGAAGGAGTCACTTTTACACCCAGCATGCTAGCTTTGGACAAAAAACCATTAGTTAGAAGTTGAGAGCACAAAATGAACAAATAGGGTGGCAGAGGACACCCCTGCCTAAACCCTCTTTTGGCTTCAATCCATCTTGATCCAACTCCATTAATTTGAATCGAGAACAAAGGATCAATCACACAATCCATTACAAGATTAGAGAACTTCCTTGGAAACCCAAAGTAATCCAAAACTTGTTTACGAGAATCCCAAGCCATGCTATCATATTCTTGTTCCATATCCACCTTAATAGCCACCAATCCTTTTTTATCTTTTGAAGTTCTGAATTTATGAAAAACGTCTTGAGCGAGGAGAATATGATTATACAAAGATCTCCCCCTAATAAATGCTACTTGAATAGCATTCGGAGACGACCTAGTTAGGAGAGAGAAGCTCCACAAAAAGAGGAAGGATTTGAAGAAGCTTTCGGCTGCAAACATTGAAGATGGAAGAAGGTGGCCGGTCATCCTTGGATGACTGGAACACCAACTCCATTAGATCTACTGCACGTCCAACTACGTTGGATACAAAAGGTAGTTTTTCATTCAATTACAGCTTCCCTCACAATTCTTATTTTTTGAACTCTCCTCTAGTGATTAGAGAGGGAGGTGGTCTATAAGCGAAAGTCTTTGCCAGAGATAGGTAAAGGAAAAGGAGTCATTGATGTTTTGAAAGTAAGTCTATTTCACCCATGTCAGTTTTTATCTCTAAAGCAAATTATATGGAGGCTTCCTTATCAGGTTGCATTGATAATAATTTGTTGAAGGATGACAAGGGTATTGATAATACCATCCTTGGGGACGTTAATATCAAAAATCTAGTATCTTCATATGGATTGGACAATTCTAATGTGTGGATTAGAAAACCACATATTAATATAAATTTAAATGAAGTTCATAATGGAAATAAAGATGCAAATGTGGTCAAACTTGACTTGGAAAATGAAAAATCCAATGTTCATGTTTTGAGGAATTCATTGGTGGTGAAGATTCTTTGTACGAACTTTCCTTTTTCAACTTGGGCTATTGAATTAAAGAGGCAATGGGTTAAATTTGGAGGATTTCATATAACCTCACTTGGATTAGATTGGTTTATGTGCTCTTTTTAGTCACATGAAGCAATGGAGGTCCTTGGTATGTGGGGGGATTCGTCATTGGACTAGATAGATGGCCACCCAACTTTTCTCCTAATTCCTTGGATGGGGTTTATTCTCCTATTTGGGTTCGTCTTCCTCATTTGCCATTACATTGCTGGGATGAAACCAAATCCGCTAGAGCTTGAATTCGGGTTAAATTGAACTCGAAGCTCCCTTGTGGTACATGGGATGAAGGTCTTCATGATAGATTTTTTCAAAAATTTGAATTTGAAAATTTATCATCTATTTGTTTCAAATACGGAAGAATTGGACACAAAGATCCAGTATGTCCAATTATTTTTCAAAATCTAGATTTGCTTGAAAAAGAACTTCCAAAAAATTCTATCCTAGTTGAAGATAATTCTTATGGGCCTTGGATGCATGTGAAATTCAAATAAAAAAAAGGCAAAAAAGTGTTAAGAGAAATTTGGTTAAAAGTCATGATGAAGATCCACCACCAGAACTTCTAATTTCCAATAAACATAGTGTGTTATCTCTTGCTAACAATGATAATTTGGAAGCTGATTTAGTTAAAGTTTTTGACAAAGCAGATTTTGATAAAAGTTTTAGTAAGGATGCTGATTGTCCTATTGATCAAAATATGGATGAAAATCAGATTGAAGGAACTTCATTAATCAATTGCCGGATTATCTCTGATGGCTTAATTTCAGAACTTCCTTGTCTTCCTATGGAGACCGTTCAAAATTCAAAAATTGAATTCAAAACTACAAGTATTATGGAAGAAGATGAGGTAGCTGTTAGTGCTGAGTCAGAGTTGGTTGCTGATCCGGTGGAAGCTTCAAAATTAGAATTCAAACATTCTCAATTGCTGGAAGGAGTAGAGGATGCAGTTAGTTCTAAAACAGAATTTGTTGTTGAACCAAAAAGAGCTCTTCTTTTAGCTATTCCCGTGAAATATCTAGTTGCTGATTCAATGGAAAGTTTAAAAATTGAATTCAAACATTCTCAATTGGTGGAAGGAAAAGAGGAAGGAGTTAGTTCCAAAATAGAATGTGTGACTGAACCATTAAAAGCTCTTCCTTTAGCTATTCAAGTAAAAGCCCCTAATAATATGGAACTTTCAAGTGGATCTACTACTTTGGAATTACTTGAAGTTCTTACTCCCTCTTATGAAGTTAACCTAAATTTTAAAAAGCCTATATTAGTAAAAGGAAAATCAACATCTATTAAATTAGATCATTCTTCAAGTTCTAAGCATAAACGTTTCAAAGAACTACAAGCTTTGGGGTTGGTGGAAGACTTTTCTAGAAGGAGAATGACAGATCTAAGCACTAAGAAGTTTGTGAGGGGTTATTCTCCTCATTAGTGCTTTCTTACTTTTACATGGGGAACTACATCATGGAGGTTTTTTGGAAGTTATTTGATGATGGAATTTACAATCAAAGAGTATCTTAGATTACTATCTTTGGTTTACAGACTCAAGTTTTGGAAGTGGCACCAGAGATTATTACTGGAAGTTTTCTTATATGATTCTCAGTTATTGATGGAGAATTGTAATTATTTTCTATGGTTATTATTTAGTTTCCTTTGCTTTCTTTTAGTTTTATATTTGTTTTCTAAATATATTATAATTGTTTATGGGATCGTTACTACGTCTTATTTTTTAACCTGTTAGGAACTCTGGGATACTAATCAACCTTTTAGGTTGTTTTTTATTTTGGTATCCCCTCCACCCCAAGGTTTTTAAAATGGGAAATAGTGCGTCTCATTTCAATTATGATAAATTTAGTTTTAACAAATATAATTTTAATAAGGTTTCTTTCCATGTTGGATCAAGAAACCCTTAGTTTCTTTTACTCTAGTTTGTAATAGGTTGTTCTTCTTTTTCTCTTAATGCAAATTTGCATTTCTTCAAAAAAAAAAAAAAAAAAAAAAATACTTGTTCATCAGAGACCAAATAATGAATCACCTTAGATAATCTATTTAAAAGCATTTTGGAAACAATCTTATTGATAGAAAGGCATAGACTAATAGGTCTAAAATCAGGAGTAAGAGGAGTACTAATTTTAGGAATGAGGACCACCAATGTCTCCTTCCATTTGGAGCACATCTTATCCGAGGAAAAAAAAAGAGCTCAATTGCTTTCCAAACATCCACACCAATTATTTTCCAATAAGCTTTAATGAATGAGCATGTAATCCCATCCACACCGGGTGCAACATTATTTCCAAGTTCTTTAATAACCAGCTCCAATTCTTTAAACTGAAAATTAGAGCTACGGAACTTAGAATCACTTTTCCTTAAAGACTTTGGGTTTGGAGGACAGTCATGCAAATAGCAGCTTCTATGTCTACATTTGCTAGTAAAGAATTCTCTGAATACATCCCTGATACGTTCAGGTTCTTTCACCAGACTTCTCATGCCATCTTTGATTTGTTTGATAAGATTCCCATTCCTACGGCCATTAGCATATGCATGAAAGAAGTTCAAATTTGCGTCCCCTTCACCTATCCACCTTGCTTTAGCCCTCTGTCTCCACCATGTACTCAATCTAGCAAGAGTACAATTATAATCATTCACCTTCGATCTGAGCTGAAGATTTTTTTCCTGTGAAAAATTCTGGTCCATTGATTCCTCAATTTGAAGTTCTTCTATTTCCTTCTTTAATTTCATCTTCAATTCTTCAAGGCTTTGATGTTTTGATTTGCTCAAAAAATATAAGGCTTTCAGCACCCTTGAAAACTTCTTATTTAAGACTTCCATTGCATCCCCTCTTGACTATTTAGCCCATGATCTTCTAATAACTGCTGTTGCAGTCGGATATGACAATCAAACATCCTCAAATTTCTAAGAACCCCTCCTCCAGATCATTGGCATAATAATCTTCAAAACAATAGGACTGTGATCTAATGCAATCCTCACCAAGTGTCTTACAGAAGCTTGAGGAATTAACTCCAAAGCCTTAGTATTCAACAAACATCTTTCCAATGTTTCATGAATACGAGCCGTTCCATTCTTATTATTGCACCAAGTATATTTGGGTCCAATGAACCCAATGTCATGTAAATCTAAATTATTCATATAACTCCTCATCTTCATAGGGCCTTTAGAAAAGGAGAATTTTTTTTACCTTTTTTCTTGTCATCTTGTAAAAGGAGGCAGTTAAAATCTCCCCCAATTATATAAGGAAGATCCGGTCTATGATGATGTTACAAACTCTGCCACAAACTTCTTCAGCATAAAGATCTCTACCACCATAAATAGTCAAAACCACCCATACACCTTTACTGAAAATATTTAGCTCTCCAACAATACATTGGTCAGAAGCTTCTAGCAAAGAAAAGGATGCCAAAGCCTTCCTCCAATACCATAATGCCTCTAGACATTCCACTAGATGGGAAGACAAGGTAATCCTATCACATTCCCATGAATTTATCAAAATCCTCCCTATCAATAGAAGTTATTTTGATCTCAACAATACCAACAAAATGAATATCCCACTCTCTAACCAATTCTTTCAAGTTTAAGGAGGCTTCCTTCTTATGAGCACCCCTACAGTTCCAAAAGGCTAAAGAAGTCATTTGGACAAGAAAGGAGAGATTCCCCCATTTATTTTCTTGTTTATATTCAACTTACTTAGCCTAGAGGATTCATTCATTGGACAAAGATCTCTGAGCACTTTGGCCAACTTCGGTTTACTCCCTCCAGTCATAGTATTACCCAAGCAAACAAGATCTTTTCTTTTTGATTCCAAAGAACCATCTCTACTTAAAATGGTCATTCCCTCCTTCTTTACATAGATTGGATGCCCAACAGATGAC
This sequence comes from Dendrobium huoshanense, assembly GCA_016618105.1. NCBI lineage: Eukaryota > Viridiplantae > Streptophyta > Magnoliopsida > Asparagales > Orchidaceae > Dendrobium > Dendrobium huoshanense. Next base: position 20,463,748 of record CM028345.1, read on the forward strand.
TCCACCACTTCCCCTTCTTCCACCTCCACACAACTACTCCCCTCAAACTTATTTAAAAACACATCCTCCTCAAAAGTTAAATTTAGAACTTCAAATTTATTGGCTCCAGTAATATTTAAATTTGGAGGAAATGATGGTATGTTACCGTGAATTGAGAGATCATCCTGAATCGAGTCTTTCCTGACTACGACCAGATCCTCTGGAACAGGGCCTTCATCATCATTGCCAATCGCCACCGAGTTATTGTTATATAACTTATTGTTGCAAATCTATTTTTCATGACTTATATTTTGATGATTGACAAACATTGTTTCTCTTGGACTGCTTGTTGACTCTAACTTTTCAGGAATCGAAGATCGGACGATCAAGAAGAAGCCAAGTTCAGGATTGCGTAGGTTTAGGGTTGAGTCAGTCTGTATGTTTGTTTTTCACCTTTTGAGTATACTTGTAATAGTCAAAGATACTGATGCTATGCAACCCTTCACACACACACTTGAGAGACTTAGAATTTCTATTTTTACTCATATCGGCCAGGACGATTTTTTGGATCGGCCTGGACGATCAGCTTAAAATAGAATGTCTAATTAAGGATTCTTAATTAAGGCAGCCGACATTAACAGATCGTCCTGGACGATACATGTATTGGCCAGGACGATAAGCTCAAAACAGAAAGAAGTAGCCATCATAGTCAATTATGGTATACTGTATTTTTAAATTATCGGCCAGGACGATCCTATGATCGGCCTGGATGATATTCACAAATTATGCCATAATTGTTCAGGAAATCAAGGGAGTAATTAAGTATGATTGATACGATCTTATCGTCCTGGACGATCGCAGGATCGGCCAGGCCAATCTAGTCAAAAACCTTAAGTTACTTCAGGACGATCAATATCGGCCAGCCCGTATCCAGGGCTATTGTCAGGACAATTTTCCTCTGATTTGAACTAATCGGCCAGGACGATAGTAAGATCGGCCTGGACGATCAAGATAATTTTCAATCGTCCTGTTTTCCATCCAGGGCGATGTTCTGGCCGATCTTCATTGATTTGTACTGATCGGCCAGGCCGATGTCCATATCGGCCTGGACGATATTGTCGGCAACTTGCAATTAATGAGCTCTTTTGAAGCTCTTCTATTTAAGAGCTCTTGTTCAATGTTTTTCAAAACCTTTGGCTGCTGCCTTGACCTGAGAAGACCTTGAGGAGAGAAAGAGAGAGAGGAGAGAGAGAGGATCTTGTGAGGGAATTCACAAGGGTTACTTCAAGGATCGCTCTGCGTCGTCTTCGTCTAGAGTTTCTCATCCATGGAAGGGTCGGTAGAGGTAAGGAGTTTTGCTTTTGGTTTTGGTTCTCTGCCAGCTTCAGGAGGAAGCAAAAGGAGATAGGTTCTCTGCCTTACCGGGGTGGCAAAAAGGAGGTTCTTGTGAGGGTTTCTCCGCCTAGCCGTGGGGGCTAAAGGAGAGTCACGTTTTGTAGTGTAATACTTGGAGGGTGCCTCCAAGGAGTGGACGTAGGTCGAGTCGACCGAACCACTATAAATTTCTGTGTTCCTTTTCTTACTTTCGCACTTTTAAATTCCGCATTTATTTTTTGTGGTGTGATTTGGTTTATGCAATTTCCTTTCTTTGTGAAAAGAATTTTTTAAAATACCAATTCACCCCCCCTCTTGGTTAGCTTGGGACTAAGTTCATAGGGCTTAACATCCCCATCGAACTTTCAAGTGATATCAGAGCCTGATTCGAAAATTAAAGTTTGAAAACTTTTTGAATTTGATCCATGTCTAACTTTGGGAATCGCAACACTACGGAAGGGTATTCTATTACCCGACCTCCTCTGTTCGATAACCTACCTTTTGAATTTTGGAAAACTCGCATGTCAACTTTTTTACAATCTACTGATTATCGCATGTGGATGCTTATTAAAGAAGGTTATTATCCACCTTCTCGTGAAATTAATGGTTTTAAAACTGAAGTTGCTTTTACCGAATGGACTTTTGATGAACGAGATTTAGCTCAATTAAATGCGAAATGTTTGAATTGTTTTTTCTGTGCTTTGAAATCTGAGGATTACATGCGTGTTTCAACTTGCAAAACTGGTAAAGAAATTTGGGATAAATTATGCATCACTTATGAAGGCACTAATGAAGTTAAACAATCCCGATTAAACATTCTCTTGCATGACTACGAACTTTTTCGTATGAAACCTCATGAATCGATTTCTGACATGTACACTAGGTTTACTCAGATTGCTACTTCATTGCATGCACTAGGAAAAGAACTTTCGAACTATGAAAAAGTTAACAAGATTTTGAGATGCATTCCTTCGTCTTATGATGCAAAAATTACTGCCATCAGTGAATCTAAAGATTTGAACATCTATTCTATTGATAACTTGCTTGGCTCACTCATTGCTTACGAGCAAGGGGTGAATCAAAGAAATCTTGATGCAGGTGAGAAGAAAAAGGAGAAAATAATTGCATTGATGGCGCACAAATCGGATTCTGAATCTTCCGGGTCTGAAAGCGATGAAGTTGCCTTCATCACAAGGCAATTCAAAAGCTTTCTAAGGAAGAAACAAAAGCATCATCAAATTTGGAGAAAAGGTAAGGATCAAAAACATGTAAAAGGATCTTCTGATGTTGTTTGTTTTGAATGCAGAAAGCCTGGACATGTGAGAACTGATTGCCCTAAGCTTAGAGATCAATCAAGCAAAGAAAAAGGTGATGAGAAAGCTAAGTCTAGGAAGGACAAGAAGAAAAACCAAAGGAGCTGTTGGGCAGAATCTGGTACTGATTCCTCTGAGACTGAACCAGAGGAAGAAACTACAAACTTGTGTTTCATGGGAAAAGATCAAAGTGATCAAGAAGAGGTATGTGAAGTTTCCTACGATCAACTTCTTGAAGTTTCAGAAAAAATCCATGCATCATATAGGAAATTAAAGAAAACTCATGCTAGCTTGAAATTAGAATTCTTAAATCTACAAAAAGAGCATGAAATTTTGATTAAAGATCATCAAACAATTGATTCAAATCACATGACTTTACTTGATGAATTTGATGAGTTAAATAAAAATCATGGTGAGCTAGTTGAAAAGCATGATGCATTGAAAATATCATACACTTCTCTTGAATCTGATTTTAAGAAGTCAAAGGAGATAGAGAAAAATTTGAGGATTGAAAATGAAGTTTTAAAAAGCACAAACTTGAAGGTTCAAAATGATTTAGAAGCATGTAAGAAAACTAGGATGACCTCTACTTTTAATCAATTGCCAAAACCTAGAGAGAGGCATTATAACTCAAATCACTTAAGAAATCCTTTTCCTGGAGTTAGATGTTTTTCTTGTGGCATGCTAGGACACATCTCACACACTTGCATAATTCACCATAGTACACATTGGGTGTGGAGACCTAAGGTGCATGATCCACAACATACCACACATGCATTGCATTCTTCTCTTCATAAGAAGGAACCCAAACCTGCTTGGGTTCCTAAAACTAACATTTGATAATTTTGCAGGAAGTCTCTCACAAAAGACCTCGTGAGAGTATGTGGTACCTGGACAGTGGATGCTCTCGACATATGACTGGTGATGCTAGCCAGTTTGTTGTACTAGAGTCCAGGACTGGAGGCAAGGTTACTCTTGGAGACAACACCACCAGGAAGATGGTAGGAGCAGGTATAATCGGTAATTCCAAGAACCTTATGATTGAAAATGTTTTGCTTGTAGATGGATTGAAGCACAACTTTCTCAGCATCAGTCAATTCTATGACAAAGGCTTCATCGTGCAATTCTTCACAGATTCATGTATTATAAGTTTAAGTAACAACACTATTTTGCAGGGAAAGAGGGTCAACAACGTCTACATGCTTGATTTAAATAACATTGAATGTGCTGCTTCTTTTTGCTTAAAAACTGTTATTGATGATTCTTGGTTGTGGCATAGGAGGCTTTGTCATGCAAGTATGAAAACCCTTAGGAAAGTGACCCAAAAGGACCTAATTAGAGGTGTCCCCAAACTTAAGTTTACAAAAGACCACCTTTGTGATGTCTGTCAACTAAGAAAGCAAATCCACTCCTCTTTTCACCCCATAAAGGACATTAGCACCTCTAGACCTTTAGAAGTTCTTCACATGGATTTGTTTGGACCCATTAGCATAGCTAGTTTGGGAGGGAAAGTCTATGGTTTTGTGATTGTTGATGACTACTCGAGATTCACTTGGACTAGATTTCTTTCTCATAAAAATGAGTCTTTTGAGGAGTTTAAAACTTTTTCTACCTGGATTCAGAAGAAGCTAGGTTGTGAGATTTTGACCATCCATAGTGATCATGGGGGAGAGTTTGAAAATGAAAGATTTGAAGATTTTTGTGAGGAGAAGGGGATTAGCAACAATTTTTCAGCCCCTAGGACCCCTCAGCAGAATGGGGTAGCTGAAAGGAATAATTGGACCTTGGTGGAAGCCGCTAGAGCCATGCTTGCTGAGTATTCACTTCCAAAATACTTTTGGGCTGAAGCGGTTAACACAGCTTGTTATGTGTTGAATAGGGTGAATGTTAGAGTTAAATTAGAAAAGATATCCTATGAGATCCTTAAGGGTAGGACACCCAATCTTTCCCACCTTCATGTCTTTGGTTGTAAGGTTTTCATTCACAACAATGGGAAGTCTCACTTGAGAAAATTTGATCCTAAATCTGATGAAGGAGTATTCTTGGGATATTCTAGTGTTGGGAAGTCTTTTAGGGTGTTTAACAAGAGAACTTTGATGGTGGAAGAGACAACCCATGTAGTTTTTGATGAGTCTGATCCTAAGAAACATGGAGTAAAAGATGATGATGTTGGAGAGACTACAAGTGGAGTACAAAATTTGGGGAAGGGGAGTGAGCACCTAAGTAATGGAGGAGTAGAAGGAGTCACCCAAGGAATAGAAAACTTTGATGAAAGGGGAGAAACTTCACACACTTTGCCTAGAGATTGGAGATACTCTACTAGTCACCCCAAGGATTTGATCTTAGGAGACCCTTCTAGTGGAGTTAAGACTAGACATGGACTTAGAAAGGAGGTGAACCACTCTGCCTTTATCTCTATGACTGAACCCACCACCATTAACCAAGCCCTTTCTGATGAGTTTTGGATTTTAGCAATGCAAGAAGAGTTGAATCAATTTGTTAGAAATGATGTTTGGGAACTTGTGGAAAGACCTAAGGGATAAAGTGTAGTTGGGACAAAGTGGGTATTTAAGAACAAAGTGAATGATTCAGGAGTGGTGGTGAGAAATAAAGCAAGATTGGTGGCTAAGGGGTACAATCAAATAGAAGGGATAGACTTTGAAGAGACTTTTGCCCCTGTAGCTAGAGTGGAAGCCATTAGAGTGCTATTAGCCTTTGCCTGTTATAAAGGATTTAAGCTTTTTCAAATGGATGTCAAGAGTGCCTTTTTAAATGGGGAGATAAAAGAAGATGTGTTTGTAGAATAACCTCCAGGTTTTGAGAGTTCTCAATTTCCAAATCATGTGTTTAAATTAAAAAAGGCTTTGTATGGTTTAAAGCAGGCACCTAGAGCTTGGTATGAGAGGCTTAGCACATTCTTACTAGAGAGGGAGTTTGTCAAGGGGAGCATAGACACCACCTTTTTTCTTAGAAAAGTTGGAGATGACTTACTCATTGTTCAGATTTATGTTGATGATATACTCTTTGGATCTTCTAATAAAAATTTGTGTGATGATTTTTCTAGAACAATGAGTAGAGAGTTTGAGATGAGTTTAATGGGAGAATTGTCTTACTTTTTGGGGTTTAGCATAAAACAATCGGAAGATGGAACTTTTCTAAATCAAACAAAATACATAAAGGACATTTTGAAGAAATATGAGATGGACAAAGCCAAGCTAATTAACACCCCCATGACTTCTAGTGCTCCTTTGGATAAGGACCCAAGTGGTAAGTCTGTTGATCAGAAGAAGTATAGAGGCATGATTGGATCCTTACTTTACTTGACTGCAAGCCGACCTGACATCATGTTTAGTGTTTGCCTTTGTGCTAGGTCTCAAGCTGACCCTAAGGAATCCCACATGACTGTTGTTAAGAGAATTTTTAGATACCTTTTGGGGACACAAGGATTAGGGATTTGGTACCCTAGACATAGCACTTCTTTTGAGATTATTGGTTTTTCTGACTCTGATTTTGCAGGATGCAAGGTGGATAGAAAGAGCACCTCTGGAACTTGTCAATTCATTGGACAATCTTTGGTCTCTTGGTCTAGTAGGAAGCAAAATTCTGTTGCACTTTCCACTGTTGAAGCAGAATACATTGCTCTTGGAAGTTGTGTGGCCCAAGTTCTTTGGTTGAAACAACAGGTATTGGATCTAGGATTACATGTAAGCACCATCTCAATCTTTTGTGATAACACTAGTGCCATATGCATCTCTAAAAATCCTATCCAACATTCAAGAACTAAACACATTGACATTAGGCATCACTTTATTAGAGATCATGTGACTAAGGGAGACATTGAGTTACACCATGTGACAACTGAAAACCAACTGGCAGACATCTTTACTAAACCACTGGCCTTCGACACTTTCAGTTCTTTAAGGACCATATTGGGTGTGATTGACATAAATGCATGAAACCTTTTTTTAAGTTTTCTTTTACTTTTTTGCTTTCTTTTTTACTTTTTTGTATGCTTTATTTTTAGATCATCACTGATATGGTATTATATTTCTTGTTCTTGTTTTTAACAATTTGTAGTTAATATGTTTTCATCTACTTAATCACTTAGATAGTATGAATATTTTGTGATTGTGTCTCTTTCCCTAACTTAGTATTAGTGGCATAGTTTTCTTTTCTAATCAAAAGTCTATCTCAAATCAAAAGTTTGTTTATGAAACTAAGATCTTTTCTTAAGCTTGCCTAAGCAAATCTATCTTGTATTTACAATGATTAAAAGTTTTTTTGTCACATCACGATCCCTCGTTACTCTTGTCTTCGATTATTAATCCTGCTTGTGATAATTCTTCCCTATGTTAGAGAGAGAGCTCCTATTCTTTAATATCTGAGAAGATATATTCACAACTAAGTTTTTTTTAAAAGGATTATAAATGGGAATCTAGCTTGTAAAAAAAAAAAAAAAATTTGGCCAATGATGCCAACAAAAGAAGCGCAAAGACGCCAAAAATTGAAAAATCTATAAAAAGATGCGCAAAGCGCCACAACATTGACAAGAGGCATAAAATGAGCCCACTCAAAAGCAAGCTACTCTCTCTTTTTATATGTTTTAGAACTTAGAAGTTTTGGTTCTCAAAAGGCTTGATCTCGATTATCATTCGATTGTGACAAATCTACCTCATTATTTTATGCAGATATTTTTCTTACGACAAGTGGTGGGTAGATTCTTTTTCTCATATCCAATTAATTATTTGAGTTAGGTCATTGATTTCAAAAGACGATTCTACCCTAAGAAAACATTTTTGAGCTAAGGGTAAACCATGAACGAATATTCTACTATTCTATGGATTAAATAAGATTGGTAACTCATTAACTCACAAGTTTTTAAATCAATCACATGGAATGCTATATCATTGACATGCCTTGATTTAAAAAAAAAAAAAAGGAATCTCTTTTGCTGTGCTTTCTTCTACCTTCCTTTTTGATGTGTCAAAAGGGGGAGAAGTTTATGAAGTTCTTTTTTCATCAATCATGAATGTTCTGCTATTAACTATTTTTCGTAGTATTTTTTCATCATAAAAAAGGGGGAGATCGTTACAAATCTATTTTTCATGACTTATGTTTTGATGATTGACAAACACTGTTTCTCTTGGACTGCTTGTTGCCTCTAACTTTTCAGGAATCGAAGATCGGACGATAAAGAAGAAGCCAAGTTCAGGATTGCGTAGGTTTAAGGTTGAGTCAGTCTGTATGTTTGTTTTTCACCTTTTGAGTCTACTTGTAATAGTCAAAGAGACTGATGTTATGTAACCCTTCACACACACACTTGAGAGACTTAGAATTTCTGTTTTTACTCATATCGGCCAGGACGATTTTTTGGATCAGCCTGGACGATCAGCTTAAAACAGAAAGTCTAATTAAGGATTCTTAATTAAGGCAGCCGACATTAACAGATCATCCTGGACGATACATGTATCGGCCAGGACGATAAGCTCAAAACAGAAAGAAGTAGCCGCCATAGTCAATTATGGTATACTGTATTTTTAAATTATCGGCCAGGACGATCCTATGATCGGCCTGGACGATATTCACAAATTATGCCATAATTGTTCAGGAAATCAAGGAAGTAATTAAGGATGATTGATACGATCATATCGTCCTAGACGATCGCAGGATCGGCCAGGTCGATCTAGTCAAAAACCTTAAGTTACTTCAGGACGATCAATATCGGCCAGCCCGTATCCAGGGCTATTGTCAGGACGATTTTCCTCTGATTTGAACTAATCGGCCAGGATGATAGTAAGATCGGCCTGGACGATCAAGACAATTTTCAATCGTCCTGTTTTCCATCCAGGGCGATGTTCTGGCCAATCTTCATTGATTTGTACTGATCGGCCAGGCCGATGTCCATATCGGCATGGACGATATTGTCGGCAACTTGCAATTAATGAGCTATTTTGAAGCTCTTCTATTTAAGAGCTCTTGTTCAACATTTTTCAAAACCTTTGGCTGTTGCCTTGACCTGAGAAGACCTTGAGGAGAGAAAGAGAGAGAGGAGAGAGAGAGGATCTTGTGAGGGAGAGCTTGTGAGGGGATTCACAAGGGTTGCTTCAAGGATCGCTCTGCGTCATCTTCGTCTAGAGTTTCTCGTCCGTGGAAGGGTCGGTAGAGGTAAGGAGTTTTGCTTTTGGTTTTGGTTCTCTGCCAGCTTCAGGAGGAAGCAAAAGGAGATAGGTTCTCTGCCTTGCCGGGGTGGCAAAAAGGAGGTTCTTGTGAGGGTTTCTCCGCCTAGCCGTGGGGGCTAAAGGAGAGTCACGTTTTGTAGTGCAATACTTGGAGGGTGCCTCCAAGGAGTGGACGTAGGTCGAGTCGACCAAACCACTATAAATTTCTGTGTTCCTTTTCTTACTTCCGCACTTTTAAATTCCGCATTTATTTTTTGTGGTGTGATTTGGTTTATGCAATTTCCTTTCTTTGTGAAAAGAATTTTTTAAAATACCAATTCACCCCCCTCTTGGTTAGCTTGGGACTAAGTTCATAGGGCTTAACATCCCCATCGAACTTTCACTTATTCCCTTCTATCTTTGTTGAGCCCGATGGACTCCTACCTTCCATAGAAATCCTTTTATTTAAAGCAATAGGCGCTGAAGACATCTTTGTCATGGCCACCATTTTACTAATAGGAATATCTTCTTTTGGAAAAAAAAGAGATTAATCCGCAATAGAGGGAAGCCCCTTACCACCCACTCCAATAGTATTCCCAGGTTGACTCACTGCAGCTTTATCCACCCGAGCTTTCTAAACGCCTCCAGCTTTTGGAATGGAATTGTTCCTCAGAACTCCTTCTCTTCCTTTAGTGTTCCTCTTATTATTGACCAATACCCAAGGCCCATAAGAGGAATCCTCTTTGACATTAACCTCCCCTATTTTTTTATAGACTTTTGCTAGTTTCATAATTCTTCTCCACATTTCTTATAACATTCTGATCCTTTATTTTAGGACATTTATCAGCAAAATGCCCATTTTTTACCATAATGGAAACACAAGGAAGAAATCTTTTTGTATTCAATTTTCTAAAAAAATCTTCTCTCCCTTCCTTCAACCCAAACTCCTAAAGGAAGTTTTTTATCAAGCTCAACACTAACACAGATTCTTGTAAACTCCATTCTTCCCCATTGAAATATGTCACCATCAATAAAAAGAGGTTTACCAATCTTAGAGGCTATCCTCGACACATTTGTTTCATCCTAGAAGTATAAGGGGAGATTAGGCATTCTGATCCAAATGGGAGAAACCAATCCCTTAAGTGAATTAGGATTTAAGCAAGGATTCCACCTATCCATTCCATCCAACTATATGGAGATTCACAAACCAAGGCCCACCGGTTAAGACCTTCTCCATATTTTCCTTGCCAAAAAAAGAGCAAGGAATCCATCCCGAGCCCAGAACAGTCAAATGAAATTTTCCAAACTATAGCCATTGCTGCCTCAGTTCTCCCATAATCACCTGGATACGAATTGATTTACCAAAAACTTTTATTACCATAGAGTACTTTAGCTTTAACACGTTAGATTGAACATTAGGCTCGTATAGTTGAACCACCGATCCATCCTCCGACAAACATGATTCAACATTCATCATATCCACCTTAATATATGGACGCTTCATCCATGGATTCCCCAGTCGACGTTCCAATGTCTCCATTCATTAAGCTAGAGACTCTTATGGTTGAACAAGAATAGAAGCATTTTCACAAGTACTTGATGGTCCAACCAGAACCAACTGGTTAACCATCAAATTTCCAGTAACAGATATAGGTTTTGAATTCGCAAACCTATTCACGAACAACTTCATGAAGATGAAAATTCCATAATAGAATTGCTATGAATACCATGAGGAGTATTCATAATCATCACTTCTAAAATATGTTTTCCCTTTCCTTCAACCGAAGTTAAGATTTGAGTTCTAAATTCAACTAGTTCTTTGATCACCAGAGGAGTATTCATCGAAATTGAATTTGAAGAAACCAAACATTTTGATTTATCTGAATCCGGAAGCAAATTCTAGCCATCACCGATGGACGATGTTCGTTCTTCCATACCCAGCTGAAAATTCGCCAACGTGCTGACGAAGAAGAAATTTGAAAAATAATTCAAATTCCAGGACTTTCTCTCTCTAATGTTTTGATTTCTCTAACTTTTTCTCTCAATATAGACTTGTTGAGTTTTAATTATCTAAGGTTAAGGGTCAAATTCTAGAGAGTTCAAGCTATTATGGAGAAGTTTTTTATTTAAAAATAATTTATTAGAATTTTCTTAAGTTATTGGGCCCTAATTAATGGGTAAATTAGGGTTTGTTAATTCCTAAAAATTTTTGGGAGGTTTAAAATGTCACTAAGTTTAAATATTGAAGTTTTTATGTCAATCAGGGATCTATCATAGCTCATAGAACTTTTCTAGGTTCGCTAGATGGGTCCTTAATTATTGTCCTTAGGGTTTCACTATGTTGAATGGTTTTAAAATTGAGTTTTGGACAAACGCTTAAGGTAACAATACAGGGAGTACATAAATAAAAAAACACACCAATTCCTTAGATCTAGGAGAGCCTAAACTAGGTGCTCGTGCATCCTACACATGCAAAGTATGATAAAAAGGAAGGTTAAGGGTGCTTAACAAAGTGATTAGTGAATGATTGAGACTCAACCATCCACTAATCAACCTCCCCCATGAATGCTATTTATAAGTAGAATATATATTTAAAATTTCATAATAATATCTCTCCGAATTAAGGCATTTAATAATACATATAATTTTAAAATAATTTAAAATACACATATATTAAATATATAAATTAAAAAAATAAGGTAATTCAAAATATTTTAATTTAAATATATACATAATTATAAGAGACACCCGAATGAGGCTTTAAAATTTTTTGAAAAAAGTTCTAGGATGATGTTTCGGCAATTATTTCAAATGATTGCGCCACTGCGCAATCATTGTCAATGATTGCCGCGGAGCAAAAATTAGCGCTGGATCTTTAACAACGTCAATAGAGGATCCCTGCCATTTGATCTTCCGCTATTTGGAATAAACTGTGCTGATCGAGGCAGATTGGTAACAAAGCTACGGGATCGATTCCGTGATCGGAAGAAAGCCACGGGATCGTGAAATCGTAGTAGTTGATCATAAGATCAATGGCTTAGCTCACACGTAATGCATACATTACGTAAACTGAAACCCTAATATCATTTTTTGCTTTGTTCTCACAATCTAATGGACCAAATTAATTGAAATTTTAAACACTAATCCTATGAATGAAGATCATTCATAGGGAAGTAATATTATGTTCTTAAATGCGCTTATTGAAAAGTTAAATAACCCATAGTGTTGTGACCTATTCTAAGGGTTTTTGAAAGATCTAATCATTGGATTTTGAGATATTAACACGGTTAAGCTTATAGATTGTCCTCGTACGTTTCCCCTCTTGAACTCGAGCCTTGAAAATCCTTGGATTGAATGGGAGAAGCCTAGGAAGCTTTTGGCTTTCAGTTTGCCAAAAGATCGCCCAAGTGAGCTTTGATCGACGAATTTTAGGTTGGAAAAGGTAAAGGAAGGTCATGGGAGCTCTCACACAAAATCTCAGGGTTTGAGGAGGTTAGGGAGAGAGCAATTACAAAACTCCCCTATTTTGAACCCTAAAAAGAGTATTTAAAGGCTTAAGGGCTTAGATCTGGACCACTAAGTCAATTTTACCCAAGGAAAGAGTGGATTGAGCCAAGAATAAATTTGAATTGATTTAAAATTGATTTGACCCATTTAGGCTTAATTGGGTCAACCTGGGTTGACCTGGTCAACCAGATTGACCCAGGCATGGATCTGGGCCCAGTATGTTGCAAACTTGGTTTCATAGATTGTGATTTTGATGTTAGCAAACACTTTGACTGCCATCATCTACTGACGTTTCAGGACCAAAAGATCTGACGATAAACGTAGCCAGCTCAAGATTGGGTAGACTAGGTCCGAGTCAGTATATATTTTTCTTTTTCCCTTTCTTAAGTCATTTGGAAATATTTGAAGTGACTGATGTTAAGTAACCCTACACGTACACTTGAGAGATTTAGAATTTATGTTTTTACTCACATTGTCCCGGACGATATTTATATTGTCATGGACGATCAAGTTCAAAACAGAAGTTCTAATCAAGATTTCTTAGTTAAGGAAGCCGTAATTAACTGATCGGCCTGAATGATACTTATATCGGCCAGGATGATATGCTCAAAATAGAAAGAAATAGTCGCCATAATCAATTTAGGTATTTTGTATTTTTGGAAATCGACCAGGATAATCGTGAGATTGGCCTGGACGATATTACACAATTATGCCTAAATTGATCTAGGAATCAAGGAAGTAATTAAGGATGATTGATACGATCACATCATCCTGGATGATCTCAGGATCAGCCAAGATGATCTATTCAAAAACCCTTAGTTACTCCTGGACGATAAATATCGGCCAGCACAAATTCAGGGCGATGTTCTGGCCGATCGGAATAGGACAGCTCAAATTCAGGGCGATGCACTGGACAATTTTTCTTTAATTTGAACTAATCGGCCAGGACGATCGTGAGATTGACCTGGATGGTCAAGCTAATTTTCAATTATCCAGATCATCTTCAGGGCGATGTTCTGGCCAATCGTCTGTGTTTTGAACTGATCGTATAGGATGATATTATTATCGTCCTCGATGATAAAGTCAGCAAATTGTAATTAATGAGCTCCTTTGAAGCTCTTCTTTTAAGAGCTCTTGTTCAACATTTTTTGAACATCCTTGGCTGCTGTCTTGACCTGAGAAAACCTAAAGGAGAGAGAGAGGGATAGGGAGAGGGAGAGAGAGAGAGGATCTTGTGAGGGGGAGCTTGTGAGAGGGTTCAAAAGGGTTGCTCCAATTATTGTTCAACTTCTTCTTTCCTAGAGTCTCCTGTCCTTGGAAGGGTTAAGAGAGGTAAGCTTCAGCAAATGATCGTTGTTCTCTGCCTGCTTCAGGAGGAAGCAAAAGGAGTGGGGTTCTCTGCCTTGCTGGGGGTAGAAAAAAGGAGGTGCTTTTTTAAGGGTTTCTCCGCTCAGCTATGGGGGCTAAAGGAGAGTCACGTTGGTACTGCAATACTCGGAGGACGCCTCCGGGGAGTGGACATATGTTGAGTTGACCGAACCACTATAAACCCTTGTGTTCTTATTTTTACTGCTTCCACATTAAAATTTCCACATTCTTTTCTGTGGTGATTTTAGTTTATGATATTTGTTGGTCTTTGCTTAAAGATTTTTAAAATACCAATTCACCCCCCCAGCTAAGTCTATAGAACTAGTCTTGGGCTAGTTCTATAGGGCCTAACATCCCTAATGAACTTTCATAATAGACTTGGCTTGACTCGCTGAACCCATTGGGAAGGGTCTTGGTGTCTAACTTAGTCAATTTGACCAGGTAAACTCTTTGACCACAAGGTTTGACAAAATCAAGGTCAATTAATATTTGCAAGTTGATTTTCAGTTGAAACATGGTTTAGTTAAATTTCTCCTTTGGATACGTGATCCCTTATGAAATGATGCCTTATGTTTATATGTTTGGTTCTAAAATTTTTAATAGGATTTTTTGAAAACTTTTTTAATTTGATCCATGGCTAACTTTGGGAATTGTATTACGACTGAAGGATATTCTATTACACGACCTCCTTTGTTTGACAACCTTTCTTTTGATTTTTGGAAAACTCGCATGTCTACTTTTTTACAATCAACTGACTATCGCATGTGGATGCTTATTAAAGAAGGTTATTCTCCACCTTCTCATGAAATTAACGGAATTAAAATTGAAGTTGCTTTTACTGAATGGACTTTTGATGAAAGGGATTTAGCTCAACTTAATGCGAAGTGTTTGAATTGTTTCTTTTGTGCTTTAAAATATGAGGATTACATGCGTGTTTCTACTTGCTCTACTAGAAAAGAGATATGGGATAGGTTGTGCATTACTTATGAAGGAACCAATGAAGTGAAACAATATCATTTGAATATTCTCTTGCATGACTACGAACTTTTTTGTATGAAACATTCTGAATCAATTTCTGATATGTATACACGGTTTACTCAAATTGTAACTTCTTTGCATGCCTTACGAAGAGAACTTTTAAACTATGAAAAAGTGAACAAAATCTTAAGATGCTTTCCTTCCTCTTTTGATGCTAAAATCACTGCTATAACTGAATCTAAGGATTTAAACACCTATTACATTGATAACTTACTTGACTCACTCATTGCTTATGAGCAAGAGGTGAATCAAAGAAATCTTGATCCAGGTGAGAAAAAGAAGGAGAAAATAGTGGTACTGAAGGCTAACAACAGTAACTCTAGTTCTTCCGGGTCTGAGAGCAATGAAATTGCCTTAATCATAAGGCAATTCAAAAGCTTTCTAAGGAAGAAGCACAAACATCATCAAAATTGGAGAAAATGTAAGATAACAAAAATTCTAAAGGATCTTCTGATGTTGTTTGTTTTGAATGCAGGGAGCCTGAACATGTCAAAGCTGATTATCCTACATTTCAAGATCACTCAAGCAAAGAAAAGAGTGAGGAGAAACCTAAGTTTAGGAAGGACAAAAAGAGACTTCAAAAGGTGTTTTGGGTAGATTCTGCATCTGATTCATCGGAGACTGAACCTGAAGATGAAACAACAAACTTGTGCTTAAGGGCAGAAGATCATCTTGATCAAAGTGATGAAGAAGATGTATGTAAACCAACTTATGATCAATTGATCGAAATTCATGAGAAAATTTATGTATCATACAAAAAACTTACGAAAACTTATGCTACTTTGAAGTTGGAACTTTTAAATTTACAAAAAGAGCATGAAATTATTCTCAAAGATCATTCTACGATTGATTCAAATCACATGGCTCTACTTGATGAATTTAATGATTTAAACAAAAAACATTCAAAATTAATTGATGAGCATGATGTATTAAAAGTTTCACACACCTCACTTGAATTTAATTTTAAGAAATCTGAAGAGAGAAAGTAAAATTTAAGGATTAAAAATGATATCTCAAAAAGTACAAACTTGAGGCTTAAAAATGAATTTGACTAACTTAAGGAAAATTGGATGACACCCTCTGCTTTTTCAACGGTCATCCGGCTTGACTCCTCGGGATGATCGCCTGTCTCTTGTTGGCCTGGCCGATATCTGATAGGCCCTACCAATCGGACTGACGTTTTGACTAATCAGCCTGTACGCAATAATTGAACCATATCATCCTAGACAATTCTACGATCGTCCTGGACGATGTGGCTGTTTCTTTAAATACAGGCCATTCTAGTCAATGTTTTCACCTCAAAATTTTTTATTATCTAATTTTTACTTTCTGATTTTATGCTATGGCGGGTGGAAAGCAAGTCTGACAGGCTTCTAGAAGTTACTCGAGGGCCACTCTGGGCCCTTAATTCAGGGAAGTAGAGGATCAAGCAGCTTACTGTCATCACAAAGAATGTGGCATCACTCTTTCCATAACCATCAATCCTGTCCACCTTTTATATTCGGTAATAAATCTCTTTACTCACACTTCTCTCTGTTTCATTCTTACCCTCGCTGTCCCTTTTCCTCTGAACTTTTGTTAGAATTTTATGCAAATCTTCGTATAAATTTTGCTTTCATAGCCCTGACCTCCTATGTGAATCGACGCCCGGTCAAGATCACATATCAGGACTATGTTGAAGTTTTCCAGCTATCCATCATCGGGGATAACCTGCATACCATTTTTTTCTGATCCCGATTTTGATTGGACCTCGAAAAATCATTTCCTTTGCCAAAACAACGCACCCTTTCATATTGGGGAGACTAGCTATTTAGTCAAAGATGTTAGGACAATCCAACATGTCCTTCGCACTTCCATAATTCCAAAGGCTGGGGATCGTGTCCACATCACTCCTCTACTTTCTTTGACTACTTTTTACATCATGGCCTATAGAGATTTCAATGCTACAGACCTAATTTTTTGCTACATTGATCATTTAACAACTATTCGTGATCCAGGCCATAGAAGGAAACCCAACCTTGCTTTAGGACACCTCATAGTCTATATTCTTGAACCAAATATAATCTGCAATATCTTGCTCATCACGACCTTCAGCCTCCCTGCTACTCGAACAGTTCTTTCAATTTTCTTCACAGCACTCGTCCCCACCTAGGGGATGGGGAACCTTAGGGGGCCAAGGAGGAGGCTCCCCCTCCAGCTCCCATTCCTGAACCTGTTCCTCTCCGCCAGCACTCACAGTTTGATCAGTTAGTGGAGAGATTTGATTGATTGGAGACCTGTTTTGACACTTTTGTAGTTCACCAGCAGCAACAACACAACCAGGACATGGCTTGGTTTGGCTCACAGTTTGCCGCCTTGACTAGTTACTTTCAGCAGCCACCACCACCACCACCTCCATCTATTGATCAGGGACCCTCATTTTTCTAATCTTAGATTTTATTTCTTGTAGTTGCTTATGTTTATTTTTCCTTCTTTTTGTACTTTTTCTGCTTTAGCTGCTTTTTAGTTCCCTCCTCCTTTTTGAGATGTCAAAAGGGGGAGTAATATGTTTGTACTTGTTGATTATGTTTGTACTTGTTAGTTTATACTTGCAGTTTTTGTATTTAATTGATTGCTTGTTGCTTTAGTTTGTACTTGCACTTGTTTCTACTTTGAATTTTTGAAATTCTTGAATTACACTACTATAATCATCAAAGTGTTTTCCATCATAAAAAAGGGGGAGATTATTGCAAACTTGGTTTCATAGATTGTGATTTTGATGTTAGAAAACACTTTGACTGCCTTCCTTTACTGACGTTTCAGGACCAAAAGATCTGATGACAAATAAAGCCAGCTCAAGATTGGGTAGACTAGGTTTGAGTCAGTCTGTATTTTTCTTTTTCCCTTTCTTGAGTCAATTGTAAATATTTGAAGTGACTGATGTTAAGTAACCCTACACACACACTTTGGAGATTTAGAATTTGTGTTTTTACTCACATCATCCCGGATGATATTTATATCATCCTGGACGATCTAGTTCAAAATAGAAGTTCTAATCAGGATTTCTTAGTTAAGGCAGCCGTAATTAACTGATCGGACTGGACGATAC
Organism: Dendrobium huoshanense; assembly: GCA_016618105.1. Taxonomy (NCBI): domain Eukaryota; kingdom Viridiplantae; phylum Streptophyta; class Magnoliopsida; order Asparagales; family Orchidaceae; genus Dendrobium; species Dendrobium huoshanense. Next base: position 20,481,573 of record CM028345.1, read on the forward strand.
TTGTATCGACCAGGACGATATGCTCAAAACAGAAAGAAATAGCCGTCATAATCAATTTAGGTATTATGTATTTTTAGAAATCGGCCAGGATGATATTACACAATTATGCCTAAATTGATCCAGGAATAAAGAAAGTACTTAAGGATGATTGATACGATCACATCATCCTGGACGATCTCAGGATCACCAGGATGATCTATTAAAAAACCATTAGTTACTCCTGGATGATAAATATCGGCCAGCACAAATTCAGGGCGATGTTCTGGCCGATCAGGATTAGATAGCTCAAATTTAAAGTGATGCTCTGGACAATTTTTCTCTGATTTGAACTTATCGGTCAGGACGATCGTGATATCGTCCTGGATGATCAAGCCAATTTTCAATCATCCAGATCATCTTCAGGGCGATATTCTGGCCGATCGTCCGTGTTTTGAACTGATCGTCCTGGACGATAAAGTCGGTAAATTGCAATTAATGAGCTCCTTTGAAGCTCTTCTATTTAAGAGCTATTGTTCAACATTTTTTGAACATCCTTAGCTTCTATCTTGACTTGAGAAAACCTAAAGGAGAGAGAGAGATAGGATCTTGTGAGGGGGAGCTTGTGAGGGGGTTGACAAGGGTTGCTCCAAACATTGTTTCACTTCTTCTTTCCTAGAGTCTCCTATCCTTGGAAGGGTTAAGAGAGGTAAGCTTCAACAAGTGATTGTGGTTCTCTGCCTGCTTCAGGAGGAAGAAAAATGAGTGGGGTTCTCTATCTTGCCGGGGGCGACACTACACACTACATCTTGAGTCTATATCTTACTCGTAAGGTGTTTTTGTATGGGCTTCTCTGCCTAACTATGGGGGATAAAGGAGAGTCACGTTGGTAGTGCAATACTCAGAGGGCGCCTCCGGGGATTGGACGTAGGTCGAGTTGACCAAACCACTATAAACCCTTGTGTTCTTGTTTTTACTCCTTCCGCATTTAAATTTTGACATTATTTTTCTGTGGTGATTTTGGTTTATGATATTTGTTGGTCTTTGCTTAAAGATTTTTAAAATAATAATTCACCCCCCCTCTTGGTTAGTCTTGGGCTAGTTCTATAGGGCCTAACATCCCTAATGAACTTTCATAGTAGACTTGGCTTGACTCCCTGAACCCATTGGGAAGGGTCTTGATGTCTAACTTAGTCAATTTGACCAGGTCAACTCTTTGACCACAAGGTTTGACAAAATCAAGGTCAATTAATATTTGCAAGTTGATTTTCAGTTGAAACATGGTTCAGTTAAATTTCTCCTTTGGATACGTGATCCCTTATGAAATGATGCCTTATATCTATATGTTTGGTTCTAAAATTTTGAATAGAATATTTTGAGCTGCAAATGGCACTAGTGTTATCACAATAAATTGGAATTGTGCCTATTATAAATCCTAAGTCAATCAATTGTTGTTTCAACCAAAGAACTTGTGCCACATAACTTTCTAAGACAATGTATTCAGCTTCAACAGTAGATAGGGCTATGAAATTCTAATTTTTACTCGACCAAGAAATTAAAGAATTTCCTATAAATTATTAAGTTCTAAAAGTACTCTTTCTATCAACCCTACAACTTACAAATTTCGAATCTGAATATCCAATTATTTTAAATGAAGAGCTAGACTTAGGATACCAAACTCTTAAGTTCTGAGTTCCCAAGAGATATCTCAAAATCCTTTTTACTGTTGTCGTATATGATTCATTTTTATCTAATTAAAATCTAGAACACAAACAAACACTGAACATAATATCGAGTCTGCTAGCAGTCAAGTAAAGTAGAGTTTCAATTATTCCCCTAAATCTCTTTTGATCAATAGATTTTCCCTTTGGGTCCTTATCCAATTAAATTGAGAAACTCATAAGTATACTAACAGGTTTAACATTATCTATTTAATACTTTTAAGGATGTCCTTAACATACTTCAACTGACTAAGAAATATTCCCTCCTCAATTTTTTTAATTCTAAAACTTAGAAAGTAACTCAAATCTCCCATTAGACTCATCTCAAATTCACTACTCATTATTTTAGAAAAACTTATCACAAAGAATTTTATTTATAGATCCATATATGATTTCATCAATATAAATTTGTACAATGAGCATATCGTCTCCCAATTTCTTCAAAAAGAGAGTGGTGTCCACACTTTCTTTTTTAAAAGTTCTCTCAACTTCTCATACTAGCCCTAGGTGCCTGTTTCAATCTATATAATACATTTTTCAATTTAAAAATATGATTTGGGTATTTTGAATTTTCAAAATCTGGAGGTTATTCAACATAAACATCCTCTTGAATCACCATTTAAAAAGGTACTTTTAACATCTATTTGAAATAATTTGAATCCTCTAAAACAACCAAAGACTAACAAAACTCTAATTGCTTCAAGTCTCTCTACTAGGGCAAAAGTCTCATTAAAATTAATTCCTTATATCTAATTATACCCCTTAGCCACCAATCTAGCTTTATTTTTAACGATAACTCCTGAGTCATTCATTTTGTTTTTAAATACCCACTTAGTTTCAACTACACTTTGATCCTTTGGCCTTGTAATTAATTCCCAAACATCATTTCTCACTAATTGGTTTAATTCTTCTTACATTGACAAAATCCAAAATTCACCAAAAGTGCTTGATTTATATTTATGGGTACTATCATTAAAATAAAGGTAGAATGATTGACTTCTTTGCTTAGTCCACGCTTAGTCCTAACACCCTTAGTAGGTTCACCTAAAATCAATTCCTTAGGGTGGTTTTTAGAAAATCTCAAATATCTAGACAACGGGTTTTCTATCTCTAAATTTTCATCCAAATTAATTTTTTCATTCTTTTGGGAGTTATTTTCTATTTCATCCTCTTCCAAATTTGGTCTCTTCCAAAATTTTAAATTCATCAAATAAAAAATATGTTGTCTCCTCAATTACCAAAGTTATTTTGTTAAATATTCTATAAGATTTTCCAATGCTAGAGTATCCAAGAAAAATTCCTTTATCTGATTTTGGATCAAATTTTCCTAAGGTAGATTTTATATTATTATGTATGAACACCTTACATCCAAAAATATATAAATGTGACAAATTATGTGTTCTCCCCTTAAGAAGCTCATAGGGTGTTTTGTTTAATTTCGATCTGATATTCACCCTATTCAGAACATAACATGCAGTGCTAACTACTTTATCCCAAAAATATTTAGGAAGTGAATATTTTGCCAACATAGATGGATAATACTCAACAGATTATGCTTTAAGCCTTCTACAAGTAACACATTTTCAATGAAATTTTTTTTCAAGTTTCTAATCATACCTGATCCAACCACTTTCCTAGTGATGTTATACCCCAATGTAACCCTGCCTCCACTTCTGGCTTCCAGTGATATAAATTGCTTAATGTCTCCAGTCATATGCTTTGAGAAACTATTGTCCAGGTACGAAATGCTCTTATGAGGACTTGTATGAGAGCGTGCCTAAAAAATTATCAAATATTAGACCTAGGAACCCAAACAAATTTGTGACTTCCTCCTCTTCTTGATCTAACTGATCAAGATTATCGGTCATTAAGCTTAAATTGGTGACTTCCTCCTCCTTTTGTGTTTCTGATGAATTCGAAGCCGAGTCTGCCTAAAAAGCTATTTGGAATCTCTTCTTGTTCTTCTTCACATTTGGTTTCTCCTCTACCTTCTCCTTGCTAGGAGTGGATTTTAGGTTTGGGAAATCTAATTTTATGTGTCCAGGTTTCCTGCTTTCATAGCAAATTATATTATTAGAAACCTTAACATTCTTATTAAACTTACCTCTATTCCACTATTGGCGTCTCACTGCTTCCATTTAAGAAAGATCCTGAATTACCTAGTCATCAAAGCAATATCATCCTCATACTCAAGTTATGAAAGATCGCTCTCTGACTCCTCCACTTTTAATGCAATATTCTTCTCCTTTTATTGTTCTCCTGTATCAATCTTTCTTTGACTCACTCCTTGCTCGTAAGCAATTGTGATCCAAGAAGATTGTCAATAGAGTAAACATTTAAATATTTAGACTCTATAATAATAGTTATTTTTGCATCATAAGCAGTAGGCAAACAACGAAGAATTTTATTAACCATTTCAGCATTTATTAGTTCCCTATCTAATACATGTAAAGAAGTGACTATCTGAGTGAATCTTATGTATATGTTGAAAGTTTGTTAGAGATGTTAAGCCCTATAGAACTGGCCCGAGGCTAACCAAGAGGGGGGTGGGGGGGTGAATTGGTATTTAAAAATTTCTTTAAGCAAAGCACAAATATCACAAACCAAATCACCACAAAAATAAGTGCGGAAGAAAATAAATGCTGAAGTAGTAAAAATAAGAACACAAGGGTTTATAGTGGTTCGGTCAACTCGACCTACGTCCACTCCCCGGAGGCGCCCTCTGAGTATTGCACTACAATCGTGATTCTCCTTTATCCCCCACAGCTAGGCGGAGAAGCCCTTACAAACACCTCTTTTCTGCCACCCCCGACAACGTAGAGAACCTCCCTCCTTTTGCTTCCTCCTGAAGCAGGCAGAGAACCTCGATCGATCGCTGAAGCTTACCTCTCCCAACCTCTCCAAGGATAAGAGACTCTAGGAAGAAGAAGTTGAACAATGCTTGGAGTAACCCTTGTGAATCCCCTCACAAGTTCCCCCTCACAAGATCCTCTCTATCTCTCTCTCTCTCTCTCTCTCTCTCTCTCTCTCTCTCTCTCTCTCCTTTAGGTTTTCTAAGGTCAAGACAACAGCCAAGGATGTTCAAAAATGTTGAACAAGAGCTCTTAAATATAAGAGCTTCAAAGGAGCTCATTAATTACAAGTTTTGGACTTTATCATCCAGGATGATATGGAAATCATCCTGGCCGATCCGTACAAATCTCAGAAGATTGGCTAGAGCATCGCCCTGAATGCAAACTGGACGATTGAAATTTGGCTTGATCATCCAGGACGATCTCACGATTATTCTGGCAGATCAGTTCAAATCAAAGGAAAATTGTCCAAAGCATTGCTCTGAATTCAAGCTGTCCGATCCAGATCGGCCAGAACATCGCCCTGAATTTGTGCTAGCCGATATTTTTAGTCAAGAAGCTACTAAGGGTTTTTGATTAGATCATCCTGGACGATCCTGAGATCATCAAGGATGATATGATCGTATCAATCATTTTTAATTACTTCCTTGATTCATGGATCAATTTAGGCATAATTGTGTGATATCGTCCAAGCCGATCATATGATCGTCCTGGCTGATTTCCAAAAATACAGAATACCTAAATTGATCATTGAGGCAATTTTTTTCTGTATTGAGCTTATCATCCTGGCCGATACAAGTATCATCCAGGCCAATCAGGTAATTATGACTACCTTAACTAAGAAATCTGGATTAGAACCTCTATTTTGAACTAGATCGTCTAGGCCGATATTATTATCGTCCAGGCCGATGTGAGTAAAAATAGAGATTATGAATCTTTCAAGTGTGTGTGTAGGGTTACTTAGCATTAGTCACTACAAAGATTACAATTGACTCAAGAAGTGAAAAAAGAGAATTACAGACCGACTCAGACCTAGTCTACCCAATCTTGAGCTAGTTCCTATTATCATCCAATCTTTGAGTCCTGAAAAGTTAGTATTAAAAGGCAGTCGTAGTGAAACAAGATTTGTTTGCTATCATCAAAATTATAATCAAAAATAGGTTTGTAACAATCTCCCCATTTTTGATGTTGACAAATATATCAATAATTAATTCTAAAATAGTAATGCAAAACTAAACAAGCTTTCAAGTTTTCGAACAGAACAAGTACAAACATACTATATGTACTAATATACTACTCTCCCTTTTGACATCTCAAAAAGGAGGAGAAAACTAAAAAACACAAACTAAAGAAACTAAAAAACATAATACATAAAAAGAAAGCAATCTACATAAAATAAAAACTAAAACTACAGAAATGAGGGATCCTGATCATCAAATGGAGGTGGAGGTGGTGGAGCTTGCTAAAAGTAGCCAACTAGTGTAGTAAACTGAGCATTAAACCAATCTATGTCCTGGTCCTGCTGCTGCTGGTGAGTAACGTAGCTATCAAAACGGGCTAAGTCCTCTGCGCGGTGCTGCTCGTAGCGGGCAATGTCCTCAGAATGTTGCTGATCCTTTGCAGTAAGTGTCGAATCAGATCTCCCATCGATCAAATCTCTCCACTAACTGATCAAAATGTGAGTGCTAGCGGAGAGGAGCAGGTTCAAGAATGGGAGCGGGAGCCGCCTCCTCCTCAGCCCCGTGAGGTTCCCCATCTCCTGGGTGGAGACGAGTACTGTGAATGACATTGAATGAATTGTTTGAGTAGCAGGGAAGCGGATGGTTGGGGTGAGCAGGATATTGAAGATTCTATTTAGTTTCAAGAACATATGAGATGATGTGTCTCAAAGCCAGATTGGGTTTCCTCTTATGACTCGGATCACGGATTATAGTTAAATGATCAATGTATAGAAAGATTAGATCAGTAGCATTAAAATCTCTATGGGATATGATGAAAAAGGTGGTAAGAGAAAGTAATGGGGTGATATGGATTCTATCCCCGGCTTTTAGAATTATGGAGGTACAAAAGACATGTTGGATTGTCCTAACATCTTTGACTAAAGAGCTAGTCTCTCCAACATGAAAGGGAGAGTTGGTTTGGTATAAAAAATGATTTGCAGCAGATCAGTTGAAGTCAGGATCAGAGATAGTTAGATGCAGCTTATCCCCGGTGGTGGATAGTTGCAGCAGTTCAGTACAGTCTTGATATGTGATCTTCGATCGGGTGTCGATTCACATAGGAGGTTAGGGCAGTGTAGGAAGAACTTATCCAGAGATTTGCAAAAAAATTCAAACAGAAGTTCGGAGACAAAAGGGACTTCTAGAGTAAGAATGAAGCAGAGAGAAGTGTGAGCGAAGAGATCTAGTACCGGATATGAAAGGTAGGCAGGATTGATTAACCTGGAGAGAGTGATGCTGCATTCCATGTAACGATGGTAAGCTGCTTGATCCTCTAATTCCCTGAATTGAGGGTCCAGAGTGGCCCTCAAGGAACTTCCAGAAGCCCGTCAGACTCGCTTTCCACCAGTCATAGCAAGAAATTAGTAAATAAAAATGAGATAAGAAGAAGCTTTGAGGTGAAAATAATGGTTGGAATGGCCTGTATTTAAATAAACGGCCACATCGTCTAGGACGATCGCAGAATCGTACAAGACTATTTAGTTCAATTATTGCGTACAAGGCAGATTGATCAAAAAGGCAGTCCGATCGGCCGGGCCGATCAGATATCGGCAAGGATGATTAGACACAAGCGATCGTCTCGAGGAGTCAAGCCGGATGGCCGTTGAAAAAGCTGATCGTCCGGGCCGATTAGGTGTATCGTCCAGGACGATGCATAATAATTGATCATACCAGCCGAAGTTAAAACATTTTAAATCTGTGCCACATGTATCGTACAGGACGAACAGTGGATCGACCAGGATAATTGTTCAATAATGGATCATCTGGGACTGATTTTAAGGATTTAAACGTACTAACACGTGAATCACCCAAGACGATCTAGTGTATCGGCTAGGACGATGACTATAAATGCATCGGCCAGGACAAAAATTATATTGGCCAAGACAATCAAGATGATTGTAACATAGTTCGATCAGGTCATCCAGGACGATAAGGTATCGTCCGGAACGATGCGTTACAGAAAGCTCAGAAAAGTTCAACAGATGGAATTTTGAAGAGAAATTATCATATCATCTAGGACGATAGAGGTATCGGCCAGGACGACGTGACAAGAATTTTAGAAACCAAGGAAAGATGGAGATGATCAGAGAAAACCCCAAACAAAAATAAATACAAGCTAAAAACAACAAAAATAGATAAAAACAAGGAAAGAAAAAAATGAAGTTTTTGGTTCTTAATAAATTTTTTTTAAAATTTTTTTAAGCTAAAAACTCTTTAACAAACCCGTAAAAAAGGTTCTTAGTTGTGCTTATATCTTCTAGATATTAGAGAAGATGAGCTCTCTTTCTAACATAGGGAAGAACAAGCCACAAAACGAAAATCAAAATCATATGATAAGTGCAACGGTAAGATTTTAATTAACTTGAAAGATATATAAGAACTTTGGATCATATATATAAGATAGACTATTATAGAGAGATAAAGAAGATCTTAATTTCAAAAACCATTTGTTAAAATGAGATAGACTTTTTGTTTAGAAAAGAAAACTATATTACCAAAAGAGGTTAGAGGGAGGGAAACCATCAACGATATTTTCTCCCTTTAACCGATTTAGAAATGCTAATCATTGGACATAAATCTCCAAAGTTTAAGAACAAGGAAAAATTATCATAAAGAAAACAAAAGTAAAAATGACTAGAACAACTAAAAAACTATCACAAAAACAAAACATAACAATAATTAAAATGCAATTCAAGAATTTGTTAAGCAGCAAGTTTAAGCAGTTATGAGCTGCGAGCCTCTATTTGTCCAAGTATCATATGCTTCTCATGAGGTCTTTGGTGAGAGCAATCCTGCAAGAATCAACACCTGTCAGACTAAGGAACCCAAATAGGTTTGGGTCCCTTCTCATAAAAAATAGAGTGTAATGCATGTGTGCTATGCTGTGAATCATGTAATTTTGGTCTCCACACCCAATGTGTACTATGATGAACAGTGCAAGTGTGTGAGATGTGTCCTAGCATGCCACATGAAAAACATCTAACTCTAGGAAAAGGATTTCTTAAATGATTAGTGTTATTATGCATCTTCCTAGGTTTTAGCTTTAGATCAAAAGTGGGTGTCATCCTATTTCCCTTAAGTGAGTTTAATTCATTTTTAAGACTTAAGTTAGTATTTTTCAAAGCATTATTATCAATCCTCAAGTTGCTCTCTATATCTTTAGATTTCTTAGAATTAGATTTAAGTGAGCTGTGTGAAACTTTTAATGCATCATGCTCATCAATTAATTCGGAATGCTTTTTGTTTAATTCATCAAATTCATCGAGTAGGGCCATGTGATTTGAATCAATCGTAGCATGATCTTTGAGAATATCTTCATGCTCTTTTTGTAAATTCAAAAGTTCTATTTTCATACTAGCATGAGTCTTCTTAAGTTTTTTGTATGATGCATGGATTTTCTCACAAATTTTAAATAATTAATCATAGGTTGGTTTACATACCTCTTTTTCATCACTTTGATCAAGATAATCTTCTCTTATTAAGCACAAGTTTGTTGTTTCTTCTTCTGGTTCCATCTCCGATGAATTCGATGCAGAATCTGCCCAAAATACCTTTTGGACTCTCTTCTTGTCCTTCCTTAACTTAGGTTTCTCCTCACCCTTTTCTTTGCTTGAGTGATCTTCAAGTGTAGGATAATCAGCTCTCATATGTCCAGGCTTCCTGCATTCATAACACACCACATCATTAGATCCATTAGAATATTTGTTATCCTTACCTTTTCTCTAATTTTGATGATGCTTGTGCTTCTTCCTTAGAAAGCTTTTGAATTGCCTTGTGATCAAGGCAATATCATCGCTCTCAGACCCGGAAGAATCAAAATTCTTGTGATTGGCCTTCAGTGCCACTGTTTTCTCCTTTTTTTCACCTGCATCAAGATTTTTTTGATTCACTCCTTGCTTGTAAGCAATGAGTGAGCCAAGTAAGTTATCAATTGAATAGGTGTTTAAATCCTTATATTCAGTTATAGCAGTGATTTTAGCATCAAACGACGAAGGCAAGTATCTTAAAATCTTGTTCACTTTTTCAAAATTTGAAAGTTCACTTCCTAATACATGCAACAAAGTAACAATCTGAGTGAACCGTGAATACATGTCGTTGATGGTTTCCCTCCCTTTAACCTCTTTTGGTAATATAGTTATCTTTTCTAAACAAAAAGTCTATCTCATTTTAACAAATGGTTTTTAAAATTAAGATCTTCTTTATCTTGATGCAATAGTCTATCTTATATATATGATCCAAAGTTCATAGTCATGCAAGAGAATGTTCAAACGGGATTGTTTCACTTCATTGGTTCCTTCATACGTAATGCATATCCTATCCCAAATTTCCTTACCAGTCGAGCAAGTGGAAACACGCATGTAATCCTCAGATTTCAAAACACAGAAAAAACAGTTCAAACATTTTGCATTCAATTGAGCTAAATCTCTTTCATTGAAAGTCCATTCAGTAAAAGCAACTTCCATTTTAATTCCGTTAATTTCACGACAAGGTGGAGAATACCCTTCTTTAATAAGCATCCACATGCGATAATCAGTAGATTGTAAAAACTTTACCATACGGTTTTTCCAAAAATCAAAAGGTAGGTTATCAAACTAGGGAGGTCGTGTAATCGAATATCCTTCAATAGTGTTACGATTCCCAAAGTTAGCCATGGATCAAATTCAAAAAGTTTTCAAACTCAGTTTTTATGAATCCCACTCTGATACCACTTGAAAGTTCATTAGGGATGTTAAGCCCTATAGAACTGGCCCGAGGCTAACCAAGAGGGGGGGGGGTGAATTGGTATTTAAAATTTTTTTTAGTAAAGCACAAATATCACAAACCAAATCCCCACAAAAATAAGTGCGAAAGAAAATAAATGCGAAACAGTAAAAATAAGAACACAAGGGTTTATAGTGGTTCAGTCAACTCGACCTACGTCCACTCCCTGGAGGCACCCTTCAAGTATTGCACTATAATCGTTACTCTCCTTTAGTTCCCACATCTAGGCAAGAAGCACTTACAAACACCTTCTTTCTGCCACCCCCGGCAAGGCAGAGAACCTCCCTCCTTTTGCTTCCTCCTGAAGCAGGCAGAAAACCTCGATCGATCATTGAAGCTTACCTCTCCTAACCTCTCCAAGGACAAGAGACTCTAGAAAGAAGAAGTGTAATAATGCTTGGAGCAACCCTTGTGAATCCCCTCACAAGATTCTCTCTCTCTCTCCCTCTCTCTCACTCTCCTATAGGTTTTCTCTGGTCAAGACAGCAGCCAAGGATGTTCAAAAATATTGAACAAGAGCTCTTAAATAGAAGAGCATCAAAGGAGCTAATTAATTACAACTTGTCGACTTTATCGTCCAGGACAATATGAAAATCATCCTGGCCGATCAGCACAAATCTCAAAAGATCGGCCAGAGCATCGCCATAAATGCAAACTAGATAATTGAAAATTTGCTTGATCGTTCAGGATTATATGACCGTATCAATCTTCTTTAATTACTTCCTTGATTCCTGGATCAATTTAGGCATAATTGGGTGATATCGTCCAAGCCGATCGTATGATCGTCCTGGTCAATTTCAAAAAATACAGAATACCTAAATTGATCATGGTGGCAATTTTTTTCTGTATTGAGCATATCGTCCTGGCCGATACAAGTATCGTCCAGGCCGATCAATTAATTATGGCTGCCTTAACTAATAAATCTTAATTAGAACCTCTGTTTTGAACTAGATCGACCAGGCCAATATTATTATCTTCCTTGCCGATGTGAGTAAAATCAGAGATTCTGAATCTCTCAATTGTGTGTGTGTGTATAGGGTTACTTAGCATTAGTCACTACAAATATTACAATTGACTCAAGAAGTGAAAAAAGAGAATTACAGACTGACTCAGACCTAGTCTACCCAATCTTGAGCTGGTTTCTATTATCGTCCAATCTTTGAGTCCTGAAAAGTCAATAGAAAAAGGTAGTCATAGTGAAACAAGATTTGTTTGCTATCATCAAAATCATAATCCAAAAATAGGTTTGTAACATATGTTAGAAATAGATTCATTAGGTTTATATGAAATAATTCATAGTCATGTAACAAGATATTTAATTTAGATTTTTTTACTTCATTAGTCCCTTCATAAGTAATACAATGTTTATCCTATATGTCCTTTTCACTTTTGCAAGTAGAAACCCGCATGTAGTCTTCTAACTTAAGTGTATAAAATAAACTGTTTAAATATTTTACATTAAGTTGTGCTATGTCACTTTCTTCTATATTCCAATCTGCAAAGGATATTTTAGCTTTAATATCAACTAATCTAGTGAAATTTCATTAGGGATGTTAAGTCCTTAAGAACTAGCCTGAGGCTAACCAAGAGGGGAGGGGGGGGGGGGGGTACATTGGTATTTTAAAAAAATTTCTTTAGGTAAAGCACAACAAAACTTAAAAACCAAATCACCATAGAAATCAAGGTGCAGAAAAAAAATGCGGAAGCAAAATAAAGAAAGATCACACCGGATTTATAGTGGTTCGGTCAATCCATGACCTACGTCCACTCCTCAGAGTCACCCTCCGAGTATTGTACTAATTAAGTGTCTCTCCTTTAGCTCCCACAGCTAGGCAGAGAAGCCTTTACAATAAACGCCTTTTCACCAACCCTGGTGTAGCAGAGAACCGACTCCTTTTACTTCCTCCTGAAGCGGCCAGAGAACCCAGACCTTTGCTGAAGTAGACCTCCCAAGGACAAAGGATGAAGAACAAATATGACGACTTAGAACCTTGCTTGGAGAAACCTTTGTGAACCCTCTCCTAAAATCCCCCTCACAAGTCTCTCTCTCTCTCTCTCTCTCTCTCTCTCTCTCTCTCTCTCTCTCTCTCTCTCTCTCTCTCTCTCTCTCTCTCTCTCTCTCTCTCTCTCTCTCTCTCTCCCTCTCCCAAAGCTCTCTCAGTTCAAGACAGCAGCATTCAAGGTCTTAAGCATGAGAAAATTTGGGTCCTTTAAATAGAATTTTAAGAACCAACTTTATCATCCAGGCCGATATCAATATCATCCTGGCCGAACAGTACAAAATAAGCTCAATCAGTTGGGATGATTCATGATGATCAGAAGAAGATTGGTTAAATCGTCCAGGCTGATACAATATTGTCCTGGCCGATTAGTTAAAATCTGAGTTCAATCATCCTGAACATCGCCCTGAATAGAGTGGCTGATGTCAATCGTCCAGGACATCGTCCCGGGCGATTTTATGATCAGTCTGGCCGATGTGATCGTATTAATTAACCTTAATTGCTTTCCATAATTGCTAAATTAATTTAGGCATAATTGTGTTATATCATCCAGGCCGATATGGAGATTTTCTAGGCCGATAATTTAAAATAAAGAATACCTAAATTGATCATGGCAGCTGATTCTTTCTGATTTGAGCCTATTGTCTAGGCCAATACAAGTATTGTCCAGGATGATTTTCTTAATGACGACTGCTAAACCAAGATGCTCTAATTAAGGTTTCTATTTTTAGTTAAATTATCCTGGCTGATATGAACATCATCCAGGCTGATGTACTCAAAATAGAAAAAACTCAGAAAATCTCTTAAGTGTGTGTGTGCAAGGTTACTTAGCATCAGGAACCACTTCTATAATTGACTCAAGAAAGGAAAAATACAGACTTGACTCAACCTAAATCTACCCGATCTTGAGCTGGCTTGAGTTGCATTCGATCTTGTGGACCTGAAAAGTTTGTAGACAAAGCAGTCGTAGGAAATCATGAATGTTTGCTATCATCAAAAGTCTAATCCATAAACTCAAATTTGCGACAATCTCCCCATTTTTTATGTTGTAAAACATACCCAGAAAATTTCAAATAGTCATGAAAGTTTAGTAAAAAAAAAGTTCACTAAGTTCCAGAATTCAAAGTACAAGATACATCAACCTATTCCCCCTTTTGACATCACAAAAAAGAGGGAAACACAACATAACACAAATAAAAACATAACAAAAACTAAAACAAAACATAAGAAAAACAAACTACAAAAAATGAAAACTAAAACTAGAAGAGAAACAAACTAGAAAAACATAAAGAAAATCAGAGAAATGAGGGCCCCTGATCATCAGATGGAGGTGGTTGTGGCTATTGAAAGTAACTGGAGAGCGTAGCAAACAGTGCCCCAAACCAGACCATGTCTTAGTCATGCTGCTGCTGCTAGTGTTTAGCATAAGCATCAAAATGGGTCTCAACCTGATCAAATCTCTCCACCAATTGATCCAGCTGAAAGTGTTGGCGGAGAGGAACATGTTCAGGAATAGGAGCGGGAGCGGGAGCCTCCTCCTCCTCTGCCCCCAGAGCTTCCCCATCCTCTGGGTGGAGACGAGTACTGTGAAGGTCATTGAAGGAATTGTTTGAGTAGAAAGGTGGCGGATGGTTGGGAGGAGCAGGATATTGAATGTTGTATTTGAATTCTAGAACATATGCAATGATGTATCCTAGAGTAAGATTGGGCTTTCTTCTATGACCTGGACCTCGAATGGTAGTAAAATGCTCAATATAGCGGAAGATCAGGTCTATGGCATTGAATTCTCTATGGGCCAAAATGTAAAAGGTAGTTAGTGAAAGAAGTGGAGTGATGTGAACTCGGTCCCCGACTTTTGGAATAACAGAAGTACGAAGGACATGCTGGATTGTCCTAGCATTTTTGAGTAAAGAGCTAGTATCTCTAACATGAAAGTGTGTGTTGGTGTGGAAAAGAAAGTGACTTACAATGGACCAGTCAAAGTCAGGATCAGAGACAAGGGTATACAACTTATTCTCAGTGGTGGACAGCTGCAAATGTTCAGCACAATCCTGATATGTGATTTTGACAGGACGTCGATTCACATAAGAGGTGAGTGCAGTGCAGGAAGAAAGTCTGGGGAGGTTTGTGTAAAATTCAAAAAGAAGTTTAGAACTAAAGGGGACTTCAAGGGTGAGAATAAAGCAAAGAAAAGTGTGGGTGAAAAGATCCAGTACTTGATAGGAGAGATAGGCTAGATTGATTATTCTGGAGAGAGTAATCCCATACTCTTTATAACGAGGGTAGGCAGCCTAATCGTCTGCCTCCCAAAAATGAGGGTCTAACGTTCCACTCGAGGAGCTTCCATACATCTGATGAACATGCTTTCCGCTAGCCATTTAGAAGAAAAAGGCAAAGCAACAACAAGTAGAAAGCCCAAGAGAAGGTGTGAAGAAAAAATGGCTGAATTTGGGCTCTATTTAAAGGATCATCCATATCGTCCAGGCCGATCACAGGATCATCTAGAACGATTCGGTGCAATTATTGTGAATAGTTCAATTGGACAAAAAGGTGGTTCGATCGTCTGGGCTGGTCAGATATCAGCCAGGACGATTAGACACAGATGATCGTCCCGAGGAGTCAGGCCGAATTATCGTTGAAAAAGCAAATCATCCAGGCCGATTAGGTAGATTTTCTAGGACGATGCTCAATAATGGATCGTACCAGCTGAATTTAAAATGTTTTAAATCATGCACCATGTGTATCATCCAGGACGAACAGTGGATCGTCCAGGACGATTATCCAAAAATGGATCATCCCGGATGAAATTTATAGATTTTAAACATGCAACATGTGTATCGTCTAAGATGAGCAGGTGTATTGGTCGGGATGATAACAAATAACTGCATCGTCCAGGATGAAATGAATCGGCCAGGACGATCAAGATGATTGTAGCAGAGTTCAATCATATCGTCCAAGACGATAAAGGATCGTCCAAGATGATTAGAGCAAAAAGTCAGAATATTCAGCATATGGAGTTTCTTTAAGCACAAAAAGATGATCGTCCAGAACGATTCAAACATCTGCCTGGACAATGTGACAAAAAATTTCAAATCAAATGAGGGATGGAGATGATCAGAGAAGGCCCAAAAATAACAAGAAAAAAATAACAACGATAAAACAAAAGCTAAAAGTTTTTTTTTTTAATTAGAGCATGCTCATGATATAGTATCCATGTGTTTGATTCTAAAAATTGTAAGTTAATGAGTTAACAACTTAAAAAATCCAAAAAATGGTAAAATATCCAATCAGGTTAACCCTAAGCTCGGACTTCTTTTAGGGTAAAATCGTCTTTTAAAATCAAAAAGAGATCCAATCAAGACTTGGTTTCAGAAAAATATCTTATAGAATAATATATTAAAGTAGTTTGTTACAATCACAAAATTCAAAATCAAGTCTTTGAAAATCTTAAGTGATACATGAAATCTTCTAAGTTTTAAGAGTTGGAGGAAAGAAAGATAGCTTGCTTTTTGATGGGCTCATTTTAATGTCTCTTGTCCATTGAATGATGCACTTTGCACATCTTTTTTGATTGTATATATTTTTTTTTTTCAATTTGGTATCATTGCGCATCTTTTATTTTTTGCATCATTGGCCACTTTTTTTTCATTATTTTGGCAAGCTAGATTATTTTCCAAAAACTCTTAAATATTCTTAGTTGTGAGTATATGTTCTAGATATTAGAGAAGAAAAACTCACTCTCTAATATACGGAAGAAAGATCCACAAAACAAAATAAAAAATCATGTGAGAGATTCATTGACAGGATAACGAGAAATCTTGAAGTAACATAAAAACTTTGATTATTATAGTATAAGCTAGATTACTATAGCAAGGTAGAAAAGATTTCAATTGCAAAATCAAGTTGTTAATTTGAGATAAACTTTTGGTTAGAAAATAAATTTTTAGCACCAAAATAGGTTGGAGAAAGAGGCACAATCAACGGTGTTTTTACCCTTTAACAGATTAAGAGATGTAAAGCATTAACTCTAAATTTTCAAAATAAAAAACAAGGCATAAGATATCAATTTAGCGATGATTTGAAAAAGGAGAAAAATATGCAAGGCATATGAAAAATAAAGTACCAAAAGAAAAATAAAAACTAACTAACTAAAAATATAAAAAAAAAAAACAACTAGAAAAATGCAGCAAAGAGATCAGTAGAAATCAAGTTCATGCATTAATGTCAATCACACCCAATCTGGTCCTTAAATTTCTGAAAGTGTCGAAGGCCAGTGGTTTAGTAAATATGTCAGCCAGTTGATTCTCAGTCGCCACATGATGTAACTCAATGTCTCCCTTAGTTACAATGGATGGTCAAGATCTCACAACCTAGCTTTTTAGAATCCAAGTGAAGAAGGCTCTAAACTCATCAAATGACTTATTTTTGGGTGACATAAATCTAATGCAAGTAAACCTCGAGTAGTCATCGACAATCACAAAACCATAGACTTTCCCTCCCAAACTGGTAGTGCTAACGGGTCCAAACAAATCCATGTGAAGGACTTATAAAGGTCTAGAGGTGCTAATGTCCTTAATGGAGTGAAAAGTGGACTGGATTTGCTTTCCTAATCTGCAGGCATCACAAATATGGCCTTTTCAAAACTTAAGCTTGGGGACACCTCTAACTAGGTCATTTTAGGTCACTTTCCTAAGGATTTTCATACTGGCATGACATAATCTTCTGTGCCACAACTATGAATCACCAATAGCAATTTTTAAGCAAAAAGAAGTAGCACATTCAATGTTATTTAAATCAAGCATGTAGACGTTATTGATTCGCTTTCCCTACAAAATAGTATTATTATTTAAGCTCATAATACATGAATTTGCCAAAAACTTTATGATGAAGCCCTTGTCACAAAGCTGACTGATGATGAGCAAGTTGTGTTTCAGTCCATCTGCAAGCAAAATAATTTCAATCAGAAAATTTTTAGAATTACCAATTATACCTTCTCCTGCCACCTTCTTGGTGGTGTTGTCTCCAAGAGTCACCTTGCCTCCTGTCCTGGTCTCCAGCACTATGAATTGATTGGCATCACCAGTCATATATCAAGAGCATCAGTTGTCCAAGTACCACATGCTTTAACGAGGTCTTTTATGAGATCTTGCCTGCAAAATTAACAAATGTCCGATTTAGGAACCCAAACATGTCTGGGTTCCTTCTTATGGAAAGTAGAATGCAATGCATGCTGTGGATCATGTAAATTGGGTCTCCAGACCCAATATGGGCTATATTGAATGGTGCAAGTGTGTGCTATGTGTCCTAGCATGCCACTTGAAAAACATCTAACTCCAGAAAAAGGATGCACTAATCTACTCCTATGGTGATGCTTTTTATGTAATGCATGAAATGAAGATTTTTTATTTTCAAAGGTTTTTAAATTTTCTAATTTTTTATATTCATTTTCTAACTTAGAATGAGACAATTTTAAAGAATCATGAGAATCAGATAACTCAGCATGCTTTTTGTTTAACGCATCAAACTCGTCAAGTAAAGCCATGTGATTTGAATCAATTGTTGAATGATCTTTGAGAAGAATTTCATGAAATTTTTGTAAATTAAAAAATTCCAATTTTAGACTAGCATGAGTTTTCTTAAGTTTCCTATATGATGCATGTATTTTTTCAGAAACTTCAAGGAGTTGCTCATAGGTTAGTTCACATACCTCTTCTTGGTCACTTTGACCAAGATTATTGTCCGCCATTAAACACAAGTTTGTTGTCTCCTCCTCAAGTTCAGTTTCAGAGGAATTTGATGCAGAATCCGCCAAGAATGCCTTTTGGAATTTCTTCTTACTCTTGTCCTTTTTAAAGTTTGGTTTCTCCTCAGCCTTCTCCTTACTTATGTGTGCCTTCAGTGTAGGATAATCAGCTTTAACGTGTCCAGGCTTCCAACATTCAAAGCAAATTGTATCATTAGAATTCTTAAAAATTTTTCTTCCCTTAACTTTATTCCACTTTTCATGATTCTTGTGCTTCTTCTTTAGAAAGCTCTTAAATTGCCTAGTGATTAAAGCAACATCATCACTTTTAGACTCGGAAGAGTCAGTGTCCGAATCGTTCGCCTTAAGTGCCACTATTTTCTCCTTCTTTCTTTCACCTGCATCAAGATTTACTTGGTTGACCCCTTGCTTATAAGCAATGAGTGAACCAAGTAAGTTATCTATCGAATATGTATTTAAATCTTTAGATTCAGATATTGCAGTAATTTTTGCATCAAAAGAGGAAAGCAAACATCTTAAAATTTTGTTTACTTTTTCATAATTAGAAAGTTCTCTTCCTAATGCATGCAATGAAGTAACAATGTGAGTAAATCTTGTATACATTTCAGAAATCGATTCAAAAGGTTTCATACAAAAAAGTTCGTAATCGTGCAAGAGAATATTCAAACGGGATTGCTTGACTTCATTAGTACCTTCATAGGTGATACATAATTTATCCCAAATTTTTTTACCAGTAGTGCAAGTGGAAACAGGCATGTAATCTTCTGATTTCAAAGCACAAAAAAAATAGTTCAAATATTTTACATTTAATTATGATAAATCCCTATTATCTAGAGTCCATTCAGAAAAAGGAAGTGGAACAGTAATGCCATTCAATTTTCCAATTAGAGGTGCGTAACCTTCCTTAACAAGCATCCACATGCGATAATCAATTGATTATAAAAACGTAGACATACGAGTTTTCAAAAAATCAAAAGGGATATTATCAAACAAAGGTGGTCGGGTAATAGAATGCCCTTCCGCAGTATTACGATTTCCATTGTTAGCCATGGATAAAAATTCAAAAAGTTTTCAAACTTAATTTTTATGAATCCCACTCTGATATCACTTGAAAGTTCGTTAGGGATGTTAAGCCCTTAAGAACTAGCCTGAGGCTAACCAAGAGGGGGGGTGAATTGGTATTTTAAAAAATTTTCTTTAGGTAAAGCACAACAAAACTTAAAAACCAAATCACCATAGAAATCAAGGTGCAGAAAAATAAACACGGAAGCAAAACAAAGAAAGATCACACTGGATTTATAGTGGTTCGGTCAATCCTTGACCTACGTCCACTCCTTTGAGGAACCCTCTGAGTATTGCACTAACTGAGTGTCTCTCCTTTAGCTCCCACAGCTAGGCGGAGAAGCCTTAACAACAAACTCCTTTTCACCAAACCCGGTGTGGCAGGGAACCGACTCCTTTTACTTCCCCTGAAGCGAGCAGAGAACCAAGACCATTGCTGAAGTAGACCTCCCAAGAACCTCCTAAGGATAAAGGATGAAGAATGGAGACGATGACTTGGAACCTTGCTTGGAGCAACCTTTGTGAACCCTCTAACAAACTCCCCCTCACAAGTTCCTCTCTCTCTCTCTCTCTCTCTCTCTCTCTCTCTCTCTCTCTCTCTCAAGGCTCTCTCAGGTCAAGACAACAGCACTCAGGGTCTTAAGCATCAGAAAATTTGGGTCCTTTAAATAAAATTTCAAGAACCGACTTTATTGTCCAGGCCGATATCAATATCATCATGGCTGATCAGTACAAAATAAACTCAATCATCCAGGACGATTTAGGATGATTAGAAGAAAATTGGTTAAATTGTCCAGGCCAATACAATATTGTCCTAGTCGATTAGTTCAAATCCAAGTATAATCATCCTGAACATCGCCCTGAATAGAGTTTGGCCGATGTCAATCATCCAGGACATCATCTCGGCCGATTCTGCGATCGGCCCGGCCGATGTAATCATGTCAATCAGCCTTAATTGATTTCCATAATTTCTAGATTAATTTAGGCATAATTGTGTTGTATCGTCTAGGCTGATATGGAGATCATCGGGATAATTTAAAATAAAGAATACCAAATTGATCATGGCTACTGTTTCTTTCTGATTTGAGCCTATTGTCCTGGCTGATATAAGTATTCTCTAGGATGATTTGATTAATGGCGGTTGTTTAACCAGGATGCCCTAATTAGGGTTTTTATTTTTAGTTAAATCGTCCTGACTGATATGAACATCGTCCAGGCCGATGTACTCAAAACAGAAAAAACTCATAAAACCCCTCAAGTGTGTGTGTGCAAGGTTACTTAGCATTAGGAACCACTTTTATAATTGACTCAGGAAAGGAAAAATATAGACTTTACTCAACCTAAATCTACCCAATCTTGAGCTGGCTTGAGTTGCATTAGATCTTGTGGACCTAAAAAGTTAGTAGGCAAAGCAGTCATAGGAAATCATGAATATTTGCTATCATCAAAAGTCTAATCCATAAACTTAGATTTACAACCTCTAATTAATTTTGTATACATTTCTTAAACTAAGATCCACATATGATAATCTAGTGACTATAAAAATGTAGACATGAATGTTTTTCAAAAATTAAAAGAAATGTTATCAAATAAAGGAGGACTAGTGACCGAATACCCTTCAAGTGTGTTATAATTTCCAAAAGTAGCCATGCTCATTTTTTAAAAAGTAGTCTAAACTTATGACTTTGAAACCTGGCTCTGATACCACTTATTGAATCTTGAATAGGTTATTAAACCTAAGCTTATGTCGCAATACTAACCAAGAGGAGAGGTGAATTAGTAATTTTGAAAATTCTCTTAAATTTTAAAATTTGAAATTGGTTTATTCACAAACCAAGTTAATTAAAGTTTCAAAATAAAACTTTTTAACCACGGGATTAAAAACTTGCAATAAGTAAGAAGCAAGAATTTAAACAACATAAAGATTTATAGTGGTTCGGTCAAACACAACCTACATTCACTCCTTGAAGACTCCCTCTTCAGGTACTGCACTATTACCAAAGTGACTTTCCTTTCTCCCCCACATCAAGGTAGAGAAGCCTTTACAAAACTCTCTTCCACCAATCCCTAGTGTGGTAGAGAACCATCGTCCTTTCACATCCTCCAAATATAGGCAGAGAACCTTCATCCTTTCACACCCTCCAAGTGTAGGCAGAGTACCTTCGGCTGTTCACACTCTCCAAGTGTCGGCAGAGAATCGTCGGTTATTTACACTCTCTAAGTGTCAGCATAGAATCGGATCTTCTTCAAAGATCTTCTCATGAGCAATCTAAAAAGATAAGAAAAAGAGTGAAAAACATAAATCATATAGAGATCCTTACCTTTGAGTAACCTTGTGAACCCTTCACACTCCACTAGCAAGAAATCTCTCTCAAACACTCTCTCACACTCTCTCCTTCAATTGCCCTTGAAAAATCATGAAGACAAAAAGATTTTATGTCAGTTTTTAGTAGGCCTTTTATACAAAAGACACGAAAAATCATCTATAAAACTTAATTTTTCAATTTTGAGTATACACGATCGTAAAATACGATCGAATTTTGTACATACGAATAGTTCAAATACTGTTTCAAACAAACCTGTTGTGAATTGGTACAATATCATTTCATACCCTATAATCATCCAGTACGAACAAAGTTCATCCAAGACAAATATTTAGAAAATTTTAAAATTCATCTGTACGAAATATTGGGATGACCTGGAATGCGAGAAGATCATACTCATAAAAGCATGTTCGAACTGGGTTAGTACAATATGATCCATACTTAGAAAGATTATTTTTATGCAACCTGGAACCCGAGAAGATCATACTCGTGAAAGCATGTATGAACTAGGTTTGTACAGTACGATTTATACTTAGAAAAATTATTTTTATGCGACCCGGAACCTGAGAAGATCATACTCATGAAAATATGTATCAACTGGGTTCGTACTGTATGATCCATACTTAAAAAAAATTATTTTAACATGACCTGGAACCCGAGAAGATCGTACTCATGAAAGTATGTACAAACTGGGTTCGTATAGTACGATCCATACTTAAAAGAAAAAAATCATTATGTTCATTTAACTACTTATAGGGGAAAATAACTGACCAGATCATCCCGTATGAACGAGTATCATATAGTATGACTAGTTTTAAAAAATATAAATTTTAAACTCTCCCTCGATGTGTTTGTTCTCAGTTCCTGAATTATAATCACACTCCCTCAGACTTAATAAAATGGAAAATACATACTTAAATAATAATAAACTCTAAACTGATCTTGATTTGAAGTCTTCAATAATCCGGAGTGATTTTCCTAAAATATTAGTACACGCAAGAGCAAAAACAATTCATCCAAAATATATTAGGAGAAATAATAATCAAAGCAATAATATTTGGAATTATCAAAAACATATAAGTTGCAAGAATATCAAACATGCAAAAACTAAGTAGCAACTATCTCAATAGAGCGCACATTTACCTTTTACAAAATTAATTTTTAAAATTCAAAACTAATATTCTTTGGGAAAATCAAGTAAATAATGATCATTATCGTCATGTTTCTTCGAATGATAATAAGTGATATTTTCTCTCTTCGGAGAGATACATCATTCATTATTATGATATGAAATATGAAATTAATGATCTCCCATCAGAATTGTAGTGGGTAAACATTATTAGAATCTCATTTCAACCCTTCGGAATGATATACAATTCTCATTTGAATTCAACTACTACAATCAAGATGATAACTTTTAGTTTCATCATCTAAACCTGCTAGCAAATGATGTCTTTACCTTAAGGGGCAATATATTGTTTATAACAGGATGTTCGATTTTGAGACTATATATTTAATATCAAATTTTCCAAATAACATTATATATTTCAAAACCACTTTTCCAAAAATTCCACCAACAATCCCTTAATCCAATAAAAAGTTATATTACTTCTCTTCAAAATGTTACAGTCCATGACCCCTAGCCTGAGATTTTGATGATGACAAATAATGTCGATTGAATTATTTCATTATTCATTGAATATTTTTAATGTTGCTCTTGTTTGTGAATACTAATATTTTAGTTTTTTTTTTTTAGAGAAAATGCATATAGTATTAAAATTAAAAATAGAAACTATTACAAAGAAGAAAGAAACTGCTAGACACTCCCTTCAAAACAGTAAAAGGAGGCCTTATTAGAAAGAAAAGTAAGTATAATGTAAATATTAGGAAAATAGGAAATGTCATAATGAAAATAAAACCCTTTACTTATCATTTACCAAAGATAAAACAACCAAAATGGTTGATTAGTATGCCAGATTTCCTAATTGAGTAAAAAATAAGAGATAGAATGATTCTTAAATTCCATTATTCTATGTCCTTTATCCAAATACCAACCTATGCTTAAAATAAATATTGAAAAAACAAGATTGCTAAATAGAATAAAAGAAATGAAAAGCATGCAAGTTTAATATGTCAATAAATGAATAATGATCTTGACGCCTCCACAAGTTCCGTCCTTTAGAAACTCCACCATATTCAACCAATCGTGAACTTCACTTTCACCACTCATTTAATGGGTTAAAAACTATAGTGGCTCCAACCCTGCCACCAAGAGTGCCCACCTTCCTTCCTCTAAGGCTTCCTTTAATAGGACCAAACAAATTCGAATCTTTGTTAAACTGTTTCTTATGAAGAACTGATTTGGAAGGGAGTTGGAATTTTCCATCTTCAAACAAAGCTTCTATACTATTCACTTTACCAATTTTTGACAAAGGAGTATTTTCCTACTTTAGATTTTCAGGATCTTGAAAGCTGCCCGTACCTCCTTCACCAACCAGATCAGTCTCTATTTCAATTAAACCTTCTATTTCTTTCACCTTCTCCTTACAAGTCAAATTAGAAGCCAAATGAAATTCTCCATCTTCTGAATTTGGAGAGCATCTCACTATATTTTCAACAACTTCTTCTCTGAAATCAATTCCAGAGTTAATATTTTTTCCTTGCTTCCATCCGATAATGATAAATCAACAACCTTGTCTCCATGGAGCTCCTCTTAATGATTTGTTTGCATGCAAACCTTTATCCAAAACACAATTTTCATCATCTTGATCAATCTCTCCATCTTATAATTGAACAAGAACTTCATCAACAACAACTGCATCTTTGGACAAGCCTGACTCAAGAATTTCTATTTCCAAAATCGAGACTTCAAAATCTGAAGTTATCTTATGATATTTGGATTGCTTAACTGGTGCCTCAGCATCCAATCTACACAATTCCTTGGCAAAGACTTGAGACAGTAATTTAAACTTATTTGCTGAAGGAACATCCACAGCTGCAATAGTATTATTGGGATCTATAAGCTTGGGATGAAAATTTGATTTCTGATTCTGAATATTCTTCATTCTTCTATTTTTCTTAAACTTCACATGTATCCAAGGGCTATAAGACATTTGTGAACCTGCAATGTCTATTTTGTTCATCAAATTCTTATCAAAACATGTTATCAGAACCTTTGAAATATTTCCTCCAACTTCATTCTGAGTCTACTTTACCACATCTTTAATCACTTCCGTGCAACTTTCAATTTTTTGACCTATCTTGCCACATTTGAAACAAAAAGAAGAAACTTTTTCATATTCAACTCTCTGAAAAATTTTCGGTATAAACCTTCAATCCAAACTCCTTTAGTTAATTTAGAGTCTAAATTAATTCGAACACATGCTCTAGCAAATTCACATCTACAACATTTAAACAATTTCCCATCTAATAACAATGGTACTCCTATCTTTGAGACAATCTTAGTAACATTAGTCTCATCCCAACAATGTAAAGGCAAATGTGGTAATTGAATCCAAATTGGTGAGGATAATCCTTTCAACGATGTTGGAGAAAAATGAGGTGTCCATTTATCCATTCCTGTTATGTGTCCTTCCACATACAAAGGACTTCCACTAAGAACTTCTTCCATAACTTGAGAAAAATGAAATGAACACAAAATCCAATCAAGCCCCAATGAATTCCAACAACAACAACAACAACATTAAGCCTTTATCCCACTACGTGGGGTCAGCTACATGATCTTTTTTCTCCTTTGTGTCCTATTAAAGGTCAAATTCTCATTTAAATCTAATAAAGAAAGGTCATTCCTAATTTTTTTTAACCAGGTCTTTTTAGGTCTGCCTCTACCTTTCTTAACATAAGTCAAATCTAAACCTTTACTCTCCTAATCAGGTCATTGGAATGCCACCATTTTATGTGACCAAACTATGTAAGGTGATTCTCTCTAATCTTATCTTCTACTGGAGCTACTCCAACCTTTTCATGCATATGCCCATTTCGTATCCTATCTCTAAGGGTAAAGCCACTCATCCACCTGAGCATCCTCATCTCTGTCACACTTAACTTAATATTATTCATCTCTTTTAATGTCCAACATTCAGCACCATAAAGCATTGCAGGCCTCACTACCATCTTATAGAATTTTCCCTTAAGTATGAGGGGTACATTTCTATCACACAACAAGCCCGATGCATTCCTCCACTTAAACCATCCAACTTGAATTCTGCTAATAATATCCCCATCTATTTCACCATCACTCTGAACAATAGATCCAAGATATCTAAAACGTGTACTCTTATTAATGACTTGATCGCTCAAAGTCACAATCCACTCACTTGATTTATTACTACTAAATTATACTCTATATATTCTGTTTTAGATCTACTCAAGTGAAAACCTTTAGTCTCTAATGTTGACCTCCATAATTCAGGTTTACTTTCAACTCCTTCTCTAGTCTTATCAACAAGAAGAATATCATCAACAAAAAGCATACACCAATGTACATCCTCTTGTAAATGTCTAGTGAGAACATCCATGACTAAAGCAAAAAGATCTGGGCTTAAGGTTGATCCTTGATGTAACCCAACCGAGATAGGTAAATACTTGGTCAAACCACCTTGTGTTTGAACACAAGTAATCACTCATGTATACATATCTTTAATGATTTGTATATAAGCATTGTTAACTCCTTTCTTTATAAGAACTCTCCATAGCACTTCTCTATTAAGGCCCAATGAAGTGATATGAAATTTCCCTAATCTATTCCATTGACGCCTTAACTCAATGCTAAAAAGAGAGAAAGGAATTTCTCTCCCAAAAACTTTCACCACTAAAGATTTATGCAGCAAATTAACATTTTCAGAGACCTTCTCCATATTCAATTTAACTACATCCGAATCAACATCTTCTACCAGGTCTAGATTAATTGGGGACACTTTAATGTACTTGTTCTTAAACCATTCGTTTACAAAACAATCACTACCGTTAACTTGATTCGTTACAACATTCTTATCACTCACCAACTGAGTCTCTACTACAGAATTCAAAATGCCAATCTGCTTTGACTCTTTAAATTTCAAATTCAAAACCTCCTAGTTTTCCATACGTATATCAGGATATGAATAATTTGAGAATCTATTTACCTTCAGTTTTAAACTTATGGAAGACGAAGCCTTCGAATCATTAGCCGCTCCATACAGGAATTTTTTTAAAGGTGAAGAAAGAGACATCAGAACCATCTCCTTTCCTAGAAAATTCATTGTATCTTTTCCCTTTCCCAACACCAATACCACATTTTGAATTGGTGGTATATGAACTTCAGTAATGACAAAAGGTCGTTGTTTAATCACAAACTCCTAATTTGCAAGACCTCTCTGCCTTTGGATCAAATATGAATTGAATCATAAGGATACTTAGTAGAATGGGGATTGGAGGTATTCCAGTCATCACCAAACGATGACCGATGACCCATCACCACCATACAAGCAAAACCAGAGAAATTATATTAGTAAAATTTTGAAAGAAATAAACTTTCTCTCACAAGAATCCAAGAGTTTCTCTCACTAGAATTCAAGCATTGAGCACCAGGACGTCATTTAGTTCATCTTTAAGTACTAACTTTTAGGGAGATCACATATTGCTCAAGACAACAAGAAGACTCAAGGCTGGGTAGAATAGGATGTGAAGTCTGTAACTCTGTATTTTTCTTTTATTTTTTGGTTTTTATTTTCTTTTCTTGAGTCTAGACACAAAGTGAATGCAAAATGAGCAACCATGCACACACACAGGGGGATAGTTTTTTTAGTTTTTTTTTTCTCTGTAGATCATACTGTATGATTTTAAATCATACTATATAAACTACTGTGGCTCAACAGCTAATATCTGTAAACTAATCGTACTGTATAATATATTTTTAATTTGAAACCCTAGCCACTAGATTAATTTAAGTAAGTTTTTAAATCTTAAATTTTGAACATATCATATTGTATAATCCAATTGTATAATATGAATATTTAAATACTTACTTAAATTAACTACTATGATTAGTCAATTAAATCAAGGATTAATTACTGATTGGTGATCATACTATATGACATGGTTCATATTATATGATGAACCAAGGCTATTTTTTATCATCCCAAACATCATATTGGGCGATCCCTTGATTTTTGAACTAAACATACTGGATGATGTAAACATCATACCGGATGACCTAAAACTTTTAACTGATCATACTGTATGAGGTGGATCATACCAGATGATGCACAGAGATGAGTTTTGGTCATCCCAGCATTCGTCCTGTATAAATAGAAGAAATATAACATATCATACTCAATGATATTTATATCATACTGTATGATAGTGTTTAGAAAAATTTCTTATTCATACTCTTTCATACCAAAATGAAGGCTATTTTGAACTGATCATACTGTATGATCTTGTATCGTACTATACGAATAGAAATAACTGAATTAAAGATTTATGGTTTCTTGGAGCCTGATTTATATATGATACTTTTAATTTTTTGAAATAACAAGAGAGGAACATGATAAGAAGGGGACTTCTTCAGAGGGAGCTACTTGATGAGATTTTGGGTTTTTGAGAGGAAGGAGAAGGTGAGATTATGAGGGAGAAGGAGTGTGAAGGAGATCACATGGTGGCTCCAAGCCTGCTGTACCCTTGCTCCTTCTATGGCCCAAGAAAATCATGTGGGAGCTTTTTAAGGGGAGATCCTTCAAGATACGTGTCCTCAAAGGTACTCTGACTTCTCCAAAAGGGACAAAAATGAGAAGAGTCGTTGCCGTCACCAGGAGGGTGACATAGCGTTGGTATTCTGTCACACCGGGGAAGGTGAATGTGAGGTTTTGTAAAGGCTTCTCCATGTTCCTTTGGAGGCAAAAGGAAAATTACTTTTTAGTAGTTAAATTCTCGAGTGGAGGACTCCGAGGAGTGGACATAGGTCAAGTGTCCGAACCACTATAAATCTTCTAGTGTGATTTTTCTGTTTAATGTACCTTACTTATATTTTGCATCTTACATTTGCTATAATTGTCTTGTGAAGATTATATTCTAGATCTTTATTTTGTGATTTAAAATTTCACTACCTATTGTTGCAATCATGTTCTAATTATTCGCTTCCACATCAAGTTAAGTTTTTGTTTTAAAAATTTAAACAAAATTAGAATTCCTGTTTAGGATTATTTCTCTATTACAAAAAATTTTCAATTCACCCCCCCCCCCCCCCCCCCCCCTCTTGAAGCATCTCGTACTTTCACAGAAGTGTTAAATAACTAGGGAGCATACTTTTCAAGTTTTATAAACTATTCCTTAAACTACATCACCTTCTTTCTCACATACAAAAATCATAGAAAGGACTCATGTTTCTACCATCGGTAGATGGTGGCATAAACTAGCTCCTAAATAATATTTTTACTTCTTCCAAACTTATCATTGCATTTGACTTTCCCTAAAATCTTTTCATCTACTGGACTATCCAATAACGCTCAGCTTCTCCATCTAATAAAAAAAAACTAATGAAAATTTTCTATCCCCTACGCACTACATGCTATCAAATGACTTCTTTACCCTCATCAATAAATCATTAGTTATCTGGAGCTCAATAATACCCTAGAAATAAGATGAATTCATTCTCAAAAATAACTATAAATGCTTATCAACCTCATCACCCTTAACTTCAGCCATTTTACTCTTAGACTCACTCTTTAGCTAGGTCACTAACCCATCAAACTACATCATCAAGTCAAAAGTAATAACCCCTACTATACTTTGACCTATTGCAATCTGACTGGAATTCTATCCATTAGGTATCTCTTGCTCTTGGGAGTTTCATTATGTAGCAACACTTGAATCTAGTTAAGAATAGATGAATTCATTTATACAACATAACTAAAAGGCAATAATCTATAACAGACTCCAAACTCTTTTCTTATGCCAATATAATTCATTTCTTATAACTTTAGTTATAATATCAAGACCTTTCAAACCATTTCTCTAATGCCACCTGTGATACCCTAGGATCAAATGGAAGGATTGAATTTACATAAACTTATAACAAATTAACTCATCCACCAATAATAAATAATTATAACTACTATTTTTTTTTTTAATATAGAAGAAGTATAATCAATTTTTATTTTATCAAATCATAAATACAATAATCTTGCTAAAAATATATATGTACCTCAAAATAGTAAACCTAGATTACAAATTAATATTTTATACTCCTAACCAGGTAGCTCCAGTAGAAGATAAGATTAGAGAGAGTCGCCTTAGATGGTTTGGTCACATAAAACGGCAGCCTTCTGATGACCCGGTTAGGAGAGTAGAGGTATTAGATTTGATTTATGTTAAGAAAGGTACGGGTAGACCTAAAAAGACTTGGTTAGAAAATATTAGGAATGACCTTTCTTTATTAGATTTAAACAAGAATTTGACTTTTAATAGGACACAATGGAGAAAAAGGATTCATGTAGCCGACCCCACGTAGTGGGATAAAGGCTTGATGTTGTTGTTGTTTTTGTTGCAAGCTTAAAAACTCTTCCTCTAGACCTGATTTACTCCACCAGGCCCTTTACCTTATATATTTAAAGTAATAGATTGAGCTCAACAAGCTCTATATTTTCCCTCATTCACCCCTCACATGTATCAATATCCAATACATATATTTAAGAGTAATTAATTAAATAAATTCATAAAAACATGCAAAATAACTATAGCACAAGCAAAACTTGAATTTACTACTATTCTAGTATATACCTAATCTTAGAGCTAACATCTATACTTTCATAACCACATACCCACTTCCATAGAATCCTTCATATGCCATACAAAATATATATCCTTAGAGGTTCACTTACATATTACTTTCACTTTCATTTTCTTGATGGAATTCATGTAGATGTTCCAAGTTTACTAATGCATTTTTCAGAATATTTCATGAATTTCATTCATTACGACATTAATGATTATAATGCACATGTCCTTATGTCTGCTTATATCTCCACTTTCACTTATGTCTCCCTTTACTTCCCATACCTATATATAACAAGTAAGGTCACAATCCTTCCCACATATGTATTTAGCAGACAAGGCTAGAAGAGTATATCTAGGGCCCTTCTAACATAAAAGAGAGTTAACTTTTCCAATTTTCATTATAGAATATCTCTAATTCCATGCAATGTATAATGCAAATGCAATGCAACAATACATTATACAATATTTAGAAAGTGCATGAATTGCTAGTGAAAGCCATATTAATTGTAAAATAGTGCTCATTGAACTTTGCTTTTTCCAATTCTAACTTTAAAGGGACATTCACATGAGCATTCAATACTTTTATATAACTACTATATTTGTCAAAAAAGCCTCAATTCATTAATACATTTAAAAATCATGCAGGAAAAATTAATAATTAAAAACTCAATTTTAAATATCCAAAACATCATAATAAGGAGTACAATAACATATTAAAAAGCAAATGGGAAAATCTTCATAAAACCTGAGAAAAAAATATTTTTGTTCATATATTTCTATAAAATTATTAAAATTAAAACAAGAGAAAGATATTTGGATTATACCTCAAGCTCAATAATATCTTGAATAGGCCCAACATATGAATCCCTAAATTTAGCCTATGAATCTCACTCTTTCTTTTCTTTTGTCTTCTTCTCCTCCTCCTCCCTTCTTTTCTATCAATGGTTTGGTGGAAATGATCTTAGAAGGTGATTTTATATACTTAAATAATTTAAATCCATTAATTTGATGCAACATCACAATGCTCACATCCCAACAACACTGCACTCCTAGTGAATCTTCAAGATTCCTCAAGAATATCCCCACTTAAGACCCGATGCCATAATGGCACATCTCCAAGAGCTCAAAGCTAGGATGATGATTACCAAGGTACTATGGGTATCAATATTTTAGATGATCAAAAAACCTAACTCAAACCAAATCTAAAAAATTTGGGTCTAGGTCAACCCATTTGGGAAATCAATTGAGTTTTTGTTTTAAAGTCTGAACCATTTCTAATTTTATTGGATTCAAGTCAACTTAAAAACCCAAAATTAACCTGAATCTGAATCTTGCTCTATGCTCATCATACATTCACGCTCCAATGCGCTCTCCCATAAGCCCCATCATTCATTCATGCTCACCCCCATCTTGAGGATATTACACATACTTTATCTCACTATGTCTCACCCAACTTTGCATGGATGCACTTGCTCGCCTCACCTTGCCTTTCCTTTGCTTCACTTATCCTCTCCCATAGGCATCACACTCACCTCACACTCATATATTACTTGGCTTATATATACATCTTGTAGCACTTCATGTGATAAATTGGGTTAACATGTTAGGCCAGGTTGACTCGGGTTTAAGGAGAGTTAGGTCAAATTTTCAATTTTGAACCCATTTAAGTAATCAAGTAGGGTTTGGGTTCAATTAAATGAGGGTGGTTAAATTTTAGGTTAAACCAAAACCTAACCTAAAAATATATTTTGACACATCTACCAAGCACTACGGTGCTAGTAAAAAAATTTTAAATTTTGGAATTTTATTTTTCAAACCCCAAACCCTAAACTTTGGTTACTTATAATCCCTATTAGCATTCTAGGAAGAATAATTACAAACTAACTTAAAGTTAATGATAATAATCCTAGAGCATAATAGAGATGATTTCTTTAAGCGTCGTAGCACTATAAATTTAAAAAAAATATATTATATTAGAGCATTATAATATCATAGGATACTAGCTTTACAACTACAAATTATTGCCATAGTACCTAAATGCTCCTCTGTGTAGCACCATGGGTTTATGTTCTCAAGTTTTTTTTGGTAAATAAATAAATCATTGTAATGCATTATGTTGTACTAGTAGTCATAGCACCTCAAAAGCAATCTTTTTGAGTTCCTTAATGCTCATACATGTCTAGTGTCTTGGTGGAGGACCTATCGAAAGCCTATTATATCGAATTCTAAACCATAGCACTGTGGTGCCAATTGTAGTGCTAATACCTACTTTGACCAAACTAACCATTTGACTGATCGTGTGTCGCAACATTCAAGCACTTATCTCATGATGCCACTAATTTTATATATTTAAGATAGGATAAATTATCATTTCACCCAATAATCCAGTTCTCAAGTGTGTGTGTGTTCTTGTACGACTATTCTCATCCATTCAACTATTTTGGCTCCTAAGATCATTATTCAAAAGAATGATATGCTTCCTGCTCCCATGATAAGAAGAGTATTATGGCATGGCTGCTGAGGAAAGGTACTATAATGCTATTATGTATAAATAATTCATGCTTGAGAGAGGGTTTAGGAATCCTAGGGGGAAATAGATTATATTATAGTTAAAAGTATTTAGGAAACCTTTTGTGCAAAATAGAATGCATAGTCTTTGCTATTAAGGAGTTATTTTCTAATATAAAGGAAGCCTAAGGCAACAAGGCTTTTATGAGGGGGAAGTGGGTTTCCTTTGATAGTTTCACTATCAACAGGGTCTTTGGTAATCCAAATTATTAATTTTATTATTGCACTACCTTTACTAATTCCCTTACTAGTTTTTATGAGATCTTGAGAGCCTTGATTGTCCCTAATTCTAGAGTCCAATGGAAAATTAGGAATGATAAAATAGTTAAGTTCTTTTCCTTTACACTCACCTTAGTGTCTAAATCTTAGCATTACTTCATCTCTATGAGGTTAATGCCAAGTACAAAAATTAGTGAGGTTATAAAAGATTAAGTTTCATGAATTATGTAATTCATATGGTTCATAATATTGATGTAGATAAATTTACTTATCAATATCTCCACTATAAGATTATAGGAACTACCTCAGTTTGATTTGAGCATATTTCCCTTATTTATTCTCTTTGCATATAGGCTAGGGTCTTAGGGAAATATGGGCAAGAGCAGCGCTATTCAATTTTTGCACTTACAAATAACAAAATTTAATCCTTTAATATTATTACTAGGGATGTTGGGGAGGGAAGTAGCCAACCTAGTTTTCCCAATCCACTCAAGCCTATAGCCCTTAGGACACTAGGAAACCAAGTGTTAAATCTAAAGGTGTAGATTGTTAGTATACAAAGCTATATAGAGGATAGTAGACAATAATAATAGGGTATGACCCACCATATGGATTATATAATGCATATGAAATAATAATAGTACTAATATGCTTCTAAGTGCAATGAAACATTATTTGGGATGTTTAGGAATTATTAGTTTTTCAGAGTTTTGATCAACTAGGGTTCACTGTAACTCCTATTTATAAACCTAACAGATGGCATGAGTCAGCTTCAGTAGCAATAGAGTAGGATGAGGAGGAGGAGGAAAATGATGATGATGAGTGAAGGAAGATTTATTAATTTTTAGTTTTATTTCTATTCTATTTCATATTTTAATTTTATTTTATTTAAATTTTCTATTAAATATTTATGGTTAAAGTTTAATCTTGTTAATAAAATTAATGGTTATTCCCTAATGAAAAACGTAAGATTTATTACTTATGTTTCATTTAATCTTAAATATAATTGAGAGTACTTATATTTGCTAAATTTGTAAGCTTAGAAAATAATTTAAAAAAAGGCAATTTTTAAGGTGATTAATCAAATATAAGATGAAAAATAATTAAAGATTTAGTTAAAATGGAATATTTAAATTAATTGGAAGGTCTATTATAAGATTAGAATTATGAAATTATAACCCTTATGATGAACCTTTACTAATAATAACTTACGTTATCTTAGGGAGAGAGAAAAATAGGTAATCAACATTATTAAGAAGTACTTTGCAAAACTATAAAAAGAAAGAGCACTGTGAAATAGCTATTAATTTGGTTGCCACCATGGAAATGACATGTTGAACAAGTTAGAGCACTAAGGTGCTAGACTTTAGTAGTGTCGCAACCTTAGTTCATTTCATCAGTGTCATAGTGCTACCACTATCATTGTCACAGCTCCTAGATTAGTTATGTGTTTTAAATATAAATAGTTTGGCAATTTGTTATGGGGAATATCCATTTTTTCATATGCATTTAGTCTTAGAAAGAGTTT
Organism: Dendrobium huoshanense; assembly: GCA_016618105.1. NCBI lineage: Eukaryota > Viridiplantae > Streptophyta > Magnoliopsida > Asparagales > Orchidaceae > Dendrobium > Dendrobium huoshanense. The sequence goes on from CM028345.1 coordinate 20,516,343, forward strand.
AGAGTAGCGAGAAGGTGAATGAAAATCAAGGGAGTCAAATTCACTGATAAATAGTGTCGATAATTTTGATAGCAAGAACTTTCTAGTGATATTTATCCTTTCCTTTACTCTTATACTTCTATTTAACATTAAAATGGAAAATGCTTTATTTATTATAATTTACATTACTGCTTAAATCAATGATTTGGGATTATAATATGTTAAGAATAATGTTTTCATAATTTTGAACTTCCTTGTATAAATTATGTTATGTTGTTTTTAAATTCATCGTGCTTTATTTAGTTTATGTAGAGGTCTTCCATGGACTTAAACTTTAGTGTGATCTTCATCCTCAACATATAAAGTTGTGGAACAAGTAGGGGATTTAGAATATAATTATACCATACATAGATATATTGTGGCTAGAGTCCTAAAATCATGAAGGAGATATAATCATTATAATTAAGTGAAATCTTGGCATAAAATTCTAATGAGCTGGACATAATTAAGGAGTACTTATACACTGATTCACAATATTAATATATTTGTTCTATAGTTTATATTTATAAATTTAAAACCATCATAGGTTCGGAGAAAATTACATATAAAATTTTCTTCTTAAGAACTTAGCTAATTACTTTCATTAACATACCCTTTTGTTTTGTCAATAAGATAAATTAAGCAATTCATAAGAGTAGTACTAAAGATTCACCTAAGATTGTACCTATTCTCGTGTGAATGATACTTAACGTGAATGATACTTAACTCATTACTTGAGGTGACACACGCACTTTCACAGGTCTAGTGATAACTCAAAATTAACCTAGAGAACTAGGGTTCACAAATCCACTAGTTAGCAACCAGGTTACTCCAACATCCTATAATGGACAAAAAAGAGCCTTGAAATCATATCAAGGTCATCAATCCCACAAAGTCATTAAATTTATCCTTCTTATTAAAGAAGTGAAAGATGCTATGTTTTACTAAAAGATGGACAATAATAAGTTTTTGTTGAATCTTGTAGCATATCTAAAAAATGAAAAATTAGAACATAGTGAGGCAAAAGTTGATTCTCGTATAGTAGACATCCCTATTTACTAGTAGCATCATCCACCTTGCTAACTATTAATTTTCATCATATTTTGCTCAAGGAGGCTAAAACTAAAATGGATTAACTTATTGTTCTAGTGGAAGTTGACCAAGTTCTATTTTTCTATCAAACCAAATTTAGTAATCTCATAATTATTTTACTATAAGGGCTTATAGAAGAACTTCTTAAGTAGTCAACCTTAAGAAGAAGTCTAAAGTGAAGGGTTAATCTTCCATGGAGAGCCTAACATATGCAGAGAAATTTCAATGTGCTAAGTTAAGGCAAATTCTTGTTATTTCCATTAGCAATTTCTCTTACTTGATTCTATCATGGTTTATCCTAACTCATCAAGTTCAGCCTCCCTCAAGATCCCTACTACCAAGGGGGCTGTCAATGTCATTCCTTCTATTGAGTCAACTAACATCAACATAGAGGCTTAGAAGGAGAGGAGTTTCAAGATACTTTAAATGAGGCCTCAATGATGACAACTCTTTTACTACCTCCCAAGATTTGGGAGAGTTTTCCTTTCTTCTCTACCAAGTTACAATAGCTACCTTTTTCACTTCTTATTAAATGCTAATGTTCATATGAAGGATGCTAGTGAATGGCTAATTATAATTCATACTTGAGTCCATAATTTTCTCCTTTTATGAAATTTTGAAAAGCTTGTAATGAAACCCTCAATTGAAACATGCTTCTTAATATAATGGGATTTGAGTAATTATTTTAAATGGATTTCCTTATATTTCATTTAATGTAGCTAGGATTCTGAATAGATTTTACATTTAATCCTTTTACCCTTAGTGTTGATGACCAATGCAATCATTAAAGCTCTCACTTATTTATAATCTATTATGAGGAAATATGATGATCATATGAGGGTGTTCTTCTAGAATATAATATCTCACGAGACTAGATAGGTGAAAAGGTACAATAAGGTGGGATGAATAAATCTTATATCAACCAATATAAAATACTCATGAGAGTCATATCATCATAGTTAAGTCATGTAAAATCATGTAAAGAATCTATTTAACAAATCTCTCAAAGCTAGGGACTAGGCACCCTAAGATTAATTATACTTAATGATTCCTTTAAGATATCCTCTTGATAAATAAAGCATGACTTTGATTTTACTTTTCTATATTAACTACCAAAAGGAGGACAATGATTTAGTTATCATTATCCTAATGAGATATTATATGTTTTGAGATGGATGAGTGCAAAAGATAGAGTGTGAATCATCATAATCAAGCGATGAACCTATCTTTATTGACATCAATAATATCAACACTCTAATGATGGTTCATGTTGTCCATTCAAAATGAGCTTGATAATATTTCCTTCAAATATACACTCTCAAAAAACTTGAATCAATTAATTTTTTTACTTGGATTTTTAGACTACTCCAAGATATTATACCAAGCACTACTCCTTATAACTTCATTATCAATCTTAGAATATTTCATATGACCCGTTATTAACTAAAGCTAGCTAGGAGTTCAAATCTTAAACTTAATCTTAGTTAGATAAAAGGTTATCCTAGAATAACAATAGGATGTCCCTTGGACATAAAAGTGACCGTAGGAGGAGACTCACTTTGATAAGTTTTTTATTTAAAAATCTCATGGAAAACTCTTCTATGGTCAATAAGGATTAAGCTCAATAAGTAAAATAAATATCTTGAGCATCAATTTTCTTTCTCATGTTGTTAGTTACATTTAGGTAAAATCTAATTGATCATATGAATTATCCCAATTAATCTATGGATATTAATTCATTCAATTTTTAAAATTAATTGAACAAACTTTCAATATTATAGGAATGTTTATTAACATTTAAAATAAATAACCCTATTTTTTAAACAAATTCTTTCTAATATGCTTGAATCATATAAGCTAAGATTACCTACATGTTGGTGGAAGTTTTGAAAGTGGGTTTTGAAAAGGGTTAGTTTTCTTTAGAAATTTAGAATTGACTTTGGATTTAATTCTGAGATCAAACATCTCATTAGAAAAGTCATACCACCTTGAGAGGTGGAAATAAGATTTCAAAATGGGGATCAAATATAGATTTGCAAATCTTACCTCGAGTATCATAACTAGATACAATAAAGAACTTCATATGACCTTGGAAGGTCAAAATGGAGTTAATCTAATTTCTAACTATGATATTCTACATTAATTATCATTAATTTCATACCCAAAGCCTTATTAACAAATGATATATCTCTGATAAGGAAGAAGATATCATTGATTATTAATTATTCAGGCATGACGATCATGATCGTCGTTGGTTCAATTTTTTTGAATAATACTAATTTGAATTTTAAAAATTTATTTTGCAAATTTTGGGATTAAGTTTAGATTTCAACTTGAAAATCAAACTAACCATTATGGGTGATTTATCACCTCAGAAATTGGAAATAAAATCCCCTAACTGGTTCATATCCAAAATTGTAGATTTTCTCTTTAATATCATAACCTGATTTAAGGTAAGACCACATATGACCCTAGACGGTCAAAATAGAGTTTAGCCAAATATCAGACTATGATAATTTAGAGAAGTGATTTTTAGTTTCATATTCAAATTCATCCTAACAATTGATATGTCTCCCCAGAGAAAGAAGATATCATTTATTAATAATCATTCGAATATGATGATAATGATCGTTATAATTTTATTTCCCAAAATAAATATCAATTAAGTTTTGAAAAATTGATTTTGAAAATTGATGTGGGTTCTAAATTTCCTACGATTGCAAGCCCTCATAGTTAATTACATCGTAGGAAATCAAAGTCTCCCACAAATACTCTCGATTAAAATGATGACAAAAATTTTGTTTAAAGATTTTCTAGGAGTGATGCCAAAGAAGTTCGATTTTTGAATTTCAACTGGGAATGGATCAAATTGGAGCACTTATTTTAGACTCAATAGAAGAAGGGTAGGAGACACTTGGAGACTCTGGAATAATCCAAAAGTGTCCCAATCTAAGCTAAGTATTGGGTCTTAAATTTTTTATTGAAAGAAGATTTAGTTTGAATTAAACATTTTATTAGACATTTGAGATTGTATTCCAAGAAGTTGGGGTCTTATGATTCAAAATCTACCTCGGATCCTAAATCTAAATTGGGCACCAAATAATGGTGTCCCAAACCTAACTAATGTAGTGTAAAATCTAAACTTACCCCAGCCTAAATTAGAGAGCCAGCTAACCACCTAGTCAATTTTAAATCCATGAGTTTGATCATTTTTATGAAAGAGTGGTAGGGATATTTTTATTATGGTTTTGGAGAGTTGTGGCCAATGTTTAGAGATTGTCCTATGTGGTCCCTTGACTTAGGGTGGGTGAAAAAGCTAAAAATAGATGCAATTAAGATTTAGACTCCTCTTAAGTATGTTTCTAATGTGATGCATGTAAATCAACTCGATCAATGCTTGAAATTGGAATGAAGCAATTTTAAATAGGCATAAAAATAGTTTTTGTCCTAGAGATTGCATAGATTTCTCTTGACAGATTTGTACCCTCATAGTCCAGGTGGTCTACCAAAACCCGCAGGGGGGAGGTGCCTAACAAAAGGAAGAGAAAAATATAGCAACATGTTATATGAACTCCCGAAAATCTTGGGATTACTTCTTAAACCATTAGAGTTTCTATGTTATCTTAAAAATTTTACTTGAATTTAAGTAGAAAACGTTTTTACACACCCACATAAGCCTCCGCATATTCAGGCCAAAATAAAAACAACACATAATTGCCAAAAAAATTAAGAAAAGTATGCAATTTAATACACAATCAAGTCAATTCAAACACACGAATATAATCAAACTAATTAACAAATGTTCATAGGTAAACTTCCTTGCTTATTACAACCTAGAAATGCAGAAATTAAAAGTGGTCAGACACCACTAACCACAACCCTAATTTTAATCCTAGTATAGATGCAAGTGACTTTGAATGGGATACTCTTTATCTCTGATTCCTCGGTCTTCTCTCCATTTCAGACTCCTTGGAATCTTTATAGCTTGATACCCAAATGAAAAATAAAACTCTTACCCTGAAGGAGAGATTATTCTTTTTACTTTGGGTATGAAAGTGATCCAAACTTTGGCTTCCAAATAGAAAAGAACTATCCCCTTAACTTTCCTCTTTGGAATCCAACTTTGGATCTATGTATCCCAAACTCAAAGTGCAATTTTCACAACTCAATACTTACATTAATGTAAAAATGAAAATTTTGGACTCTCCTACAGGGTTATCCTAAGCATTTAATAGTCAAATTAATTCTCAAGCAATTATATATATATATATATATATATATATATATATATATATATATATATATATATATATATATATATATATATATATATATATATATATATATATATATATATATATATATATGCATAGAAAAGTAAACACACTTGGCCACATCCCTTTTTTTTTTTTTTTTTAGACTAAGCAGCTGAAGCACCTATAATATATATATTTATTATTCATTTATCCCCTTTTATTGCCTTATATGAGCGGGGCCACCTACATAAGATTAAATTAGTATAAATCATCCCTAACCTAGGGGTAAATCTTACGCACAATCAACCAACAATCTATAGAGTGTAATAAAAGTAAACAAACTCACCAACCAATTTTGGAAACCTGACACATAATAGAAAGGTAAACATCTGCCTATCATAGATCTAGATTTGGTTTTCCTAGTAAACCATCTAAAGTGTGTGTAAAAGGTCGTGTGGTTGGAGTAGATCCTAGAATGGGTAATTAATTTAAGTTAACAAATGTTTAAATTTATTGAAAGCTTAAAAAATGTAATTAAAGTTTAAATATTAAAGTATTAAAATTTAAATTAAATATATTTTAATGGTTAAATGACTACTACCTTTATTGCTCACTGAGGTCGTTAAGTCTTACTTCACATTCCTTAGGACTAAGTAAATCATCTCATAGGCCTGGGTTATCTAGTAACAATTTGAGTTGATTAAATTAATTTAGTTGGTTATAAATTAAGATTTTATTAATATTAATTAATTTAATTAATTACTTCTTTTAAAAGTTAAATTAATTTATATTTTCCATTAATAGGTTTGTGGCAGTGTGCCACTAGGCTAGAGGAACCAAGCCTCTTTAGAACATATAGCCTCACAACCTGGAGTAGTCCATCCTAAAAACCTTGTATATAAAATTGAATTAAAGATTTTAATTTGATTAAATAGTTAATATTATTTTAATTTTGATGTTTAACACTTCATTGAATTCATTCATGGTGTTGTGCCATCATGCTCGAGAAACTAGGTCTCCTTAAGACACGTGCGCCGCAGCCTAGAGTAGTCCATCCAATAAACTTCATCTTTAGAGTGGTTATTATGTATTAAAAAGTTGGTTAAATGATTTTATTAATAAAATTAGAATTTTTTGGAATTTTAACGAATTATTGAATTTTTTAGAAATTTATAATTATTTAAATGTCTTAATTAAGGGGTTAAAAGTTAACTTTTTAAATTAAAATTAACTTTTGCATTTCATTTCTAGTTTCATATTTTTAATAAATATTAGGCCTTATGATGAGTAATTAGACCTTTAGTTTGATAATTTTGGAGTTTTCTATGATTATTTATGATTTTTTTAAAGTTTAAGTGTTTTTTTTGGAATTTTTAAAATTATCTTAATAAAGGGGATTTTAATGATTTTTATCCAAATCAACCTCAAACCTCTTGGAATCACCCCCAAAGGTTATAAATAACTTAAGGGGATGTTTCCAAGCATTTAGAGATTTTTTGAAAAATTTAATTATTTTAATTAATTATTAATTTGCCTTAAAATTTGATTTAAGGTGAAATTAAGGGTCAACTAATTAGAGATTTATTTTTCCTAGATTGAGGGTTGAAATATGGTCAATTTTAATCCTTATGTGAATTTTTAGATTTAATTTGAATTCTTAATGACTTACATAAGGTTCTAGGTTAAATCTTGGGGGGATTTTGGGGCTCCTAATTAGTGAACCAAATGGTCACGAAATCTAGTGAAATTTTTACCATGAGATCACCTAATCCCAAGGTCCAAACTTCTTGAATTGGAGCCCAAGTGGGCCTAACTAAGGTGGTTAGCAAGCCACTGAAAGTAACCTCTAAGTTACCTTAAAAAATTCATAGGAAACTAACCAAAGCTTGGATTGGGGAAAAGTCAGTGGCCCTAAACTCATTAGACTAAGCACTGTCATCACACTAGAAATGAAATGCAAAACCCTTTGGAAAGTTCATAGCATCAATTTAATTTTAAGGGTCAAACCATGCCCCTTAAAACCAATTTGATATGAAAATGCCCATAGACTCCTTAAACAGGAGGGATAAAATTTGGACATGTCAGGAACATGCCTAAACTCAATCCCCCAAAGTCCCAAGCCATGGTGAATTCAATCAAGCATATAAATGTAATAATAATAAAAACACTCAAATTAAAATTAACAACAATATTGATGTAATTAGGGCATGGGACCATAGATATTTTGTAGATCTCCTTGAGATCTTTCCAATAAGTCTAAGAACACCTAAAATGGTCAAGTGTGGAGGGAGATATTAATTTTTGAAGATCGTAAGTTTTTTTATGAAATTAAAAATCCATTTATCCAGATAGCCTTGGGCTTTCAATGCAACGTGTCCTGATTGGTGGGGTAATTAATATCAGATGATTGGACAATAAAGATTAAACCTAGGTTGTCTGATTAAGGATCAAATGGTTGAGATTCAAAGTTGTCCAAGACCGTGGGATGTAATCAAAGATGCTGATTCTATCCTCAACCTCTCACGGGTCTCCATAACTGCACGCCTTCTCTGACATGATCCAGACTATCCTGCTGACAAAAGCTCATAAAATTTCATAGAGAGGATCAGGATGATTAGAGCTTTCAATCCAATGATGGAAATCTATTGGATTGAAAGTTCTCTTTAGATTTGACCACCGCTACCTATTTAGGGCTCAAGAAGGAGTTTATACCTCATATAAGGTCTCAATGAATGAGATTCTCTATCAGGAAGCTTCAAGGGATGAAGGAGAAATGTTCTCCTTCAGGCATTAGGACTGGAGGATGGCCGGAAGTGTGACTTCGAGCAGACCATGGACAAGTTTTGCCAGAACTCGATTGAATAACTAATCAGAAGATGCTGGGAGACTAGGAAATGGAAGATAAGAAATCAAGGAACTCTAGGGAGGATTTTTCAAAGCCTGAATGTAAATACAAAGTTTGGTGGAATGCTCCCTATTTAGCCCACTCCCGTGAGCTTAGATGGATGTGATCAATTAGGGGAGTCATTGGATGGCCTCTAAGTGGAAGGGGGCATCCTCCCAGAGGTTCATGAGCTTGAAGTCAGAGAGCCTAGCTTTGTAAGCCTTTGAATGAGGCCCAAAATTTGGGGGGAGGGGGGGGGACCACCAGAGCTCATTCTATATTAGTTTTGGCCTGGGTTAGGTTAATCTAGAAAGGATGATGGGGATGTGGAAAGCCTAATGGTGAGCTCAATTGGGTTTGGGGGAGTCCAATTCATTATGATGGGTCAGTTTGATCGAAAACTATATGGTTTGGTTTAGTTTGGGCTCAACCCAGGTTAAGCCAAATCATGAGTTGGATGTGGGAGGTGGATCAGTCTCTAGTGCACCCAATGCAAGTGGAAATTGGGTTTGAATTTCCCTGAGGTAGGAAATGTCTTAGGTCAATGTATTTTTGACCACTTTGGGCTAGCTTAGAGTTGATCCAAGTCAACCCAAGGGTTGAGTTGCTAAGGAAGGTGTATTAGACCTATGGCTATCCAATGGGGGCATTAATTAAGTTTGGTGAAGCCTAGGTTAGGAAATGGGTCAACCTAAGGTAATTTTGGCCACTTTGGGTTAGCTTAATTTCTAACCCAAGTTGGCCTGGAGGTTGGATTGGTTAGGGGAGGTGTACTGGCTTAAGAGAGACCCAATGCCACCATTGGTTCGGTTCAATTGGGCTAGAGTTGGAAAGTGTATCAAGAGGAACCCCTCTTTGGACACTTGGGTCAATCCAAATGGCTAACCCAAGTGGCCCCGAGGCTTGGCTCTCTAAGGGAGGTCTCTTAGGAACCTAATGTGTCACCCAATAGGTTTGGGTAGGCTTGGTAAGGCCTTGGTCTAGAGAGTTGAATAGGTAGTAGTGTATGGGAAGTTTGGTCAAACTTGATTGACTTGGTCAACCAGGTTGACCTAGGGTCAAGGGTTGGTTCATTAAGTTCAAATTAACAATTTGAACTCAATGGAGATGGTCTAATGCCAAAAGGAACTCATTTGGCCTGAAATAGCTATTTGATCCCTTAAGGGGGCATTTTGGTTAACCATGGTTAGGTTGGTCAACCAGGTCAAACCAAAAGGTGAGTTTAGATCCAATGTGTTCCTAAAGTCATTTAGGATCCATTGGAATATGTTTTTAGGATTAATTAAGGAAGGTTATGTTAGCTTTTCAGGGAAAAGACTAAAAATCACTTAAAGGACATTTTGGTTATTTTGACCCTTGGTCAACATTAGGTCAAACTGGAGGCAGACAAATGTAGGTTTGTGGTCAATAGGTCTTAACAAAGGCCATGGATATGGTTGGAAGGTTTGGAAGGGGTCCCAATGTCAAATTCTAGTGGATGGCATGTTTAGTGGCATAGGTTGTAAATATTTGAAGGTTTTGTAGCTTCAAAAATCAATCTGGCCTATAGGTCTAGAGACCCAAATGAGTTCAAATTTAGATGGATGGCACTAGAGATATTCCTAAATAATAGACAATTGATAGACCCTAAATCAAAGGTCATTATGAATGGTTCCATAGGATTTGAAAATTCTCTTGGAAAGAGTTTTAGGACCTTAGTCCTAAGCCCTTGGATTTGATTTGAATTTTTGGAATTAGATTAGATTTTAGATTTCTATGGTTGGAAGTGACTTATCCATGTCATTAACAATCAAAGAGATGATTCTTGATGGTTGGATGGGATTGGAGTGTGATTGAAGGTTGATAGGAAGCTGGACTAGGGAATGAATTGGACTACGGAGTAGAATTTGATAGGCATTGAATTAGGCCTTACCTAAAACCTAAATAACTAAAAAGTAGACACTTTTCAATTAATAGGTCACTAGGAATAAACCCAAGTGGTTCTTAATGGCCTCATATAGAAATGAGGTCAACACTACCCATAATTGACCTTTGGAATAAGATAAACCCGTTCTTTAAATATAGCTAATCCAATAAGATCCTATGTAGGTCAACACAAATCCAACCTTAAAATTAGAAGAATTATCATGGCTAAATCATGGAATATGTCCCAATAGATTGTCACTATTATATTGAAAGAAAATTTACCCTTGCAAGGTTTTTATTGGACCATTTAACCAATAAAACTTAAAAGTGTTACTTCATAAGACCCATACAAATAAAATTGATCATAAGAATTTTTCTTAGGAAACTTTTAATAGGTCTATCTTTGTTCAATTTAAATTAAAAATTATTCATTCCATTGCATAAGCAAGAGTGAGTGTAAAAGACAACCATATTTCTATGAAAATTTGGATAAAATATCATTAATTTCTTAATCAAAGTTATAATAATAATTGATATATCTTTCTAAGGAAAGAACATATCAATCACTATCATTTGAAAATGATGATAATAATCATCAAATTTGATTTTCCCAAATAGAATTAATTGAATTTTTGAAGAGATTGATTATGAAAATTTAACTTGGGTTCTAAATCTCTTATGAGTGCAAGCCCTCGTAGTTAATTACATTAAAGAAAATTGGAGTTTTCCTACAAATACTCTTGATTAAAATAACGGTAGAAATTTTATTATGAGATTTCAAGGCTTAATGTCAAAGGAAGCAAGGTTGGAAATTCAATAGGGATTGGATCAAATTTGAGCACTTATTTTTATAATTCAAAGGAGGAAAAGTATGAGGTTCTTTAGGATTCTGAAACATTTTAGAAGCTCCCTAGCCTATCCTAAGTATTAGGCTTAAATTTGGATTGAAAGATATTTATGTTTGAATTCTTAATTTTATTAAAAAGTTGGGATTAGATTCCTGAAGGTTAAGGTCTTATATTTTGAACCTGCATCAGAACCTAAGTCTATATTGGGACATGAATCCAATCTGGACTTAATATGGCCTAGATTGGGGAACCTAAGTCTAGCATCTTATGCAAGAATAGGTAAGGATGTTGATTAAGTTGAGTTAGAGTAAATGAGGCTAATATCTAGTGCAGATCCTAATTTGGCCCATTAACTTATGTTGGGTAATATAAAACTTGAAATAAAATGCAATTAAATTTTTAGACACTTTTAAGTTTGAATATAATATAATGCATGCTAGTTAACTCGATGAAACGCTTAAATTAAAATGAAGCAATTTTAAAATAGGCTTAAAATTATGTTTTATCCTACTGATTATACAAGTTATCCTTAGCTAGACTGCACCCTACTATGTCAGGTAGCCTGCTAGAACCCATAGGTGAGGAGGTGCCTAACAAGATAAAGAAAGTAATAATATTAATGCATGTGACTCTCGGTGATCCAAGCTTACTTCTTAAATTTTTTAGAGTTTATATTTGAGCCTAAAGATTTTAAATTTTAAATAGAGTAGAAAAAGTTTATTCCTAACCATAACGAGCCTCTTATTGGGTTCCATGTTAAATCAAAGATTTACTTGCAAACATGCCAAAAAACTTTTAAAAGCATACAATCCTAATTGCAATTCAATTACATCAATCAATCATGAAATCAATTAAATTAATTTTCAAATTAAAAATCCATTTGGTAAGTGTAACTTAATATTAAAACCTAAAATTACAAAAATTAAACTGTCTGAGAACCACTGACAATAAGCCCAGATTTCTAGTCATAAGATACAAGTGACTTTGAGACTAGATCTTCTCTTCCTTTGCTTATTCTTTCTTCTATGGGCTTCTTAAATCTTCAGGTATGGATATCCAAATGAAAAGAAAGTCCCCCATGAAAGGGGTGTTAATTTTTCCCTTTGGATATTCAAAAGTATCATAATCTGAATTTTTAAAAAGAGGGACTCTCCCCTAAGGGATGACACCCTTCTCTTTAAATTTTAGATTGGATTCATGTCCCATTTGAATTGTCACTTGATAATTTATAACTCAATGCTTGAATTAAATTATATTTTAATAAAATAAAAAATCTAGACTTAAGCAACTTGTAGGGTTGTCCTAAATAATTATAATTAAATCATACAAGAAGTTAATATTAATAAAAAAATAAAAGTACTCAAATCACAATCACACTTAATCATGTTTTTTTAATTTTTAAAGGGGGAGTTTAGCATAGCAAAGCACTTATATAAAATTATTAATTTTAAAGCTTGATTTTTATTTTGACCCCTTTAGCTTTTTATGTCATGTATGATCATGACCACCTATATAGGATTGAATTAGCAAATAAATCATCCCCAACCTAGGGATAATCTAATACACAATCAATCACATGACAAAGTGCAAAAATTAAATAAATAATCACATCAATATATTTTTAATATGCATGTAATACATCTTGAAAACTCGACACACTGCAGAAAAGTAAACACTGGCCTATCATAAGAATGGAGTTGCTCGTCCTAGCAAACCATCTAAAGTGTATGAGATAGGTTGTGTGGTTTGGATATATCTTATGTAGGGCAATTAGTAAAGTTGTTTGATATTTTGATTAGTTGAAAGGCTTAAGAAAAAATTTAATTAAGTTTAAATATTAATGATTTGAATTTGATTTTAAAGTGTATTTTTAATATTAAATAGCTACCACCATTATTGCTTATCAAGACTGCAAAGTTTATTTTACCTTCATAGGGGGTAAATTAATAGCCTCATAGGCCGTGGTACCTAATAGTAGTCAGTATAATTAAATGACTTAAATTGATTAAGGTTTGAAGTTTCATGAATTTTAATTAGAATTGCTTGGTTGATGATTTTAAAGTTTTCTTAGTGTTTTCTAGAATTTTAGATGATTTTTGAATTTTAGGAATTTTCTAGATTATTTAATCATTTAATTAATGGGTTAAATATTTAAATTTTTTATTAATATTGAATTTTTGGAAAGTTAGAATATTTATTGAATATTAGACCTTAAGATAAGAAATTAGACGTAAAGTTTGCTGGAATTGGATTTTTTTTTTACATTTAGTTATATATGTTTGAAGTTTTGACTTAGATTTTGACTTAAGGTTTACCAAATGTTTGACTTTTTTACTTTGACTAATTTTTGAAGGTTTTATATTTTTGTAAAATATTTGTTTTTATTTTGAGTTGAATGCCTTTGAGTTTGATCAATTCTAATTTTTTTGGAATTAGTTATGATTTTTAAACTTTTGACTATTTATTTGAATTATTTAATTGATTTATATAAGGGCTTTTAATGATTTGAATCCGAATGAACTCAAAACTTCTTGAAATTGCCTCCAAAGATTAGAAATGATCTATAAAGGTGTTCTCAAGTGTTTGAAATTTTTTTAGAATTTATCTAATTATTTTTAATTAATTAAATTAATTAAAAGATGATTTTTAATTAAAATTAAATTAAGCTTTAATTTGATGTCAAATCAAATGGATTTTAATTTTCTTGAATTAAGGTTTAAATTCTAGTCAATGTGAGATATTATATGTAATTTTTTTATTTAAAATTTATTTATTAAAAATTTTAGAAGTTTTGAGCATAATTAAGGGTTTTATTTTGAATTGATTAATTTTTTGACTTAATAAATTTTAAAATTGGTAGGCTCCTATCCTACTATAGGTAGTGTCAATGTTTTTATGTATTATAAATTTAATCTCTATTAGATTTATATATGGACCTTAAGTTTTGCCTAAGTTCACTAAGACATAATCCTAATTATTATCCTTAATGTGCCACTGGGTTGTATAGGATTGAATTAATGTCACTCTAATCCTTTGAACACTAAAGTAAAGTGTCCTAATACCCTATGGAAGGATTTTATAGTAAATTATTAAAGTTAAAAGTTTGTTAGGAATCTTAAGCCCTTATGAACTAGTCACAAGGCTAACCAAGAGGGGGAGGAGGTGATTTGGATATTTAAAAACTTTTTTAATTAAAAAAATCTTTTTATATCTTGCAGAAGAAACAAATTAAATCAATAATAAAAAGATTAATTAGAGATTTCACCCAAGCAGTTAATCGTAGTAAAAATTTAGTGAGGAAAATAATTAGAAAGAACACATGAGATTTATAGTGGTTCGGTTCCAACCTGACCTACGTCTACTCCTCAGAGGCACCCTCCAAGTATTGTACTAAACCCTTAGTGACTCTCTTTTATCCCCCACAGCTAGACGGAGAAGCCCTTACAAAATCACTTTCACCTTCCCCAGTGCGGCGGAGTGGCCGGGTCCTTTGAAACCAAAGAGATCTTCTTTTTTCAAAACTTCCCTCAAGACTAACCTTAAATCTGGTGGTAATAAGGTTAAATCTTTTCGAAGCAACCATGTGAAACCCCCTCCTCACTCCCTTGAAACCCCCTCCAAAAATCTTCTCCCTCTCTCAAACTCCACCCTTTCTTCTTTCCCTTTCAAGTTCTCTCTTCAAGTTTTCTCCAAAAGAATGAAGTTTCAATGGTTGCCAAAGACACTTATCAAGTGCTTTGACAAAGCTTAAATAAAAGGCTTTGAAAAATCCTAGAAATTAATCTTTGAGGTAAATATCATCCAGAACAATCGCAGGATCGTCTCGTATGATGTGTCTAAAAAGAGTACTTTAGAAAATCCTAAAAACTCAATTTTGGTGCCAAATATCATCCTGGATGATCAAAGGATTGTACAATATGACGTGAAAATTTTGACTTGATAGTCCCGAACAATATCAGGTTAGTCCTAGATGATTAGTTTAAATTTATATAGATCGTCCAAGATGATATTATGGATCATCCTGGAGGATTAGAAGAAAAAATTTGGTATTTCATCTTGGATGATTTAGGAAATTCAAGTATGTAGGTAAACATTATATGGTATGATATACAGATTGTCCAAGATGATCTGATTGAATAATTTAATCATAATTAATCCCCTAATCATATGATCAATTTAGGGATTTATATTTATCATCTAGGATGATCTAGAACTTTTGGGATGATTAGAACAAAATTTTAGCCTTAAATTCTTGCCTAAATTATCATTGGTGTCTATTTTCCAAGATTATAATGAATCATCCTAGATGATCAAAATTATCCAGAATAATTAATTTAAATAGATGATCATCCTGGATGATATAAATCATCCAATACAATTAGTTCAAAACTTAAACTTCTGGTTTTGACTCAATCTCGCTCCCCCTAAGTGTGTATGTGAATGGCCACCAAACAAACATACACCCTTACAGGACATGACTCAAGAAATCAAAAATACATCCATGAATATTACAACATAACCTATTATACCTAATCTTGAGCCTTGAATCTTTATTAGATAGTGCATGGTATTCCTAAAAAGTTAGTACACACACAAATAAAAATTTATTGCAAATATATGTAGACAATAGGATGTGAGCCATAATATTTATTATCATCAAAATTATAAACGCATAAGCTCGAGTTGTAATAATCTCCCCTTTTTTTATGATGAAAAATATTGCTAGTTGAATTTATAAATTTAAAAACTTTTTCTCTTAATCTCCCCCTCACTAAGATAATTATATTAAAAATAGGGGAAAATAAAAAAGTTATTTTAAAAAGATTTTAAAAAACTACAAAATAGATAAAATAAAGTAAATACATGATGAATATATGCAACTTAAACATAAATAAAACCAGTTCTCCCCTTTGAAATTATCAAAAAGAAGAGAAACACAGAAAAAAAAAAACAAACAACAAAAAATGAAACAAGCACAAAAGATCAAACCAACCCTTGATTAGTTGAGGGTGATGGTAATGTTTAAGAAGAATCAATTATTTTTATCAAATTTTCTTAAAATGAGAAAGTTGCCTCTTGATTTTATTCAAAAAAAATAGTAAGAAGTGAATTAATCGCACTAAGATTCAGAAAGATTCAAAATTTGAATTTTATCAACCCTAGCTCAGGCTTCCTATAGGTTAAAGTCCTTTTTAAAACAAAAATCTAATTCATATATAAAATCAATTAAAAAAGTGATATGTTCAAACTTCTTTTCAGAAAAAATATATGATAGAATAATATTACAAAGTAATTAACCAAAATCATAATTTTCAAAAATAAAATGTTTGAAGATATCAAGTAGCATATGAATTCTACTAATATTTAAAGATTTGAAAGAGAAGGAAGCTTGATTTTTTGTGGACTCATTTTGTATCTCTTTTCAGTTGTTTAGCTCACTTTGCGCATCTTTTGATTTTTTGATACACTTTGTGTATCTTTTTTTTTTTTGGACATTGCGCATCTTCTCAGTTTTTCTTCTTTTTGGGTTCATTTTTTGCCTCTTGCCATTTTTGTGAGCTAGCTCCCTTTCAAAACCTTTAAAAACTCTCAGTTGTGGGGATATCTTTCATATATAAGAGAATAAAAACTCACTCTCTAATATAAGGAAGAGGAAACCACAAAATAGAATCATATTCATATGCTAAATGCAACAACTGAATCAAGAGAACTTGAAAGAGATTTAATGACTTTGAGCATTATTCATATGAGATAAATTTATATAAGAAGATAAGATAGATCTCAATTTCAAAGTCTAACTTTAAATTGAAATAGATTTTGCTTCAAAAAGAAAATACACCTCTAATGGAGTTAGACAACAGCAACAACAACAACATCAAGCCTTTATCCCACTACGTGGGGTCGGCTACATGAATCATTTTTCTCCATTGTGTCCTATAAAAGTTTAAATTCTCATTTAAATCTAATAAAGAAATGTCATTCCTAATATTTTCTAACCAATCCTTTTTGGGTCTGCCTCTACCTTTCTTAACATAAGTCAAATCTAATACCTCTACGCTCCTAACCGGGTCATTGGAAGGCCGCCATTTTATGTGACCAACCCATCTAAGGAGACTCTCTCTAATCTTATCTTCTACTAGAGCTACTCCAACTTTTCATCTATATGCTCATTTCGTATCCTATCTCTAAGGGTAAAGCCACTCATCCACCTGAGCATCCTCATCTCTGCCACACTTAACTTAGTATTATGCTTCTCTTTTAATGGCCAACATTTAGCACCATAAAGCATTAAAGGCCTCACTACCATCTTATAGAATTTTTCCTTAAGTTTTAGAGGTACTTTTCTATCATACAACAAGACCGATGCATTCCTCCACTTCAACCATCCAACTTGAATTCTACTAATAATATCCCTATCTATTTCACCATCACTCTGAACAATAGATCCAAGATATCTAAAATGTGTACTCTTATTAATGATTTGATTTTCCAAAGTCACAATCCCCTCACTAGGTCTATTACTACTAAAATTACACTCCATATATTCCGTTTTAGATATACTCAAGCGAAAACCTTTAGTCTCTATTGTTGACCTCCATAATTTAAGTTTACTTTCATGTCACTCTCTAGTCTTATCAATAAGAAGAATATTATCAGCAAAAAGCATACACCAAGGTACATCCTCTTGCAAATGTCTAGTGAGAACATCCATGACTAAAGCAAAAAGGAGTTAGAAGAAGAGATAAAATTATCAATGATTCTTCCTTTAACTTATTTAGGGAAGTCAATCACTACTTACTATTTTTTTATGTAAAAAGGAGGTAAAATTTTTATTTTTAAAAAATTTTGAGAGAAGTTAATTAATTCTCTTAAGGAAATATAATGTGAACAGTGATTTGTGTGTATAGATTTGAGATAAATCATAAAATCATATAAGAAAAATAAAATAGAATGATTACAAAAAAATATCAAAAAAAAACATTAAAAAAATGAACAAAACAAAATAAAGAACATATATGCATGCAATAATTAAACACATAAACACACAAACAAAACTTTATATTTCACTACCTTGCTCCTAGTCTGATTATTCAAAAACTAGGTCTGTCTAGGAGATTTTTTGCTTTTTATTATATGTCCCTTTTACAATTTACTTAGTTTTATCATTTTCCTTTGTAGGAAGAGTTTTCAAATTAGGGAACTAATTTTTCATATGCTCAGGTTTCTTACATCCAAAGCAAATAACGTTAATAGAAATCTTAATATACTTATCATTTTACCTTTGTTCCACTTTTGTTGATGCTTTTGCTTGTGTATTAGTAGGCTTTCTAATTTACTTTTTAAGTCATCACTTTCGTCATCTACTAAGTCACTTTTTTCTATATCTTCAATTTTTAGCACTATCATTTCACCTGTATCCAAAAGTCGTTGACCCAAACTTTGCTCGTAGATAATGAGTGAGCCAATCAAACTATCAATAGAATAATCATTCAAATTTTTTGATTCACATAAAAAAATAACTTTGGTATCAAATATATCAAGCAAACAATGCAAAATTTTATTGACCTTTTTAAAGTTTAAAAATCTTTATCTAAAGCATGCAATGATGTCACAATTTGAATAAATCTCATATACATATCTACGATCATCTCATATGGTTTCATATAAAATAGTTCATAATCATGCATTAAAATATTTAACCTAGATTACTTGAATTTACTAATTCCATCATATGTACTGTGTAATTTATCCCAAATTTCCTTCCCAATTGTGCATGTGGATTTTAACATATAATCTTCAGAATTTAATGTACAAAAAAAATAGTTCAAATATTTGGCATTCGATTGAGTATTTATTTATTCTACCCTAATCCATTGATTAAAATTAATATTAGTTTTAATTCCATATATTATATGTGATGATATAGAATAACCAGTTAGAATCATATGCTACATTCGATAGTCAATTGATTGCAAGAAAGTAGACATGCAATTTTTTCAAAAATTTAAAGTAATATTTTCAAATAAAGGTGGATAAGTGATTGAATATCCTTCCAAAATAATACTATTACAAAAATAAGCCATTGATCTTTTTCCAAAAGTATTCTAAAACTTTATTTTTGGATCCTCCTCTGATACCACTTGAAAATTTGTTAGAGATCTTAAGCCCTTATGAACTAGTCCTGAGGATATGCAAGAGGGGGGTGAGTTGGATATTTAAAAACTTCTTTAACTAAAATAAAAAAAATATCTTTTTATATCTTACAGTGGAAATAAAAAAATTAATTATAGATTTCACCCAAGCAGTTAATCATAGTAAAAATAAAGTGTTGAAAATAATTAGAAAGAACACATCAAATTTATAGTGGTTCAATCCAACCTGACCTACATCCACTCCTTAAAGGCACCCTCTAAGTATTACACTAAACTTTTAGTGACTCTCCTTTAGCCCACATAGCTAGGAAGAGAAGCCATTATAAAATCACTTCCACCATCTCCGGTGCGGTGGAGCAGCCTGGTCCTTTGACACCAAAGAGATCTTCTTCTTCCCAAAACTTCCCTCAAGATGAACCTTGAATCTGATGGTACAAAGGTGCAAGCTTGCCAGAGCAATCATATGAAATCCCCTCCACACTCATTTGAAACCCCCTCCAAGGATATTCTCCCTCTCTCAAACTCCACTCTTTCCTCTCTCCCTTTCAAGTTCTCTTTTTAAGTTTTCTCTAGAAGAACGAAACTTCAATGATTGCCAAAGACACTTATCAAGTGCCTAGACAAAGCTTAAATAGAGGGATATGAAAAGCCCTAAAATTAGTCTTGGAGGCAAATATTATCCAAGATGATCACAGGATTGTCCCGTATGATGTGCTTAAAAAGAGGGATTTAGAAAACCCTAAAAACTTAATTCTGGTGCAAAATATCATCCTGGATGATTGCAAGATTGTCTAGTACGATATGTAAAATTTAATCTGATAGTTCCAAATGATATCAGGATAGTCTTGGGCGATCAGTTCAAATTTTTACATATCGTCTAGGATGATATTATGGATTATCCTGGATTATTAGAAGAAAAATTATGGTATTTTATCTTGGACGATTTAGTAAAATCATGTATGTAGGCAAACATCATATGATATGATATACAGATTATCCAGGATGATCTGATTAAATAATTTAACCACAATTAATCCCCTAATCATATGATTAATTTAGGCATGATTTGTATTGATCATCCGATATCATTAGAATAAAATTTTAATCTTAAATCCATCCTTGTCTAAATTATCATTGGTGGCTATTTTCTAAGATCATAACAAATCATCCTAGATGATAAAAATCATTCAGTATGATTAGTTTAATGAGCTGATCATCTTGGATGATATAAATCATCCAATATGATTAGTTCAAAACTTAAACTTCTAGTTTTGACTCAATCTCACTCCCCATGAGTGTGTGTGTGGATGGCCACCAAGCAAGCATACACCCTTATGGGATATGACTCAAGAAATCAAAAATATATCAATGAATATTATAAAAATTATTACAACATAACTTATTCTATCTAATCTTGAGCCTTGAATCTTTATTGGATGGTGCATGGTATTCCTAAAAAGTTAGTACACACACAAACAAAAATATATTACAAATACAATTAGATATCAAGATGTGAGCCATAATTTTTATTATCATCAAAATCATAAACTCATAAGCTCGAGTTGCAACAAAAGTTATACGTCACATAGAGACTTATGAATTTAAATAATTTACTATAAAAATATAGATGCATCAAATTTAATTCAAGGCATTTAAGGATATAGGAAACATCCTCAAATGAAGCTCAATCCAATTTGATATCATAACCACACATAGTTTGACAATTATTCATATAAATCCATATACTATTGAAAGAAGTTTTTCCACAAACTATCCATGATCCTGGTCTGATTTTACTTTTCAATGTAAGAGAGCATCTAACTGATTCCAAAGAGCTTTAGCATGCAATTATGGGATTTAGATTGAATTCATTATGATTTTCTGAAAATCTAGTTTAAACTTTGACCTAGATATTTATAAATTCACAAAACTAATTAAGATTTCATCAAAAAGGTTTAAGAAAATTAGGGAAGATGAATATCAGACCATGTAATACCTCTTCCAAATTGTAGATTAAAAGGATTTACATATTTTTATTTAAAAATAAAATAAGGACTATTGTATACTTACAATAATAGAAAATACATTGCTCACAATTACATGAAATTATTTTTAAAATAAATTACATAAAAAATTAAAGAGAATGAACTGAAGAACTCAAAATTTGAGTACGAAATGGATTTTTTAGAAAATTTTGAAGTTCTAGGATATTTTTGAATTAATTTTAGTAAATTTTATAACATAGACAGCCGACAGCGTTAATTGGATACACAATTTCCTCATGGCAGTGACTGATAGGGCATACAGTTGGTTGCAATCAAGTGATGGGGATTACTTAATACGGATCCAACGGTTGAGATCAAGCGCTCAGTTGATCTCAATCCAGAAGGGTCGAATGATGGATATTACTCGCGCTACTTGAATGGAAGGTTAGGATTTAGCCACATAAAGATCTAGCCCTTCCGTAAGTTTGAATGGTCGAATTAGATCCACAGTTTGATTGAATCACAATAATTAATCTAAAATGAATAGATCCAATGGCTACGAGATTGACTTTTTCCTCCATTCACCCGTAAACCTTGGACCTACTTTTTTATCTATTTCTCTTAAAACATTGAATCAAATAGCATAATTATGAATAGAGATAAAATAAGATGTAGGAAAAAATGGGGAAGTGTTTTCTAAGCCTTTGATATAATCCTTAAAAGCTTATTTGAGAATTGAGATAATAACCTAGGGTTTTGATTTTACCTTGATTTAAATGATGGTTTCATGAATTCAAGATATGATTTAGCTTGTGGACCATCCTCACTCAATATTATAGAATACTTTGAGCTTGGGGAAGCTTCTATCAGATGCTCGCACGGCCAGGATGGATCAAGCTTTGGTTCTTCACTCTCCTCTCCATCAGGAGTGTTCCAAATGATTAAAAATCACCAAGGGAAAATAAAGGGTGCTCTAGTAATGAAGAAGGAAGCATAAAAGCTCTCAAAGAGCGATTGGAATATGTTTGAATGAATGTTTTATCCCCGTAGGAATATTCTAGCTACCAGTATTATTTTGGATGATCAAGATGCTTTAGATAAAGTCCTATGATGGGGACATCTGGATTAGGTCAGTAGAGGGCAGAGAATATGGTGTTTTATGTAAGGATAACCAATTGTCCTTCTCACATGGAGGGGACCATTAAGTTCATTAGGCCGAGCTAAGGGTTGTGCTAAGAGTTGATCTAGGTGGCATTAGTTGTAGAGAAGTTTCTAGAATCCTTTGGATGAGCTGGGCATGTCTGGATTGGAAGGAGATGGGTTGGGTGATTGGTTTGAACATTAAAACTAATTTGAGTTCTTACTGACTTTTGGACCATTCAATAAGAGTCCAGGTGGCTGAAGTGGCATCTATATCATGCCTAGAGTATATCCAAATGGCTGGATGGAGCTAGTTTTAAGTAAAGAAGTTGAATAGAGGAGTTTGACAATTTAAATGGAGCTTAGTTACTTTAACTAGTTTTACTAGTCAAAATCTGATCAAAATGATTAGGTTATAAGATGATATTCATTTGAAGATTAAATAGCATGAGCTAGAAAGCATTGAAATAATGATATAATTGTTTAAGTAAAAGGTCGAAGACATGTGGGGTTTTGACCATTCATGGTGGATTTGATCAAGTAAAACCTACTATGAGTTGACTCGTAGCTATGTTTGAAGATGTTAAAGTGATGCTTTGAAGTGGTCTTAATGGTTTAAAAAGTTTTAATTGAGCGTATGCAAGGAATGGGTTTAATTTTAACTGATTTGACCAATCAAACATCATTTTTTATTTGATTGAAGATGTGATTGAGTTTGATGTATGCAGGCTCATTGAATTTTAATTGAATGTTGGATTGATTGAAGTGTTGATTCAATGTTGTGTTGATTGAAAGCTGTATAATTAAAATGATTAATAGACTAAAATGTAGATTAATTTAGTTTTGATTAGAAGCTAGAGATTGAATGAAGGTTTGATCTATGGAATTATAGCAAGCAGGATATATGATTGATTTAAAGGCAAGGTGATTGGAACTTGACTGGCATTGAATTCAAATATTGATTGCAATTTTTGGTAGGTGATTGAATGTAGAAATTTGAATGAAGGCTGGAAGATTGATTGAATTTTTTGGTTGGAAGTTAAAAATATAGTTTGATTGAAGTGAGGATTAAACAAACTATTTAAACCTTTAAAGGGTATTTTTGTCATTTT
This sequence comes from Dendrobium huoshanense, assembly GCA_016618105.1. NCBI lineage: Eukaryota > Viridiplantae > Streptophyta > Magnoliopsida > Asparagales > Orchidaceae > Dendrobium > Dendrobium huoshanense. The sequence continues at coordinate 20,539,736 of CM028345.1, forward strand.
GACACCTAAAAACAAGGGGTCAAAGTGGGTCCACCAAAATGTAATATAATGCTTAAAAAGTCATAATAAAGGTCTGGATATGATCAGAAGATTTGGAGAAGGCTCCAAGGTCATGATCCACTAAGTAGTAGGTCTAGTGGCAAAGGCTATAAATATTTGAATCCAGTTTTATGGGTTAGAGGCCTCATATTGAGATAAAATTTGGAGGGTAGACTTTTGGGACATGAATAATCAATATAAAATTGATATATCATGAATCATGGGTCAATTAACTGAGGTCTGAAGTATTTAAGAAATCACTAGAAAAGTATTTCAAAATAAGGCCTCTGAATCTTAGATTTTGGTTTGAATTTTTAAATTTTTAGGTTTAAATTGGGTTTTGAATTTAAATTATTATAATTAAATTATCTAAATGATTTATGATCATTTGGATGATCATAAGTGATTAGATAGGGTTGAATCTAGATTGGAGGCTCGATCAAAGTTTAAATTGGGATTGAAATCTGGATATGCCTGGAGTTTGTATAGGTTTGAAGTCTGGGTTTGATTAAATTTTGAATATAATTGAGATATGGATTGGCTTGAGGTTATAATTGATTAGAGTTTTTTGATTGATATGGAGCCTATAATGATTTGGGGTTTGGATTAGTTTGGGATCTAATTTGATCTAGAGTCTAGGTTAATCTTGGGTTTAGATTATTCTATAGAGGGCATTCTCCATAACTAAGGGATTTGAACCTGAATGGGGAATATATTCCCAAATAATAAAACTAGGATGGTGCCATGAAGGGCATGCTCCATTACTAGTAGATTTAATCCTAAGGTATGAAAACACCATGACTCACATCTAACCTTAAGGAAAAGAGAGCTACAATATCTTAAGGGAAGGAAGCATTGCTTCTCATAGAATATTAGATCTAGAATTTGAAGCTAGGATGGTTCCACAGAGGGCATGCTTCATCACTAGTAGATCTAATCCTAAGGAAAGAAAGCATGACTACTCACATGATCGGGTTTGAGGTTTGAAAATAGGATGGTGCCACATAGGGAGTAATTGATCACTAATGGATCTAATCCTAAGGGAAGAAAGCACGATGGCTCACATATAACCTTAAGGAAAAGAAAAATGGATGATCACGTCGGAAGGAAGCATTGCTTTCCATAGAGGATCAAGTTTGAAGTTTGGAATTAGGATGGTTCCATAGAGGGCATAATCCATCACTAATGGATCTAATCCTAAGGGAAGAAAGCATGATGACTCACATATAATCTTAAGGAATAGAGAACTGAATGATCTTGTGGGAAGAAAGCATTGCTTTTCACAAAGGATCATATCTGAAATTTGAAACTGGGGTGGTTCCACAAAGGGCATACTCCACTGCTAGTAGATGATCTCGTGGAGAGGAAACTTGCTCCATACTAAGGATTGAAATTGGTTGATCATGTGGGGAGAAAACTTTTTCCATACAAAGGATAAGGTATTAATAATCATGTTGGGAGGAAACTTACTCCACATAAATGATTGGGTCGGGATACTGGAATTTGAGATTTAAATTTGGATGATTCTTGAATTTGACTTAATTTAGTTTTGAATTTGAAGGATCTTTTAATTTGAAATTTGATTTGATTTTGAATTTGGAGAGTGTTTTAAACTAGGACTTTTTTTGAATTTGAAGATCATTTGTTAATGTTGAATTTGATACTCATATGGCATGGTACTTCTTGAAGAGCCGCCCTAAATTTTAAAAATATTTGGTGGCATACTTCAGGTTTAATCAATTAATGTTTGAAATTCTCTCAAAGATCATCTCTATAAGAAAATGACATTTTTATGTTGATTTAAACTCTCTGAACAATCTCTCGGTAGGCTAAGATAGGCATCCAAAAAACTAGGACCAAGTATCTTACTTGGAAGGTTCTAAGTCACATTATCGTATCATGAGCTTGAACCATTCGGGCTTTGTACGACTCTAATTTTAAGACTTAAAGATGGTGCTCTGTAAGATCTCGAGATCCTCTAACTGGAGTCGGGCACTCTAGTCAACTATGATTTGTTTTTTTAATACAATTTTAAGCAAAGCAAACCACTCCTCTAGTGGAATTGATCTTAGACCTAGCATAGAGTGTGATTTTTTAGAGAATGCCTTGAAGGAAAAGATGTCTATGTACAAGGGCACACACATATTCCTCAAGGATAAGATTTAAATTTTTATCAGGAGTAGAAGATTCATTCTTTTTATTAGAAACTTTTCTCTCAACCAATTAGACCCTATCAGAATGACAAAAGGGGACAAGTTCAAAAGTGTAGTGAGAAGTGAATCGACTCCAACTAATTTAAAAATGTTTAAGGATTTAGGTTTCATTGACCCAAACTAAGTTCTAAAGAAACTGAACTGGGTTCTTCCTTATATGAATTTTGAATTAAAATTAATTTAAAATAAGTTTAAGTTGGATAGAGAAATTTGATATTTTCAATTTCCTTACACATAATTTTCTATCTAATAGTTATCATGATGAAGAATCTGGATTCAAGATTTTTCAAAGTCAAGTGATTAGGTGATTAGATTTTCTTTTGAGAATTAAGGATTTAAGAAGAATTAAGCCTCTCTATTATTCGTGGTGGTGCTCATTGCATATATTTTTCTTAATTTTTGGTTCACTTTGTGTATCTTTTGATTGATTTGGTTCTTTCACACATCTTTTGACCTTTTGATTGATTTTGAGAAGAGGTTTCAATTTCTTCAAAACCTTAAAATGATTATTCCTCTTTTTTTTAATGCTAGGATTATATCTCAAGTATAAGAGAAGAAGGTTAATTCTCTTAAATAAGGAAGGATAATCCTCAAGGCAGGACCCAATCTTTTAACAAGAGTGTCAGCTTGAATTTAAAAATCATTGAATAGACTCAAAGCATGTAAAGGATGCATACTATAATAGAAAATTTTAAGAAGGTTAATAAACTTTTCATTTCTAAATTTAACTTAAGTTTGATATAGATTTTAATTCAATAGTCAAATAATCCCACAAAAGCGGTGGAGGGAGGGACCTTTAAACATCAAGTAGATTCAACCACGACCCTCTCATGCTATTTTTGATTTAAAGTAGAAGTCAATTTCCACTAAAAAGTGAAATCAACTATCTAGAAAATTCGGACCCAATACACTTAAGAAATGATACATTTTTCCTTAAAATAATTGTAAATATAAGTGGCAAGACCTAATCAATATGGAATTGGATTCCTGTAATATCTTTGGAGGGAGAGATTTTTATGGAGTCTGCACTATCCCTAAAAGATGCTGCATCATTTTAATCCAAAGACTTATTGCGGTAGGACCACTTTGAAAATTAAATTTTTTGATATCACTATCTAATATAATTTTATATTCTTTTTCCTCTCTCATTACTAGTGACCTAGTGGTTAGTAGAGTGGAACCTCGAGCAGATTCTACACCTCCTCCTCTATAGATGATGTAGTGGGACACATGTAGTTATGTGACCTAACATCCTCTAGTAGAGTGGATGGGTCATATCCTTCAACTACGAACCTATGGCCTATTGCTGGTGATTCCTTAATTATGGCTTAATTGATCCTTTATGTTCAATAATCAAAATGTCATAAGGAAGGTCGTGTTGATATTCTCACAATCTTCCTCTTTTGGGCAACAGGAAGAGGGTGGAAATGATTTCCACCAATGAGGGGGTTTGTGTAAGAAGAAACAAATTTTTTATTGGCCTCAAATTTGACTTGCTTTAAGGCTTTAGTCTCAACGTTCCTTCTAGCCTTAATGACCTTCTTTCTGACTCTTCGAAGGTAGTTCTTCTTCTAATTCTTTTTAGCAAAAGGGAACTGGAACTTGACAAAATCTCAAACATAGAAGGTCCTTCCTTGATCGACATTGACTCCTGGCTAGTATCATCCCTAATAGTGGGCACAGTGGGCAAGGGGGTGACAATGACCTCCATTTTAGAGATGAGGGAGTCAGCTCCAAGCCCTAAGGTAAGCTCAACTCAACTAAGGGGACATCCTGTTGCATCGCGAAAGATAGGTGAATAAGTTTTTACCCATTAACTAATAGTTTGAGGTTCTAAAATCCCATTCCAAACTAAATTAAATTTCCATAGAGGACTTTTTTCACAAGCACATCTCTATTTAGTGAGAAGATGAGTTTTTCAGCCATTTGAGTATGCTTAATTACCTAGAATTAAGGAAAGGTGATTTGAATTAGTTAATTTTGAAAGAGAATTTTAATTTGAATTGGATTGATTTTTTTTTTTTTTTGATCTTGAACCTCAACATACTGAGTTTTCACCCAATATGAGGGTTTACAAAATTGATTAAGAAAATCTAGGGGAATCTGGCTCAACCCTCTTACCTTGCCAATTAATTTCAGCCTAAAATGTTGGAGTCTAAAATTAATAGAAGGATTGAAGATTGAAATTAAATTTGGAAAAGGTTGATTTTGCAGTGCATATGTTAAACTACAAGAGGGTGTTATTGAAGAACATATGGAAATGGACAATGGATTTGAATTATTTTGAAGGGAATTTTAAAATTTTGAAAATTTGATAGAATCTTCTCAAATTTATAAAACCCAATATGTTGACTCAACATAAGGGTTCTCCAAAAGTGACAAGAAAACTCTAAGAAGTAGGCTTGACTCGTTCATCCTGATAAGTGGTTTGGGATGAAATGTCAAAGACTGAGTTTTACTAGAGAATTTTGAATTTTAATTTTGAAATTGAAAGATTTTCTATAAGTTGTGAACCATAACATACTTAAAATTTGCTTGAGAATGCAAGTTTTAACAAGTTTAGGAGGTTTTTAATGGATTTGGCTTGACTCTTTTATTCTACCAATAAACTTGGAGGCAAAATATCAAAGCCTGACTTTGACAGAGGTTCCTCACTCACCTTTCTTTTGACATGTGTTATTGATGTTGGCCACACTCACCCAAGGATGAAATGGGTAGAGAGACCAATTGAAGGAAGGGTATTCAAAACTAGTGATGAAATAAAATTTGTACCACTATTAAAGAGGGAGAGAGATTTTTCCCAGTAGAGTTGCCATCTTTTTTGTTTGATTCAAAAAGTGTTGAAGTTTGTTTTGAAAAATAAATTTTCTTTGGGAGAATTTATTTATTTGAATTTTAATCTTGAAATCAAATACATCATTATTAACAATATATTACACTAAGAGGTAAATATGTCATTCCCTAATGGTTTCAATTTTCAGGATTGAAAGTTCATCCTAATTATCACAGTTAAATTTTGGAAAGAATTATATATAACCCTAAAAGGTCAAAATAATCATTCAATCAGGCATCTAACTATGATAATTTGGATAAAATATCATTAATATCATAATCAAAGTTATGATAATAATTGATATATTTTACTAAGAAAGAAAATATCAATCACTACTAATCATTTAAAAATGATGATAATGATCATCAAATTTAATTTTTCCAAAGAGAATTAATTAAATTTTTTAGAAGATTTATTTTTTTGAAAATTTATGGGTGTTTAAATATCCTATGAGCACAAGCCCTTAAAGTTAATTACATCATAGGAAACTGGAATTTCTTACGAATACTCTCAATTAAAATAACTTTCAAAATTTTATTCTGAGATTTCAAGTCTTAATGTCAAGGGAAGCAAGGCTGGAAATTCAATAGGGATTGGATCAAATTTGAGCACTTATTTCTAGAAGTCAAATGAGGAAAAGTAGGAGGTTCTTTGAGATTATGAAACATTTAAGAAGCACCCTAGCTTATCCTAAGTGTTTGACTTAAAATTTGGATTAAAAAAGATTTGAGTTTGAATTATCAATTTTATTACAAAGTTAGGATTAAAGTTTTGAAGGTTGATATCTTCTAGTCTAAACTTGCCACAAAACCTAAGTCTAAATTAGGTACTAAAAATCAATAACCTGAACCTAGCTAATATAGTGAAAATTTGGACTTACCCCCGCCTTGATTGGGGAGCTAGCTAACCATCTCGTCGCTTTAAAACCATGAGTCCAATCTCTTATACAAGAGGTGTAAGAATGTTGATTAAGTTTATTTTGATGAAATGAGGTTGGCATGTAGGGTAGGTTCTAATTTGGCCCCTTAACTTATGTTGGGTGATATGACACTTCAAATAAAATGCAATTAAATTCTTAGACACTTTTAAGTTTGTATCAAATGCAATGCATGTTAGTTGACTCGATGAAATTTTTAAACTAGAATGAAGAAGTTTTTTTTAAAAAGTCTCAAAAATATTTTATCTTTGAGATTGCACAACTTCCCCTTGATAGGACTGTAGCTTAATAGGTTAGGTGGCATGCTATAACCCATAGGTGGGGATGTGCCTAATAAGGTAGATAAAGTAATAATATGAATACATGTGACTCTTGGTGATCCAAGCTTACTTCTTAAATTTGTTAGAGTTCCTATCTAAACTTAAAGATTTTAAATTTTAATTAGAGTAGAAAAAGTTAATTCATACCCTCATGAGCCTCCAATCAGGTTCCATAATAAATCAAAGATCAACATGCAAAATTGCTAAAAAAACTACTAAAATCATGTAATCCTAATAAAAAAGTACATAAATAGTTAGTTAACCAGCTAAAGTGTGTGATATTGGCTGTATGATTTGGATATGTCCTATGTAGGGCAATTAGTTAAAGTTGTTTGATGTTCTAGCAAATTGAATGGCTTAAGAGAAATTTTAATTAAAATTTAAATAATAATGATTTAAAATTGATTTTAATGTGTATTTTTTAATTTTAAATGGCTACTACCTTTATTTCTCACCACGGCTGTGATATTTCACCTTCCATAGAGCTAAGTTAATAGCCTCGTACGTTAGGTTATCTAGTGGTAACCGATATAAGTAAGTGACATGAATTGATTAAGATTTGAAGTTTGATGAATTTTAATTAGAATTGATTGGATGCTAATTTTAATGTTAGATTAATGTTTTCTTGAATTTTAAATCATTTTTTAATTTTATGAATTTTTTTATTATTTAATCATTTAATTAAGGAGTCAAATTTTGACTTCTTGATTAATATTGAATCCTAGAAAGTTAGTATTCTTATTAAATATTTGACCTTAAGATGAGTAATTAGATATTAAATTTATTGGATTTGAATTTTTCTATATTTAAATATGTATGTTCGAAGTTTTGACTTAGATTTAAATTTAATGTTGAACAAATATTTGACTTTTTGGCTTTGACTGATTTTTTAAGGTTTAATATTTTGTAAATTATTTGATTTTAATTTAAGTTGAATGCCTTTGAGTTTAATCAATTTTGATTTTTATGGAATTTGTTATGATTTTTTAAAGTTTAACTACTTATTTGAATTATTTAATTGATTTAATTAAAGGGCTTTTAATGATTTGAATCTGAATGAACTCCAAACTTCTTCAAATTACCTCCAAAGATAAAAAATGATCTAAGGAGGTGTTCTCAAGTGTTTTAGAATTTTTGGATTTTTTTAATTTTTTTAAATTTATTAAATTAATAAAAAATTGATTTTTAATTAAAATTAAATTAAGCTTAAATTTCATTTGAAATCAAAGGGATTTTAATTTTCTTGAGTGAAGGTTTGAATTCTAGTCAATTTTTTTTTATTATAAGTAATTTGTTGATTTAAAAGTTATTTATTAGAATTTTTAGAAGTTTTGCTCTTAATTAAGGGTTTGATTTTGAATTAATTAATTTTTTTACTTAATAAATTTTAAAACCAGTAGACTCATATCCTACAGCTGGTAGTGTCACTATGTTTACATATTTCTAATTTCATCTATATTGGATGTATGTATGGACCTTAAGTTTTACCAAAGTTCACTATGACACAATCCTAATTATTATCCTTAATGTAACACTAGGTTGTATAGAATTTAATTAATGTCACTCTAACCCTTTGAATACTAATTAAAATTATATCATACAATCATGAGCAAAGTAAAGTGTCCTAATACTCTATGGAAAGATTTTATAGTAAATTATTAAAGTTATAGGTCACATAGTGAATTATGAACTTAAATTATAAGGAAAGATGCATCAAATTGAATTGAAGGCATTTAAGCATATAGGAAACATCCTCAAATGAAACTAAATCCAATTTGATATTATAATCATACATAATTTTACAATAATTCATATAAATCCATATACTATTGAATACAAGTTTTTCTCAAATCATATATGATCATGATCTAATTTTTTTAGTGAAAGAGAGCCTCTCACTGATTTCATAGAGATCTAGCAAGCAATTATTGGTTTTAGATTGAATTAGTTATGAATTTCCAAAAAATTAGGTAAAAGTAAATTCACAAAACTAATTGTGATTGCATAAAAAAGGCTTGAGAAAATTACGGAAGATGAATATCAGACACTGTAATACCTCTGCCAAATTTCAGATTAAAAGGATTTGTATTTTTATTTAAAAATAAAATAAGGATTACTGTATACTTGAAATAATAAAAAACACATTACTCAAAATTACTTAAAATTATTTTTAAAATAAAGTTCATAAAAAGCTGAAGACAATGGACCCAAGAACTCAAAATTTAACTAAGAAATGGACTTTTTAAAAAATTTTAAAGTTCTGGGCTATTTTTGAATTAATTTCAATGATTTTTAGTATATAATCAGTTGGCGATGCTAAGTGTATATGCGCTTTCCACATGGCGGTGATTGATAGGGCTGCACAAACGGTGGCGGTCAAGTGATGGGCATCACTTAACCAGTGCAGCATGATTCTAAACTATTACAACATGGATCCAATGGTTGAGAACAAGCCTCATTTGATCTTAGTCCAAAAGAATCAAATAGTGGATCTAATTCCCAAGGTTTGAAAAAAATGATAGGATTTAGCTAGATAAAGATCTGGCCCTCCAGCAGTTCCGAATGGTTGGATCAGATGTATAGTTTGATTTAACCACAACTGTTTATTTAAAATGAATAAATCTAACCATTGTGATATTTTCTCCTTCCTCTGTTCACCTGCAAACCCTAGGCCTATGTTTTGATCTCTTTCTCTTAAAATAGTGAATCATAGCTTTAAACTTTGAACATAGATAAAATAGGAGCTAAGAAAGAATGGGGAAGTTTTTTCTAAGCCTTTGATGCAATACTTAAAAGCTTATTTGAGAACCTAGATATTAACCTAGGGTTTAGATTTTACCTCGATTTAAATGATGGTTTGGTGAGTTCAAGATATGGTTGAGCTTGCAGACTATCCTCACTCAATATTAAGAAGAATTCAAGCTTGGGGGAAGCCTTTACAGGAGGATTATATGGTTAGGATGGATCTAGCTCTGGTTCTTCACTCTCCTCATCATCGGTATCATCCAAATAATACAAAATCACCAAGGGAATGTATAGAGAGCACTAGGAATAAAGAATGATATGTAAACGTTTTGGAGAGTAATTGGAATGAGAGATAAATTCAAAGGAACAATTTCATCCCCTTTGGCCTATTCCAACTGCCAGAGTTATTTTAGATAGTTTAGATGCTTTAGATGAAGTCCTGGGATGGGGGACATCTTGATTAAGCCATTATAGGGCAAAGAGCAAGCTGCTTCAGGTGAGGATGACCAGTTGTCTTTCTTATATGGAGGGGACCATTATAATTATTAGGTCAAGCTAGGGTCATTCTAAGAGTTGAGCTGGGTTGGGTTAGCTCTAGAGAAGCTTCTGGAATCCTTTGGATGAGCTAGGCAAGATTGGATTAGAAAGAGTGGGTTGGGTGACGAGTTTGACTGTTTAGAGCTCCTTTGAGTTCTTATTGACTATTTGACCATTCAATAAGAGTCCAAATGGATGAAATGGAATATTGACCATTCCTAGAGTATATCCAAATGGTTGGATGGACCTGGTTTCAAGTAAAGAAGTTGAATGGAGGAGTTTGACCATGTAAATGGAAATTAGTTACTTTCACTAGTTTTCATAATCAAAATTCAATCAAAATGATTAGGTTAAACCATGATATTCATTTAAAGGTTAAAAAGCTTGAGCTATAAAGCATTGAAGTAATGATATAATTGTTTAAGTGAAAGGTCATAGATACATGGGGTTTCGACCATTCATAGTGGATTTGACCAAGTCAAACCTACTATGAGTTGACTCATAGCTATGTTTGAAATTGTTAGAGTGATGCTTTTAAGTGGTCTTAATGAGTTAAAGAGTTTGATTTAAGTGTATTCAAGGAATTGGTTCAATTTGACCTGATTTAACTCATCAAAGTTTATTTATGATTTAATTGAAGGTGTGATTGAGTTTGATGTATGCATGCTGATGAATTTTAATTGAATGTTGGATTGATTGAAGTGTAGAACATTGTTGAGTTGATTGAAAGTTGTGTGATTAAATTGATTAATATTCTGAAATGTAGATTGATTGAAGTTTGACTAAAAGCTAGAGATTGACTAAAGGTTTGATCTATAGAATGATTGTAAGCAGGATATATAATTAATTTAAAGGCAAGGTGATTGGAACTTTGAAGTTACTAGATGCGCCAAGAGGGGGGTGAATTGGAAAAAACTTGTTGCAATAAAAATCCTAAACAAAAATTCTAATTTTTTTTTGTTTTTAAGTTTTTTACAAGAAAAATTTAACTAACACGGAAGCAATTATTTGAAAACAATTTGCAACAATGAAATTCTTTTTCTTTCACAATTATCACCAAGCAAATATAATGAAAATAAAGTGCAAGCAAAAATAAAAAGCGATAAGAAAAAAGCACACCAAAGTTTTATAGTGGTTCGGTCAAATCATGACCTACGTCCACTCCCCGAAGTCCTCCACTCAGGGAATTTCACTACAAAACTATAGTTCTCCTTTTTCTCCCTCAGCAAGGAAGAGAAGCCCTTACAAGACACACTTTGACCAACCCGATGTGGCGGAGTGCCAAATGCATTTCTCACCCTCCTGACGACGGCAGCGAACCTTCTCATTTTTCTCCCTCCTAGAGAAGGTAGAGTACCTTCAAGGACATAGATGTAGAAGAGTCTCCCCCTCAGAGAGCCTCCCACAAGTTCTTCTTAGGTCACAGGAGGAGCAAGATACAGCAAGAACGGAGCAACCGTGTGATCTCCCTCACCAAGCTCACCCTCTCCTTCCTCTCTCAAACTCCAAAAAATTCTCAAGAGCTCTCTCTCAAGCATTCCCTCTCTAACCACGTTCCCCTCTTTTATGTCACTCCAAAAAAACATTACTATTTTGATACTTAAAACAGGCTCCAAAATCCCTAAAATTTTCAAAGTAGCCGTTACTATCGTATAGTATGATTTACCATCGTATAGTATGATTTGTATAACAAGATTCTTCCTAGTACGAAGGTTTACGAACAGTTCAAAAATTTCTAAATATAGTCGTACAGTACAATTTACAATCATACGGTCTGATTACCAATGCTTCTGTTCATACAGGACGATAGCTGGGATGATCAAAATTCATCTCTGTACCTCATAGGGTACTACCTACTTCATACAGTACGAATAGTCAAAATCAAGGCATCATCCAGGATAAAGTTTGGGATGATCAAAACTCGTCTCTGTACATCGTATGGTATAATATGCATTGTATAGTACGATTAACCAAAATAAAAGATCATCTAGGACGAAGTATGGGACAATCAAAACTTATCTCTGTTCATTGTATAGTACGAACATATTCGTACAGTACGAGAACCAATCAGTGATTAGGTTGATTTATTCCGCTAATCACATGTTACTTTAAGTAAGTGTTCAAAATAAATTGTACAATGTGAATTACTTCGTACAGTATGTACAACTAATAAACTTACTTAAACTAATCTGGTGGCTAGGGTTTTGGATTAGTAACACATCGTACAGTACAATACAAATTGTACAGTATGACCTGTTCACAGAATATGATTCAACCAGATCAGATCATATAGTATGATATAAATTTGTAAAGTACGATCAACATAAAAAATATATATATTTCTTTTAAAACCCTATCCCCCTGTGTGTGTGCATAGTTGCTCAGACTTACATGCAGTTTATGGCCACACTCAAGAAAAGAGAAAATAAAATAAATAAAAAATTATAATAATACAGACTCACACTCCTACTCTACCCATTCTTGAGTCTTCCTATTATCCTGAGTAACTTGTGATCTTCCTGAAATATTAGTACTCACAGATAATAGCATAAATCAATGATATTCAATGAATAGTAGTTCATGCGACATTATTTGTCATCATCAAAATCTCAAACTTGGGGTCATCGATTGCAAGAATCTCTCCCTTTTTGATGATGTCAAATAATAGTTTTACAAGACATTTATTATTATTATTATTATTATTAATTAAAAACAACACAATATAGACAAGAAAAGAAAGTAGGCAAAGAGAAAAAAGATATTTGCATTTCATTGAAACATAGGGAAACATGAGCAAACTACAAACAGACTTCTCCCCCTTTTGACATCACCAAAAAGGGGAGACACAAACAAAACTAAGAAAAAAAGTATAAAATAGATACACTTCAAAGAGGAGGATCCTGATCACTTGGAGGTGGACGTGGGTGTAGTTGGAAATATTGAAGGATTGTGTCAAAATGGTGATCAATAGAAGTGAAGCGCTCCCCAAACCATCGCATGTCTTCATTGTGTTGCTGATGTTGTTCTTATATGTGTGTGTCAAGATGAGTCTGAAGTGATACAAATCTATTTTCATGGCTTATGTTTTGATGATTGACAAACACTATTTCTCTTGGACTACTTGTTGCTTCAACTTTTTCAGGAATTGAAGATCGGACGAACAGACGAAGCTAGTTCAGGATTGCGTAGGTTTAGGGTTAAGTCAGTCTGTACTTTTGTTTTTCACTTCTTGAGTCTACTTGTAATGGTCAAAGAGACTGATGCTAAGAAACCCTACACACACACACTTGAGAGACTTAGAATTTCTGTTTTTACTCATATCGGCCAGGACAATTTTTACATCGTCCTGAACAATCAGGCTTAAAACAGAAAGTCTAAATAAGAATTCTTAATTAAGGCAGCCGTCATTAACATATTGGCCTAGATAATACGTGTATCGGCCAGGACGATAAGCTCAAAATAGAAAGAAGTTGCAGTCATAGACAATTAAGGTATACTGTATTTTAAATTATCGGCCAGGACGATCATTGATCGGCCTTGACAAAATTCTCAAATTATGCCTTAATTGATCAGGAAATCAAGGGAGTAATTAAGGATGATTGATACGATCATATCGTCCTGGACGATCGCAGGATCGGCCAGGACGATCCATTCAAAAACCTTAAGTTACTTCAGGATGATAAATATTGGCCAGCTCGTATTCAGGGCGATGCTCTGGAAGATTTTCCTCTAATTTGAACTGATCGGCTGCGACGATCGTAAGATCGGCCTGGATGATCAAGCCAATTTTCAATCGTCCAGTTTTGCATCCAGGGTGATGCTCTGGCCGATCTTCTGAGTTTTGTACTGATCGGCCAGGCCGATGTCCATATCGGCCTAGATGATATTATCGGCAACTTGCAATTAATGAGCTCCTTTGAAGCTCTTCTATTTAAAAGCTCTTGTTCAACGTTTTTAAAGACCTTTGGCTGTTGCCTTGACCTGAGAAGGCCTTGAGGAGAAAAAGAGAGAGAGGGAGAGAGAGAGGATCTTGTGAGGGGGAGTTTGTGAGGGGATTCATAAGAGTTGCTTCAAGGATCGCTCTGCTTATTCTTCGTCTAGAGTTTCTCAACTGTGGAAGGGTCGGTAGAGGTAAGGAGTTAGCTTTTGGTTGTGGTTCTCTTCCAGCTTCAGGAGGAAGCAAAAGGAGGTAGGTTCTTTGTATTGTCGGGGTGGCAAAAAGGAGGTGCTTTGTAAAGGCTTCTCCGCCTAGCTATGGGGGCTAAAGGAGAGTCACGTTTGTAGTGTAATACACGGAGGGCGCCTCTGGGGAGTGGTCGTAGGTCGAGTTGACCGAACCACTATAAATTTCTGTGTTCTTATTTTCTTGCTTCCGCACTTTTATTTCTGCATTTATTTTTGTGGTGTGATTTTGGTTTATGTGATTTTTATTCTTTATGAAAAGAAATTTTTATAATATCAATTCACCCCCCCCCCCCCCTCTTGGTTAGCTTGGGCCAGTTCTATATGGCTTAACATCCCAAACGAACTTTCAAGTGGTATCAAAGCCGGATTCAAAAATTTAAGTTTGAAAACTTTTTGAATTTGATCCATGGCTAACCTTGGGAATCGTAACACTACATAAAGATATTCTATTACCCGACCTCCCCTGTTCGATAACCTACCTTTTGATTTTTTTGAAAACTCGCATGTCAACGTTTTTACAATCTATAGATTATTGCATGTGGATGCTTATCAAAGAAGGTTATTCTCCACCTTCTTGTGAAATTAATGGTGTTAAAACTGAAGTTGCTTTTACTGAATAGACTTTCGATGAACAAGATTTAGCTTAATTGAATGCAAAATGTTTGAACTAGTTTTTCTGTGCTTTAAAATCTGAGGATTACATGCGTGTCTCCACTTACAAAACTGGTAAAGAGATTTGAGATAAATTGTGCATCACCTATAAAGGTACGAATGAGGTTAAATAATCCCATTTGAATATTCTCTTGCATGACTATGAACTTTTTTGTATGAAACCTCATGAATCGATTTCTAACATATACACAAGGTTTACTCAGATAATTACTTCACTGCATGCACTAGGAAAAGAACTTTCAAACTATGAAAAAGTTAACAAGATTTTGAGATGTTTGACTTCGTCGTATGATGCTAAAATCACTGCAATCACTAAATCTAAGGATTTGAACACTTATTCTATTGATAACTTACTTGGCTCACTCATTGCTTACGAGCAAGGGGTGAATCAAAGAAATCTTGATGCAGGTGAGAAGAAGAAGGAGAAAACAGTTGCATTAAAGGCGCACAAATTGGATTCTGAATCTTCCGAGTCTGAAAACGATGAAGTTGCCTTCATCACAAGGCAATTCAAAAGCTTTCTAAGGAAGAAACAAAAGCATCATCAAAATTGGAGAAAAGGTAAGGATCATAAACATGTTAAAGATTCTTCTGATATTATTTGCTATAATTACAGGAAACTAGGACATGTGAGAACTGATTGCCCGACACTTTAAGATAACACAAGCAAGGAAAAGATTGAGGAGAAACCTAAGTTCAAGAAGGACAAGAAGAGAATCCAAAAGGCTTTCTGAGCGGAATCTGGTAATGACTCCTCTGAGACTAAACTAGAAGAAGAGACTACAAACTTGTGTTTAATAGGAGAAGATCAAAGTGATGAGGAAGAGGTATGTAAACCAACCTATGATGAACTATTTGAGATTTGTGAGAAAATACATGCATCATACAAAAAACTCAAGAAAACTCATGCTAGCCTAAAATTAGAGCTTTTAAATTTACCAAAAGAGCATGAAGTTTTTCTCAAAGATCATGCAACTATTGATTCAAATCACATGGCTCTTCTTGATGAATTTGATGATTTAAACTAAAAGTATTTGGAATTAATTGATGAAAATAATGCATTAAAAGTTTCACACACCTCACTTAAATCTGATCTTAAGAAATCTAAAGAGATTGAGAAAAAGTTGAGGATTGATAATGATATATTAAAAAGAACTAACTTGAGGATTCAAAATGATTTTGATACATGTAAGAAAAATCAGATGACATCTACTTTTGATCCTAAGCCAGAACTTAGGAATAGGCATTATAACTCAAATCATTTAAGAAACCCTTTTCCTGGAGTTAGATGTTTTTCATGTGGCATGCTAGGACACATCTCACACACTTGCACCGTTCACCGTAGTACACATTGGGTGTAGAGACCTAAGATGCATGATTCACAACTTACCATACCTGCATTGCATTCTACTTTTCCTAAGAAGGGGCCCAAACTTGTTTGGGTTCCTAAATCTGACTGTTGTTAAGTTTTGCAGGAGTGCTCTCACCAAAGACCTTGTGGGAGCATGGGATAACTGGACATATGAATGCTCGCAGCTCATACATGCTAAAACCTGCTGCTTCAATAATTCCTTGAAATGTGTTTTGTTTTAGTGTGTTTTATTTTTGCTTTGTTTATGTTTTTTTGTGTTTATTTTCACTTTGCTTTTAAAATTGGCTTTCCATATATTAAATCTTTTCAAGATTTTTTAGATTTTGAAGTTTTGAAGATTGTGTTTAGCTTTTCTAAAATTGGTTAAAGGAAGAAACACCGTTGATGGTTTCCCTCCTTCCAACCTTATTTATTGGTATGACTTTCTTCTCTAAACAAAAGCCTAACTCACTTTAGCCAATGGTTTTTGAAACTAAGATTCTTCTTATCTTGCTATAAAAAATCTATCTTATGCATAATATCCAAAGTTCTTATATATCTCTCAAGTTATTTGAGATCTTGCCCTTGCACTGATCATATGATTCTTTAGTTTTGTTTTGTGGGTTATTCTTCCCTATGTTAGAGAGAGAGCTCATATTCTCTAATATTTGGAGGATATACTCACAACTGAGCTTCTTTTAAGAGTTTGCAAAAGAGCTTTTAGCTTGCAAGAATTAAAAAGAAAAGAGGCCAATGACACCAAATTGAAAAAAAAAAATATATACACAAATATGTATCAAAAATCAAGATGCTCAAAGAGCCAAATCAAAGATACAAGAGGCATAAAATAAACCCACTAAAAAGCAAGCTATCCTCTCTTTTTAAAACTTTTAAAACTTAGAAGAACTTATGGGTTATATGAAACTTATGGGTTATATGAGATTTTTTCAAAGACTTGATTTCAAGTTTCATGATTGAGAAAAATTACTTTGTTTTATTATTTATGAGATTCTTTTTGTAAACAAGTTTTGATTAAATCTTCTTTTTGTCTTGATTAGATTTATTCTGAGTTAAGCCCTTTTGTTTTCAAAAGAAAATTTGTACCATAAAGAATGTCTGATCTAGGGTTTACAGAATCGGATATTTTACCTTTGTCTGATTGGGATTGGCTAAACTCCTTGATCTTGTGGAATTCTAAAATTTAAAACTTCTCATATGATACCTCCATAAAATAAAAAAAAATAAGAAAAATTAAAATTCAAAAATATTCATTTTTTTTTCTCGTTGTGTTTTTGCTTTCTTTTACTGTGTTTTTTGTATGTTTTTCTTTTGTTTTATTTTTTTTTAGGGCCTTGATCATCACCATCTTTTCTTTGGTTTCATTTTTTAGTCACATCGTCCTGGCCGATACTTTTATCGTCCTGGATGATAGGATAAAATCACTTCAAATTCCATCTACTGGTCTTTTCTATGCATGTTGTAAGTCATCGTCCTAGACGATACCATATCGTCCTGGATGATCTGATCGAACTCTGTTGCAATCATGATGATAGTCCTGGCCGATAGAATATTTCGTCTGGCCGATGCATTTTATGTGCATCGTCCTGGCCGATACACTGGATCGTCCTGGATGATCCACGTGTCAACACGTTCGAATCTTTAAAATCAACTCCGGATGATCCATTATTGGACAATCGTCCTGGTTGATCCACTGATCATCCTGGACGATACACGTGGCATAGATTTAAAACATTTTAACTTCGGCTGGTACGATCAATTATTATGCATCGTCCTGAACGATACACCTAATCGGCCCGAAAAATCTGCTTTTCACCAGCAACTGCAGCATGACCAGGACATCGCCTGGTTCAATGCTCAGTTCACCACACTTGCCAGTTACTTTCAGCAGCCACCTCCACCACCTCCATCAGACGATCAGGATCCCTTGTTTCTTTAGTCTGTGTTTTCTGTTGTTTGTTTCCTTTTTTATGTAGTTTGCTTTTTAGTTTTTTTTTCTCTCTGTTGTGGTGTTGTCTTTTGTGTATCTGGACCCTCTTTTTGTGATGACAAAAGGGGCAGCAGGGTGTGGTAGGAAACATTGTTGGGTTTGTAACTTTGAAATTCTAATGAACTTTTTTTTGAAATTTTCCTACTTGTGTTTGCCCTCATCAAAAAGGGGGAGATTGTTACAAATCTATTTTCATGGCTTATGTTTTGATGATTGACAAACACTATTTCTCTTGGACTACTTGTTGCTTCTAACTTTTTCAGGAATCGAAGATCGGACGAACAGACGAAGCCAGTTCAGGATTGCGTAGGTTTAGGGTTGAGTCAGTATGTACTTTTGTTTTTCACTTCTTGAGTCTACTTGTAATGGTCAAAGAGATTGATGCTAAGTAACCCTACACACACACACTTGAGAGACTTAGAATTTCTATTTTTACTCATATCGGCCAGGACGATTTTTACATCGTCCTGCACGATCAGGCTTAAAACAGAAAGTCTAAATAAGGATTCTTAATTAAGGCAGCCGTCATTAACATATCGGCCTGGACGATACATCACTTTGCCTTTGACTCACCCCTTGCTCATACGCAATAAGTGAACAAAGCAAGTTATCAATAGAATAAATGTTTAGATCCTTAGATTCAGTGATGACAGTAATTTTTGCATCGTAGGAGCTAGGTAAGCATCTAAGAATTTTGTTAACTTTTTCATAATTTGAAATTTCTCTACCTAATGCATACAGGGATATCACAATTTGGGTGAACCTAGTGTACATGTCAGATATTATTTCGCTAGGTTTCATATGGAAGAGTTCATAATCATGCAACATAATGTTAAGACTAGACTGTTTAACTTCACTAGTTCCTTCATACGTGATGCATAGTGTATCTCAAATCTCCTTACCAGTAGCATAGGTAGAAACTCTCATATAATGTTCAGACTTTAAAGCATAAAAGAAATAATTTAAGCACTTCGTATTTAATTGGGCTAATTCCCTATCCTCATTGCTTCATTCATTAAAAGGCACTCGAGTTTTCACTCCATTCATAATTTTAAAAGGTTCAATGTAACCATCATTGACTGACATCCGCATGCGATAATCAATAGACTGTAAAAAACTAGACATTCTAATTTTCCAGAAATTAAACGGGATATTATCAAAAAGAGGTGGATGGGTTATTGAATAACCCTCCGCGGTGTTATGATTACCAAAATGCGACATGATCATTTTTCAAGGTTTTCTAAAACACTATTTTTGAAACCCTTCTCTGATACCAATTGAAGTTATTAGATGCGCCAACAGGGGGGTGAATTGCGAAAAACTTGCTGCAATAAAAATCCTAAACAAGAACTCTAATAATTTTTTTTTGTTCTTAAATTTTTAACAAGAAAAATTTAACTAACGCGGAAGCAATTATTTGAAAATAATTTGCAACAATGAAATTCTTTTTCTTTCATAAATATCACCAAGTAAATATAATGAAAATAAAGTGCAAACAAAAATAAAAAGTGATAAGGAAAAAGCACACCAGAGTTTTATAGTGGTTCGGTCAAACCATAACCTACGTCCACTCCCCAAAGTCCTCTACTCTAGGAATTTTACTACAAAACTATAGTTATCCTTTTACCCCCTCGGCAAGGTGGAGAAGCCCTTACAAGACTCACTTTCACTAACCCGGTGTGGCGAAGTGCAAAGCACTTTTCTCACCCTCCTGGCGACGGCAGCGTACCTTCTCATTTTTCTCCCTCTTAGGGAAGGCAGAGTACCTTCGAGGACACGGATGTAGAAGATTCTCCCCCTCAGAGAGCCTCCCACAAGTTCTTCTTAAGCCACAGGAGGAGCAAGATGCAGCAAGAATGGAGCAACTGTGTGATCTCCCTCATACTACTTCTCCCTCACCAAGCTCACCCTCTCCTTCCTCTCTCAAACCCCAAAAACTTCTCAAGAGCTCTCTCCCAAGGATTCCCTCTATAATCACATTCCCCTCTTTTCTGTTACTCCAAAAAACATTACTATTTTGATACTTTAAACAGGCTCCAAAATCCCTAAAATTTTCAAAGTAACTGTTACTATCGTACAGTATAATTTACTATCGTACAATACAATTTGTATAACAGGCTTCGTCCTAGTACGAAGGTTTACAAATATTTCAAAAACCTCTAAATATAGTTGTACAGTACGATTTACAATTATATGGTACGATTATCAACGCTTCTATTCATACAGGACGATAGTCGGGACGATCAAAACTCATCTCTATATATCATAGGATACAACCTACTTCATACAGTATAAATATTCAAAATCAAGGCATCGTCCAGGATGAAGTATGGGATGATCAAAACTCATCTATGTACATCGTATGGTATCATATACATCATACATTATGATTAAGCAAAAATAAGAGATCGTCCAGGAAAAAGTTCGGGATGATCAAAACTCATCTATGTTCATCGTATAGTACGAACATGTTCGTACAGTACGAGTACCAATCAGTGATTAAAACCTTGATTTATTCCACCAATCACGGGTTAATTTAAGTAAGTATTCAAAATAAATCATATAGTATGAATTACTTTGTACAATACGAGTGGCTAATAAACTTACTTAAATTAATCTGGTAGCTAGGGTTTTGGATTAGTAACACATCGTACAGTATGATACAAATAATACAGTACGACATGTTCACATAATATGATTCAACCAGATCAGATCGTATAGTATTCGTACAGTACGATCAACATAAAAAAATCTACATTTTTTTTAAAAAACCTCTCCCCCTGTGTGTATGCATAGTTGCTCAGACTTATATGCAGTTTGTGGCCAGACTCAAGAAAAGAGAAAATAAAATAAAAAAAAAATTACAATGATACAGACTCACACTCCTACTCTACCCAATGTTGAGTCTTCCTGTTGTCCTGAGTAACTTATGATCTTCCTAAAATATTAGTACTCATAGGCAATAGCAAAAATCAAAGATATTCAATGAATAGTGGTTCAGGCGATATTATTTGTTATCATCAAAATCTCAAACTCGGGGTCATGGATTGCAACAAACTTGACTGGGTATTAAATGATTGAAATATTGATTACAACCTTTGGTTGATGATTGAATGTTGAAATTTTATTGAAGATTGGATGTTTGACTGAATGTGTTGGTTGAATGCAAAATGAAGGTTGATAGAAATTTGATTGAAGTGAGGATTGAAATGATTATTATAACCTTTAAAGGTTATTTTGGTCATTTTGACCCCTGGTCAACTGGTGGTCAAATTTGGTCCACCAAAATATAGTTTAATGCTTAAAAAGTCATAAACAAAGGTTTAAATGTGATCATAAGTTTTGGAGAAGGCTCCAAGGTTAAGATCCACTGGGTGGTAGGTCGTAAATATTTGAATGTTTTACACTCTTTGAGTTTAAATCCAGTTTCTAGGATTAAAGGTCTCATATTAAGCTCAAATTTTGATGGTGGTAGTCCATAGTGAATTATCTAATCAATATGCAATAGATAAATCATGAATCTGGGATCATTTTGACTGGGGTTTAAAGTATTTGCAAATTTATTGGAAAAGGCTTTCATGATAGGGCTTTACACCTTAGATTTTGGTTTGAATTTTTGGACTTTAATTGGGTTTTGAATTTGAATTATTAGAATTTAATTATCTAAATTATTTATGATAATTTGAATGATCATTAGTAATTAGATAGGATTAAATCTAGATTGGAGGCAAGCTTAAAGTTTAAACTAGGATTAAGATCTGGATAGGCCTAGAGTCTGGATAAGTTTAAAGTCTGGGTTTGATTGAAGTTTAAATTGAATTGAAATCTAGAATGTCTTGAGTTCAGGATTGATTTGAGGTTTGATTTATATAAATCCTAGATTGATATGGGGTCTGGATTGGTCTGGGGTCTAGATTGATCTGGATTCTAGGTTGATCTAAGGTCTAGATTTATCTAAGCTCTAGATGGATCGTAGGGATTGGATTGGTCCTAGTAACTGTTGATTCTTGTTGAATCTTGATTAGGTTGTTACTAAGCTAATGTGTCAAGGTTAACTAAGAGGGGGGTGAATTTGTACTTTTAAAAATTCTCTTAGATTTTAAAAGTGAAACTAGTTGATTCATAAATCAAGTTAATTAAGTATTTAAAATAAAACTTTTCAACCACAAAAAAATAACTTGCAGTAAATAAAATGCAGAATTTAAATAACATAAAGATTTATAGTGGTTTGGTCAAGCTCGACCTACATCCACTCCCTGAAGACTCCCTCTTCAAGTATTGCACTATTACCAAAAGTGTCTCTCCTTTTACCCCCATAGCAAGGTGAAAAAACCTTTGTAAGAACTCTCTTCCACCAATACCCGGTGCAGCAGAAAACCATCATCCTTTCACACACTCCAAGTGTAGGCAGAGAAACTTTATCCTTTCACATCCTCTAAGTGTAGGCAGAGTAACGTCGGTTGTTCGCACTCTCCAAGTATAGGTAGAGAACCTTCATCCTTTCATACTCTCCAAGTGTTGACAAAGAACCTTCATCTTTTCACACTCTCAAAGTGTCAGCAGAGAACCTTCATCATTTCACACTTCTTAAGTGTCGGCAGAGAATCGGATCTTATCAGAAGATCTTCTCACGAGCAATCTAGAAAGACAAGAGGAAGAGTGATGACCATAATTACAAGGAGATCCTTACCTTTGAGTAACCTTGTGAACCCTTCACACTCCACTTGCAAGAAATCTCTCTCAAACACTCTCTCACACTCTCTCCTTCAATTGCCCTTAAAAAATCATGTAGATAAGATAGATAAGATTTTTCTCATGTTAGTTTTAGTAGAACTTTTTTACAAAGACACAAAAAATCATCCAAAAAACAAAATTTTTTAATTTTGAACGTTTACAATCGTATGTTCGTACGTATGAATAGTTCAAATATAAAAGCATATGAACATGTTGTGACTCAATATGAAAATATTTTGTACGCGATCATTGTCCAATTATGAACTAAGTTCATCCGGGACGAACAGAAAAATTTCCAAGTTTGACTGTACGAAACATTAGAATGAAATGAGTATTAACGGACCCAAGACATTCATCCTAGTACAAACTTAGGATCGTCTCGTACAATCTTCATTCGAGAAAAAAATAGAGGCGTTCATCCTTGTACGAACACTAAGATCGTCCCGTATGATCTTCGTGCTAGATCAAAACAACGGCGTTCATCCCTGTACAAAAATTGAGATAGTCCCATACAATCATGACTTAGAAAAAAAATTCATGCGTGAATGAAATCGAGACGTTCATCCCTATACGAAGGTGGAATCATCCCATACGATCAATTCTTGAGAACGAACCTGAGATGTTCATCCTTGTATGAAACTGGGATCATCCCATATGATACTTAGAAAAAAAAATTCATTTATGTTCATTCTATTGCTCATTGGGGAAAAGTAACTGATCAGATTGTCCCGTATGAAGTGATATCATACAGTACAATCAGTTTAAAAATATGAATTTTAAAACTCTCCCCCGATGTGTGTGTGCCCAGTTACTCAATTACAATGACACACTCTAAGACTTAATAAAATGAAAAATATAGACTTTAATAACAATAAACTCTAAATTGATTTTGATTTGAAGTCTTCAACAATTCGGAGTATGATTTCTTTGAAATGTTAGTACACACAAGAGAAAAACAATTCTTTCAAAATGTGTTACGAGAAATAATAATCAAATCAATAATATTTGGAATTATCAAAAACATACAAGTTGTAAGAATATCAATCATGCAAAACTAAGTAGCAACTTTCTCAAAAACCTCCCCCTTTTAATTGATGACAAAATAATTATTGTTTGAATAAAAATTTAAAATCCTAAATTTCTCATTTAACACCCCCCCCCCCCTAAATGAGTAAGCATGAGAATATAAGGGAATTTCTATTAAGAAAATACCATTTTTTTATTTTTTTTAATTTAAAAAAAAAAAAACACACAAACAAAACAAAACATAAGACAAAGCACTAGGCACAAAGCAAAACATAAGACAAGAAACAATCAAATGCAAATACAAAAAATTAAATGCAAAACAATAGTTCTCTCCCTTTTTTACAAACAACAAAAAGTGAAGAGGAAAAAACAAAATAAATATAAGAAGTTATATGAGAAACCTTTGATATTGATCTTGAAAGAGATTGATTTATAATTGCAATAATAACAAGATTATAATTCAATGATGAAACATTACTTGGGCATATCCCATATAATAACAACATGTATATAAGCAAAACATTCTATTGTAATGCACGAAACTACAGAAATTAATGTATGTGTAATTCCTTTAATCTATTCTTGAGATTCTTACCAAAAGTTTGAACCAAAGAGTTGCAGATAGCTCTAAATATTGATGCTCCACAATAAAAAGTGATCTTTGGAATGTTCATACATAAACATGTGTGTAGGGGTTAACAACATTTATAATATAATTTCTCTAATACATAAATGTGTACAAGCTCTAAAAGATTTAAAAAAAAACAAAAACAAAAAAACTATTGAAATCATTATGTCAAAGCTTGTACATATCAATACACAGCTATGTATTAAGATAAAAAAAATTAGAAATTTTTTCTACTATACAGCTGTGTACAAGCTCCAAAAGATTTAAAATGAAAAAAAAAAACAAAGAAAGTGTTGAAATTATTATGTCAAAGCATGTACCCAGCAATATACAGTTGTGTACTAGAATAAAAATAATTTTTATAAAAAATTTCCTAATACACATTTTTGTATAAGCTCCAAAAGATTTAAAATGAACAAAAATAATAAAGAAACTATCAAAATTGTTATATCAAAGCTTGTACACAATAATACATAGCTGTGTATTAGGATAAAAATAATAACTTCAAAAAAAAAAATCACTAAAACATAGATTATATAAGCTCCAAAAGATTTAAAATGAATAAAAACAATATAGAAACTATTAATATTATTGTATCAAAGCTTGTACAAAGAAATACACAGCTGTGAATTATAATAAAAATAATATTTTATAAAAATTTTGGAAATGCACAGCTATGTATTAGGATAAAAATAATATTTCACTTATACAAGCTCAAAAAGATTTAAAATAATAAAAAAATAACACATAAAACCCACATTTCTAACATAATTACCCTTATACATAGTTGTGTACAAGTGCAGAAAGAATTTAAAAGTGGAAAAAAATACCAAAGCATAAAGTTTTACAAATTTTTTTGAACTTTCAAAAATTTATAATTTTACATAAAGTTTTATACAGTTTCTGTACAAAAGCATGCCTCTTTTGTGCTTTCAAATATTAAAAATTGAAGAATACACCATAATAATCTCCATATGAATGGCATTAGCCGATTTGCAGTTTATACATAAAGGCAAAAAGTGAAAGTCCTCCTAAACCTTAAATCCTAAACTCTAGCAAATATTGTGAGATAAACTACAAACAAAGTATGTAGGTTCTTCATTTCAACATATATATCTAGTAATAGAGTATCACTTTGGGGATAAATCTGGCCTTACGAATATGTCTGATGGAACCCTAATGCAATCATTGTTCAAAAATGAAGAACGCCTGAATTGAGAGGAGAGCAACCCTTCTTTGATGATGGAAAGTGACCTATCTCCGAATGTCGGGACTTTTTGTTTACCTTGATTTTGAAAAATTTTCATCTCTAGACCATTGGACCGGGTCGGGTCATTGGGATGCACGTGTTAGCATTTAATTGGTGTCCGGATACAAAGCTATGTTCGGACTCCACACATAATAACTTCTCCTCTTTAAGAAGGGAAGCTTATGCCCCAAACATTTCAAACGAATCGTGCGAGAAAACATGGATGCAAAGCTCGACAAAGGAGATAGTTCTAGAAATAAGATATTATTTTATCATATATTTAATTATTAAATGCATTATATATATATATATATATATATATATATATATATATATATATATATATATAACTCGGAGATGAGATAGGTTATTTAATGTTCAAGTCAGGACTTTTAGACTTTCGTCCTATCACTCAAGCATTGATGTCTTTTTTATTTTCCTTTAATCAGCTTTTGGATAGGTAAATGATACCATTTATTTATTTTAGTAATCTTTTTATAACAATTATGTGCATCATTATATTTTTTAAAAATTTGAAATTTGTTTAGAGTTTACATATTCACTATTTTTTTTTCTTTTGAGATGAATTTAATTAGATAAACTCTATATTTCAACTATAAGCCAAACGATTTATAATAACTAAGAATTTTAAATTTAAAAAAGGAGCATTTATTTATTAAATTAGCTTAAAGAGTGTACCTAGAAAATAATTTAAAAACGATCAAAATTGTTAAATGATTTGGCATATTCTGAATAAGCCAAACGACTTGAAGTATTTTAAATTAAATAAAATAATAGAAATGAAGAAAGAGAGAAATAGAGAGAGAGATACACAGGGAGAGAGAGCCACTTAAAGAGTAAGAGAGAGAGAGAGACTGGGAGAACGAGAAGGTGGGAGGTATTATTTTTTATATAATATTATATAAACAATATTTTTATATAATATTATTTAAATATTAGTAATTTAATTTATTAAATAATTATTTATAAAAATTTAAATTAAAACAAACAATTATAGATAAATTTATTTTAATTTAAAACATCTCGTTCATTTCGAGCATTTAGGCAAATTTCATAAGATATCGCTCAACATAAGAAGCTGCTTATCAAGCAGTTCCCTAGCTCGCTCCGAAAGAAAACTTGCAAATAGGCACTCAAGCTCTTTCCTAAACATTTTTAATCCATTTAATATAGATGAAATATTGGATAAAAATAGTATTTTTTATTAATTTTTTAATATATTTTTTAACAAAATTTTATTAGAATGAAATTTTAATTTTGAAATATTAAATTTAATTTAAAATATCATTTTACATATCATTTTTTTTTAAATATTAATTTTGAAATTTAAATTGTGAATTTTACTATAAATATGTATAATATTGTATATGATTAATCAAAAAGTTTTATATTATATTTATATTCAATTTAATTAATTTATATTTCATTTATCATAAAGTAAATATAGTAGTTATAAAATTCATCATGTTAAAAAAAATTTAATAAATCAAAATTTATAATTAATTTGATCTAAAAATTTTTGGAAAGGATATTTAAAATTAGTTTTAATATTTCAAAATTAAAATTTCATTCTAATAAAATTTTGATAAAAATATATAAAATATTACTTTTTCTCCAACATTAAATCTATATTAAATGGCCTAAAAAATATAAATTAAAATAAATTTAAGTATAATTATTTTTAAAACCTCTTATGTTCTTTTGGAATGACTAGTTATACTAATTGATTGATCTAATGTACCTAACTCTTTATGAGTTTTATGAATACAATCTTGAAACCATGTAAATTAAATG
The DNA here is from genome assembly GCA_016618105.1 of Dendrobium huoshanense. Classification (NCBI taxonomy): domain Eukaryota; kingdom Viridiplantae; phylum Streptophyta; class Magnoliopsida; order Asparagales; family Orchidaceae; genus Dendrobium; species Dendrobium huoshanense. The sequence goes on from CM028345.1 coordinate 20,567,028, forward strand.
AAGGTTTTTAGTTATTTATTTTATTGAGATTCTTCTATCTAGCTCTAAATTAGATTAATATTTGCACCGTCTTAGGTTAATTTTTTATAATTTGAGAGTTGATAGATTATGCTTCAATGTTAAGAAATGCTTAATTTGGAACATGACGTTACTTTCTATGGAATTTATTGCTTCTTCCAATGGTCTCAAGTCCAGTCCATATAAAATTACAACTTTCATTGACTAACTAACCCCTAAATCTTATATTATAGTTAAAAGTTTACATGGCTTGGCTGTATTTTATATAAGATTTATTAAAAACTTTGGTACTAATATTACTCAGCTTATGTCTTATTTACTAAAAAAAATTAGACTCCGTAAGCATAAAAAGCTTTTGAACAAATGAAAGTTCTAATGAATTTCTTCTTTGTATTAAAATTCCTCTATTTTTCAAAAGAATTTAAAGTCACTTGTGATACTTTTGTATTACAATAAGAGCTATTTTAAGCCAAGAGAAACATCCAATTCAATTCTTCGATGAGAACTAAATAATGTCATTTATAGTTTTTTTTAATGACATCCTCAATATAGGATCCAGGATGAATTTGGAGTGTTCTATCGAACGACCCATACTGATTCCCTTGATTATGGAAAGATTATCGAGCATTTAGTGCATAAATGATGTTAGAATTTGACGATTTTGGTCTCATTGAGTCACTCGATTCGACTATAAGCACGTCATATTCATATATCGTTTGTTTATCCAATTAATGTTTTAAAGTATTTAAATAGACTTTGGTTTTTTTATTTGGGCTCATTTGGGCACATATTGAACTAAATTTAGTGCCATTTGGTTCGTCTCCCTGAGATGTTCAACTTTGCTATAAGTTTTCTAAAATCGGAGTTCAGATAGTCCCAAATTTAATTTTGAAGGAATTTAGTTCATATTTGAAGGTGTTTAGTTCATATTTGCCCAATCAAGAAGATTTTTTTATGATATATCAGGTATAAAGATAAGAATTGTATTTTGCCACTTTAGAATTTGTTTATAACAACATTACTTACAAAGTAATATAAAATTCCTAAAAACCTAATATTTTATACACTTTTCCCTCACATGCATTTTCTTTGCATTATATATCTTCACTTGCTTGAGGTTTGTATGATTTCCATGACGTAGTTAGGAAACAAATTGAGAAAAATAACATAAAAGTTGCTGAATAAATTAATTCGAAATATCTTTTAGTGAATTTAAAAAAGATGATTATATATTAATGCACATTCAGCACATAGGATTTCCCTTCTTTATATATATATATATATATATATATATATATATATATATATATATATATATATATATATATATATATATATATATATATATATGCAAGAGCATGTTTATCATTAAAAATCAATAGGAAATTCGGACAAAATACATCATTTTGTGTCAGGGGTGGAACCAGAGTTAAATGTTAGGGGGGGGGGGGGGGGGGGGGGGGCAAAATTAAAAAACGTGTGTGTGTATATATATATATATATAACAAAATTCAAACAAACTATTATATTGCAATAAAAATTACAAGCTTTGCATTCTATTTGTATTTTTTGATAATGTTGCATTACAACTTCATTTGGAACAAAATCAAAAACTTTTTTCTCAATATATGGAACTAGACAGTCGTTGAGCCAATCATCACACATTTTACTGCGCAATCTATGTTTAACAATTTTCATTGCTGAAAATGCTCTCTCCACTGTAGCGGTGGCAACGGGCAAAGTTAATGCTAAAACAAGAAGCCGGTGAACTAAGGGGTACACAATATCTTTTTGAGCCTTAACAAATTATTTTGCTAAATCAGCAATATTGTCCAAAGATGAGAACTCCTCGCTTGAACGCATATCAAGAATGTATGTCGATAGCTAGTGCTCTAAAGTCACAAGTTCAACAATAGAAAAATCAGCTGAATATAGTTCTGTAAGCCGAATTAATTTCTCCTTATCATAAGCAGAGAATGAGTTACTTGGATTTAGACATGACATAAAAAAGAAGCAATTCAGTACTAGTTTCAGAGAATCTATTATTCAACTCTTGAAGTTGCATATCAATAATAGTGTAAAAGAATTCCACACGATAATGATGTAAATTTGTTGCGTCGTCATTTTTGCGTGCTGATCGTCGACGTGCTTTGAATGTAGAACTCATAACAGGAACATCAACTTCAAAAACATTACAAAAATAAGATACTTCTTCCAATAAGGAATTCCATCCATTATCCCTCATCATCTGTAATTGTTGTTTAAAGATTTGCACTAACTTCATTGCATTCAATATATCCTAATCTTTTCTTTGCAAGGCCTGTGATAATTCATTGGTGACACCTAAAATATAAATCAATAAGTGCATAGCAAGGATAAAATCAAAAGATTTCATGGCATCTATAAGCACACCAGCTTCAACAACTTGTTGATCATGTACCCCATCTTCTTTGATAATTTCAAGAACTTCAATAACTGAAGCATACATTTTATTCAAGCTAATTAATGCATGAAAATGTGAATCCCAACGGGTGTCACCAGCTCGTTGTAAGCTTGTCTCTTTGTTCAAACATCTACCACAACTTAACTCTCCTTTAAACAAATGAAACATTATTTTATCATGTTGAATTGCTCTAAGAGCATCACTCCTCTTACATGAAGCTCCAACTGTATTAACAATTCTTGAAGTAATCTAAAAAAAAATGCTTCGCATGCCAATGATTTTTAGCTATAGCCACTAAACATAGTTGGAGCTGATGAGCAAAACAGTGAACATAGAATGCATGAAAATTATCATTAAGTATTAAGGCGTTCAAGCCATAAAACTCCCCACGCATATTAGATGCTCCGTCATATCCTTGACCTCGGATCCTTTGTATGCTCAATGAGTGTTTAGCAAGAATATCTTCCATGACTTTTTTTAAGGCAACAGCATTAGTCGATGCAACATGTTTAATGCCTATAAACCTTTCAACAACTTGTCCTAAACTATCCACATATCTCACTACAACAGCCAGCTGTTCCTTTGTAGAAACATCACGAGATTCATCTACCAAAATGGCATAGTATGAGTCACCAATATCTTTCATGATTGATATCAAAGTTTCTACAGCTGCAGCAGAACAAATTTCTTTTTAGACCTTTGGTGAAGTTAACTTCAAATTTGAGCATGAATATGTGGATGAAACTTTCTTAATTTCATCATTATGATTACCAAGAAAATTAAATAGCTCAAAATAATTACCTCTATTCTCTGATCCGGAAGACTCATCATGACCACGGAATGATAGCCCTTGGCGCAACAGAAATTATACACAATCTACTGCAGCAGTCAACATAATCCTATAATCTTTTCTGTTTCTCTCATTTTTGCTCAACCATAGAACATGAATACTTTGTTCTTTTGTCTTCATAAGATCTTTACATTTGTGTCTAGCCTTATTATGTGCACTGTTATGATCTCCAACATGACTTAACAGTTTTTCTTTCTTCTTCCAATTTTTGAACCCTTCTCCAATAAATGAGTCTCCCCCACCTTGTCCTGTAATAGTTTTATCTTGAGGTTTGAGAAAGTAGCAATACAAACAAAAAATAGCATCTTTTTGCACGTTGTATTCTAACCAATCAGGAAATTCCTCAAATCATTTTGGATTAAATCTACGTGTAAGATTGCCAAATATTGTTGATTTTTTGGTTGATGGGCTCCTTTCAACAGATATGCTCTCCGAATTTTATCTCTTCCATTTACATCGTAACACCAAATTGAAGGTCGAATTCCAGGATTAGCTGGGAGACTGTTAATATCAGTCTCCAAAGGTTCTTTCTTCTTTAGATAACATTCCATTTGAATCAAAAATGATTTGATATATCCTGTGAAAAAATTGTTCTTTACATAATTGTTGTTGGTTCCATAAATTCTTGGAAAAGAGTTTATTTCATTCAAAATTATAATAACATGGTCTACTCTCCTTTATTAAGATCAAACAAAAAAAAAGTTCAATATGAATAATTAAATAACATATAAGGAATCAATCCAACAATAATAAATCAATCCATAACAACATATATGCAATAATTAGAAAAAAAAATGATTAGCCTCTTAACCTATCCAATCTCTTCAATTCAATATGAAGAATTAAATAACATATAAGGATGAATGTTCATAGGAGCATTCTTGCAGAACATAGTAGTTCATAGGCCATTGGACTAATATATTGTAATGAAATTAAGTAGAGATTAATCAAGCTAAGCGTTGCTCATGTCCTCCGCATGCTGAAGGTATATTCAGGAATATATGAACTTTTTCTGCTTAGTGCTTTTATATCATATTTCAGTTATGTATCACTTTTTAATCATCTAATTATCTGTTTTCTAAAGGTTTATCAGTCCAATAGTATAAATGGCCTAGAAAAACTGAAGTTAATTCTTAACCAGGTATTTTAAAATATGAAGGGGATCACCTGAAATATTTGAAGAGAGATATTTTAGGAAGGAAATTTTTTAAATTCAAGGTTCAAATCCAGACCTCCAGAATTCACCCTAATATGCTAAAAAAAACACTTTTTTCAAACAATAGGAGGAAGAAAGACAACCGACTCTTTGTCCGGAACACAGCAAAAATACCCTTACCTGTAATTATTTCCTGTCTTCCTTGCCAGCTACCGCGTGAAGAAGAGGGATGAGGGCTGCGGGCGATTCATGAATGAGAGGTAGTCGTGGGATGTTAGGGCAAACAAGGGGCAAATGTATTTTTTTAGAGGGGGCAATGTACTAAAATACCCTTACCTGTAATTTTTTTTTTTTTTTTTTTTTTTTTTTTTTTTTGAGGGGGGCCAATTGCCCCCCCTGAATATCACGTGGTTCCGCCCCTGTTTTATGTCATATGGCATGCATATTAGTCTTATAATATTAAGGATTTACAATTTTACCAGAGAAATGTATTACATGGAATTTTGTAGAAAAATATTTAATAGGTTAATATTGTCCAAGCTCAAATATCATCTCCCATGCACATGTCATTTATCGACATAAATTTTTTGTTAGGTGAAAGGATAATCCTGCTTGATAAGGTATTTTGTTGATTGTAGAAGATTTAGAAACACTAGCCCCTAATATAGTAGAAGATATAAGCACTTATATACTTATTAATAGTTGAAACAACGTTGAATGATGCGCCACTATTGAGGTTTAAGGGGGGAGGAATAGATTTATTGGAGGGTAAGGTTGTTGAGATTGATCACAAAGTTTTGTTCTTTGATTTCAGCATTTTATCAAAATGGATTATAAAGAGGCAGTTGAAGCGTTGTTGATATTTTGCACGTTGAGGAGGCTAAGAATTCATTTGAGATGGGCTTCTTACTGCTTCTTAAATCAATAAGAAAGCTGTCCCAAATGGAGCCTACGGCAACAAGTAAGTAGGGCGCTAGATACATAATTGTATTTAGCCATTCATTGATAAATATAGAAGGGTTGTTGCTAAGGAAATTCTTAAAGGTTTAGAGTCTTATAGAAATGTAAGTTGCCATGATATCATGCATTGCTATTTAAAAATATTGGAATCATTTTAAGTGTCGGATTAAAATATTTTTTATGACGATAAATTAATCATTACGATTCTATTTCTTAATATTTATGATGACAACACGAAATTTTGTAATAGTAGTATAAAATTGGACATTAAAGTTTTGTATGTACTGTTTTCTAATACAACTTTTTGGTACAAAAATTTTTAGTTAAAAAAAGAAGCCTCAATTTTAAATGAATTGGTTTGAAGCTAAAAAATATGTTTCTATTGTGATGGCATTTGATGCGACAACATATTTTAGGGAGACATGAACATAGAATGACGAGAAATTATGTTAAGGAACAAAGATTTCAACTTCTACTGGAAAGAAACGCTATAAAGACACACTTATAACCTAAAGCTTGTGAGAAATCTGACACACAACCTAAAATGGAGGAAGGCCCAAAATATCTATCATTTGTTCGAGCGATTCGAAAGGTATTCATAGTTGAAATTGTAATTAATTTTTAGCTACATCCAATCAAACATGTAATATATTAAACTCTTCATTTAATTCAAAACTATGTTTTCTAACGTGAAGCAACTAAATGACTTCTCAAGATATATAAAGAATTAATCTAATGCCCATAGAATCTCAATCTTCTTTTCATTAAATAAAAAATAATAATTTGAGTTGATACAAAAAAGCCAATTGACAAGCACAAATTTTTACAAATAAATTTTTTCATATTATAAAACCATACTTTACAATTAGTTTAGATTGGTCTAAGTGCGTATGATGATAACACAACTACGCTTACCAATGCTCATTACACTGCTAGGGTTTCTTGCAAACTCTAGGAAAATGGAGGTTCTTCTCTCTTCCTCCCATCAGGATATTGCTCTTTGAGCCTTATCCTCCTTTTCTCTCCTTCTATAGATGGATCTTACTGTAGATTTCCCTCCGTTGAAGTCCTCTTCTCATATGCGTATCTCACTTGTAACGGCTTTCATAGATCCACAAAAGGTGCTGAAAACTTCTCGTCATTCCTCGCTTAAAGATTTTTTTGTTTCTTTCACTCCTTCAAAAGATAACTGGGCTCTTTTCTTCGATGATGATGTTAAGACTACTTCAAAATCTTGGGGGTTAACTTTATTTGTTATGTTACTCCATATGTAGGTAAGAGGCCTTTCTTTGAGGCTTTATTTTCTATGATGTTAAAAGCTTGAAAGTTAAAATGTAAGTTTATACAGACTTTTTTTTAGCGAAGGCTTCTTCTTGATGAAATTTTATTGTCTGGAAGATTTTGATTTAGTCTGAAAAAGAGGACCATGATTTTTCTTTGGGAAACCTTTTATCATTCAAAAATGGTCACCTCTATTTCATCCAAAGAGAGAGGAATTTGTATCAATTCCTCTCTAGATTAAAATTTTGGATCTTCCATTAGTCTGCTAGACTCCTGAGGGTATTTCAAAAAATGCAAGTTTAATAGGTGCTCTTATTACGATTGATTCTCTTACTATCGAGCAATTGTGGTTTATATTTGCTCATGTTTTTATTTTATTTAACAAGGATTCTCCTCTTCTAGATGAAATTAATGTTTCTATTGATTGTACAATTTTACCTTAAAAAGTGTTTATGACTTCAAACTAATCCCTTGTTCTGGTTGTGGTGTGATTATTCAACCTCATTCTCTTTGTATCTCTAATCCCAAAATTTCTCCTATTGAGAAAGATCCTCCTATGGGTCATAGTAGGAATAGAGTGGCAAGGAAGGCCCCTTCGACTCATCGTCCTTCATTTCTTACTTATGATCAAAATATTATAATTGGTTGTGGTGAACTTCCAACTGCTTTGGTGGCTCAAGTTTTTGTTGCTACCTCTTCGACTGAGAAGTTTGTTATTCCTAATTTGAATTCATCTTCAGATGTTTCTCCTTCTGATGATCCTTCTGCTAATTCTTCTATTATTCCTCCCCCTATTAATTATTTACTTAGTATTAATTTTCAAATTCAAAATCAAAATTAGTTTCATGTTTTATAGTATGAGGATTTACCTTCTCTTATGAAACAAGGTGATGAATCTCTACTTACTTTCTTGAAAGGTAATTTTAGTTCTATCATCAAAGGGTTTAATCTTCCTAATCAAATGATTTTAAAGATGCCCCTAACATCAGGTAAGTTGACTAGAGCTAATAATGCCATGAAGGTATCAAATTCTACTCGTAAATCTTAATGTTTTTTTCCTAATATTGCCTCATAGAATATTAGAGTCTTTAATAATCTTGAAAATTTTAATTCTTGTAAGTTTCTTGTTCATTTTTTTAATATGGATATGATATGTATTCTCGAAGCAAAAGTTATTTGACTGTGCTGTAGGATCCTTAGTTCTCTATTAGGCCTAGGGGTTTTTCAAATTGAAGCTAGCTGTAATAATTTTATTTTTTTTTTAATCTTGGGAGAATTTGGCTTAATTGGAATGTTTCTTGCATTTCTTTCTCACCAATTTCTTTCTATTAGTTAATTGATTCATGGCTCTTTGATGGTTGGCTCTATTTACTCCTTTCTTATTATTGTTCTTTATATATTTAATCCTCTAAAGGATAGGTTAGTTTTATGGAATGATATTCTTAAGTTGTATGTTGATATTTCTTCACCTTGGATTCTATTGGGAGACTTTTGTTGAGTCTAGTAATTAGGTTGTTAAGCCTAAGTAAATGTCCCACGGCTACCAAGAGGGGGGTGAATTGGTAGTTTTAAAAATTTTAAACCCTCTTAAAATTAAAGTTGAACCGAAATAAAATTTTCTTTTAAAGTTTGTAGAAAAATGTTTTTCAACCACAGAGTTGTTAAAACTGAAATTTAAAATGCGGAAACGTAAAAGCAATAAAGTAAATGACACCAGATTTATAGTGGTTCGGTCTATAACCAGACCTACATCCACTCCTCAGAGGCACCCTCTGAGTATTGCACTAATACCACAAAGTGACTCTCCTTTAGCACCCACAGCAAGGCGGAGAAGCCTGTACAAAACACTCTTTTCACCACTCCCCGGTGCGGCAGAGAACCGTCATCCTTTTACACAATCCACAGTGCTGGCAGAGAACCGTCGTCCTTTCACACTCTCCTAGTGTGGGCAGAGAACCCTACGGCTGTTCACACTTTCCAAGTGTAGGCAGAGAACCTCCTTCCTTTTACACTCTCCTAGTGTAGGCAGAGAACCCACGTCTGTTCACACTCTCCAAGTGTCGGCAGTGAACCGGACCTTCTTGAATGATCTTCTCACAAGAATCTAGAAGGAAGAAAGAAAAGAGTGAAGAAATCCAATTTCACAAGTAGAGATTCTTACCTTAGCAATCCAAGTGAAGCCTTCTTGCTCCAATGGTAGGAATCCTCCTTTGAATGCTCTCTTCCACTCTCCCCTTGGCTATTCTCTCAATAGGCACGAAGATCTAATGACAAAAAGATTGGGTGGCAGTCTAATTTGGAGTATTTATACAAAAGACATGAAAAACCGCCCAAAAATTGCAAGTTTTCAATTCTGTACGCAGTGGATCGTCCCGTACGATCATGGATCGTCCTGGACGATTTTACTTAAACGATCTGAAACGACCCAATTTGTATATGTGTACGAAATGACTTCGTACAGCTAATCGTCCTGTACGAACTAGGTTCGTCCAGTACGAACGGTTATTACAAGGTCGGTTCTAGAAACTGCTGAAAACTGTCCTAAGTCGGTTTATCGTTTGGACGAAAATATGTTCGTCTGGACGAAAATTTTCCAGAGAGCCGATCGTCCTGGACGATTATTTATTTCGTCTGGACGAAAATTTTCCAGAGCGCCCATCGCCGGGGACGATAATTTGGTTTCGTCTGGACGAAAATTTTCCAGAGAGCTGTTCGTCCGGTACGATATTTATTTTCGTCTGGACGAAAATTTTCCAGAGGACTGGTCGCCCAGTACGATGGTAAAATTCGTCTGGACGAAATGTTTACATAGAACCCATCGTCCGGGACGATATTAAAATTCGTCCTGGACGAATAGGACTTAGAAAAATTTTCCAAAGCAAGTTCCTATTCGTTCCAAGTGCTCTATAGGAGATAACTGACAGATCGTCCAGTACGATAAATATCATCCTGTACGATCAGTATAGAATTTCATGATCTCCTAATTTGTGTGTGTGAGATTTTATTCACTCAATTACAATCACTCCCTTTCAAAATTAATTAAAGAAAAGACAAACTTCAAATAAACAAAATATCATATGTTGAATTTGATTTGAAGTTTTCGTAGTCTGGAGTCTGATTTTCCTGAAATGTTAGTACACACAAGAGCAAGTGCAAATCTTCTAAATTTGTTAGGAGATAACTATACATCTGAACAATAATGTTTGGAATCATCAAAACTACATAAGTTGCACAAATATAAATCATTCAAATAGCAATTATTCAAACAATCTCCCCCTTTTTGATGATGGCAAAACAATTATTATTAGTATGGTTTCAAGTTAAAATATAAATCTCTTATCTCCTAAACTCCCCCTGAATTTATGAGTACATTAAAATAAGGAGGCATTAAAGAACAATATTTTTGTTTTTTAAAAAATTTTAACAGAAAACACAAATCACAAAAACAAAAACACAAACACAAACATAATAATTTCTCCCCCTTTTTGACAGCAACAAAAAGTGAATAATAAAAAGACAAGAAACGTAAATAATAATATGAAATTCATTGTTAAAATTTAATCTAAATTGTGATTTGACATAGGGTATGCAATTTTAAACTAAAGATATTAGGTCAATCATAGAAATTCATAGAATTTATGAAATGATATAACATGTAAGTAAGAAGAATTTATCAAAGACATGATTCGATTTAGACATTTTGATTATTGAAAATCATTACAAGTGAGATGTAAAAAAAAATTCTATATTTTAAAATTCAATAGAATATAAATGAACAGTAGATCAACTTGAATTAAGAGATTAAACGAATTTGGAAAGAAGAGAATTACCTCATGTGGTGCTTTGCACATCTTTTCAAAGTTTTGGAGCACATTTTTGTGCATTTTTCTTTGGTTGGGCTTATTTTGTGCCTTTTTTTCACTTTGCAAATTTTTGTGAATCCCTTTTGATTTTTGTACATTTGTACAATGTTCAAGAGTAATTTGACCAATTCTTTCCAAAATCTATAATCTAAGATTTCAAATATTTCTAGGTGCATAAATATTATTTGAGCATAGAAATATAAAATAAGAAAACATCAAAATTGCAATAACAATATTAACTTTTATGTAGTCTAAATGAATAGACATGAATTTAAAAAAATTCTAAATACAACAAGTTATAAACAAATTATAAATTTAGAAAGTCTAGATTTTCTAATATAGATAATCTCATATTACAATCAAATTTAAGCACAATGTAGATTAAAAACAATATTAATGAAATTCATAAAAATTAGCCACATTTCAAAACAAATCTAAAACAAACAAACTTTCATTGATTAAAAAAAAATTACATCAAAACATTGAACTTAAACAAAAACATAACAACACAACAAACAAAAAAAATACAACAGACACGCATAAATAAAAAAAAAAAAAAAAAACTTCTACTGTTCTGGAGGAGGAGGAGGAGGAATCCCGCCAAAGAGGTTGAAGTAGGAGGCCATCAACATTACATTGGTATTTATTTCATGAACTTCATCTCTAATATTACCAATGTCATGTTGCTGCTGCGTAAGGTGAGCATCAAATTGATCAAACCTTTGATCAATGTGAGTCTCTAGTCTATCGAATCTCTCAATCAGATTCTGGTAATCTGATTGAGAAGCAGAAGCTTGCACTTCTTCTTCTTCTTCTTCTGAAGCACTGCCATGTGCTTTTTCTTTTTCTTTTTCCTCCTTGAAGAGCAGTCTGAATGATGCATCGTTGTAGTAGACTGGCTCTTCATATTCCTCATCAGGATGTACTATATTGTACTTCTTCTCCAAAACATAAGTAATCAAGTGCCCTAAAGAAATATTCTTCTTCCTCTTCTAATCAGGATGTCCTATTTCTGAAAGCCCATAGATATGATCTAGGATGAGTTGGGCTTCATCAATAGGTTGTCTTTTCATGATTAAAAAAGTTAGACAAGAGAGGAGAGGAGTTATGTTTATTCTATCACCAGCTTTAGGAATAATTGAGGATCTAAGGATATGCTGGATGATTCGGGCATCTTGGGTCATACCGGCCACTCTAGCAACATGATTGTCAATTCCATTTTCTCTAATTACCCTATTGATTTCATACCAATGGAAGACATTTTCTGACATTAGGGTGTGGGCTCTATATCCTTCAGTCCTTAAGTTTAAAAATGCACCAAGCTCGTGCTTGGTGATCTCAACTTTTTTCTTAAAAATAAAAGAACTAATGATAGAGTGGTCAGGATTGAAACTCATGTTGGCTAGGAAGTAATGGTAGGTTTGCTTATTGTAGAGGTGGACAAGAGAAAGAATGAAATGAAATTGGGTTGAGGCGAAGAGGTGTAATACCCGAAATTTCAACTCCGTTTGGATAAGAATGCGAGACGGAGTGATTTTTGCAGATGCAAAACGAGGAAAAGATTCCTCATTTGCTTTGGAAAGGAAGTTGTCAGGGGCATTCCTGTTAGGTTTCTTCACCTAAACCTTTTGTCTTTTGCTAGAGGAGGCCATAGTTGATTTGATGTAGAAAGGGATTGAAAAAGATGTTTTGAAAGTGTGATTTTCAAGTTTGAAAGCCTTCATATTTAAAGAAAACGATACGTTCGTCCTGGACGAAAATATTCGTCCTGGACGAAAAATTATCGTTCGTCTGGACGAAAAACTTTCGTACAGACGATCCAATTCGTCCAAAATGTAACGGCTTTTCGTATTCAACACAACTTACGATGCGTCCCTTCGTACAGGCTTTTTGACTTGACCGATCGTACATACGAAAATATTTCGTACAGACGATCAAAAAGCGTTTCGTTTTAATGACTCTTGAAAACCGTCCCCTACAATGAATCGACACATGTTCGTACATACGAAAAAAAAATTTCGTACAGACGAAATTCGTATTAAAACTGTCTTATCCACTCAACCGCTGCATTCAATCGTCCCGACGTTTGAGAAAAAGAAAAAATTCGTACTGGACGATCACAGATCGTACAGACGATCCAATAAAAAAAACTGCTCTCAAAACGGTTTAAATTCGCGCAAACTGTTTCTTAAAACATCGTCCCGTACGAAAAATTTCATCCTGGACGATTTCCTCCAAAAAAAATTTTTTGATTTTAAATTTTTTAATTTAACAAAATCAACAAAAATAATCAACAACACAGAAAACATAAGACAAAAAACATAAATTCAAAAACAATTCATACAAAAACACAAAATTCACAAAATCACAAAAACAAAACACAACAAGTATCAATGTTGCAAAGACATTTTGATTAAGCATTCAAATCAATAACACCAAGCCTTGTTCTTAAAGTACTGAAGGTATCAAAGGCTAAAGGTTTTGTAAAAATGTCTGCAAGTTGATTTTCAGTTGAAACATGTATGAGTTCAATTTCTCCTTTGGATACATGATCCCTTATGAAATGATGCCTTATATCAATGTGTTTGGTTCTAGAATGTTGAATAGGATTTTTGGAAATGCAAATAGCACTAGTATTGTCACAATAAATTGGAATAGTGCCTATAAGATGATGTCATCCACATAAATTTGAACAATAAGTATATCCTTTCCAATTTTCCTTAAAAAGAGAGTTGTATCCACACTTCCTTTTTCAAAAGATCTTTCAAGTAGGAAGGTGCTTAACCTCTCATACCAAGCCCTAGGTGCCTGTTTCAATCCATATAATGCCTTTTTTAATTTGAAAACATGATTTGGAAATTTAGAGTTTTCAAAACCTGAAGGTTGTTCTACAAAAACATCTTCTTCAATTACTCCATTTAAAAAGGCACTTTTGACATCCATTTGAAACAATTTAAAACCTTTAAAACAGGCAAAGGCTAGTAAAACCCTAATTGCTTCAAGTCTAGCTACAGGGGCAAAAGTTTCCTCAAAATCAATTCCTTCAATTTGGTTATACCCCTTAGCTACTAATCTAGCCTTATTTCTAATGACTACTCCTGAGTCATTCATTTTATTCTTGAACACCCACTTGGTTCCAACAACACTTTGATCTTTTGGCCTTGTAGTTAGTTCCCAAACTTTATTTCTTACAAATTGATTCAACTCTTCTTGCATGGCCAATATCCAAAATTCATCTGAAAGTGCTTGATCAATGTTAGTGGGTTCAACAGTTGAAATAAAGGCTGAATGATTGACTTCCTTGTTTAATCCACGCCTAGTTCTAACACCCTCACTTGGTTCACCTATGATTAATTCCTTTGGGTGGTTTTTAGAAAATCTCAAATCTCTAGGCAAAGGGTCTTCTCTTTCTAAATTTTCTTCCACATTTTCTTCCAAATTTAATCTATCAATATTTTGGGAGTTTTCTTCAATTTCTTCTTCAACAACTTTTGGCTCTTCCATGTTTTCATTTTCATCAAAAACAACATGTGTGGTTTCTTCAATGACTAAAGTTCTTTTGTTGAATACTCTATAAGATTTTCCAACACTTGAATATCCAACAAAAATTCCTTCATCTGATTTTGGATCAAATTTTCCTAAGGCAGATTTTCCATTATTATGTATGAACACCTTGCAACCAAATACATGCAAATGAGACAAATTTGGTGTTCTTCCTTTTAGCAACTCATAGGGTGTTTTATTCAAATTAGATCTCACATTCACCCTATTCAGAACATAGCATGCAGTGCTAACCGCCTCAGCCCAAAAATACCTAGGAAGAGAGTATTCTGCTAACATTGCTCGGGCGGCTTCTATTAATGTTCTGTTCTTTCTTTCAACTACTCCATTTTGTTGAGGAGTTCTAGGTGCAGAAAAATTGTGATCAATCCCTTTTCTTTACAGAAATCTTCAAATCTTTCATTTTCAAATTCTCCTCCATGATCACTTTGTATAGAAATTATTTCACATCCTAGTTTTCTTTGTATCCAAGTTGAAAAATTTCTGAATTCCTCAAATGATTCACTCTTATGAAAAAGAAATTTAACCCAGGTGAATCTTGAAAAATCATCTACTATAACAAATCCATATACCTTTCCTCCTAGACTAACAGTGCTTACTGGTCCAAAAAGATCCATGTGTAGAATTTCTAAAGGTTTACTTGTCCTAAGATCTTTAGTGGACTTAAATGAGGACCTCACTTGTTTTCCTAATTGACATGCATCACACAGATGGTCCTTAGTAAAGTCTAGTTTAGGTATTCCTCTCACCAAATTCTTTTGGGTAATTTTTCTAAGATTTTTCATACTAGAATGACAAAGTCTCCTATGCCAAAGCCACGATTCATCAGAAACAGTTTTCAAACAAAAAGCAGTAGGAGATTGAATACAATTTAAATCTAGCATGTAAACATTGTTCACCCTTTTTCCATTTAAAACAATTTTTCCATTTAGGCTAATTATGCAGCTAGTAGGTAAAAATTTTACATTATAGCCCTTATCACATAGCTGACTTATGCTAAGCAAATTATGTTTCAAGCCTTCAACTAATAAAACATTATCTATGAAAAAGTTTTTCAAATTTCCAATCATACCTGATCCAACCACTTTCTTTGTGGTATTATCTCCAAGTGTAACCTTGCCTCCACTCCTGGCTTCCAGCGTTATGAATTGAGCAGTATCTCCAGTCATGTGCTTAGAACATCCGCTGTCCAGGTACCATATACTCTCACGAGGTCTTGTGTGAGAGTATACCTGCAAAATTCTCAAATGTTAGACCTGGGAACCCAAACTAGTTTGGGTTCACCTTTATGAAATTTATAATCAGATGCATGTATGATATGTCTAGGTTTATGCATCTTAGTTCTCCACACCAAATTAGGTTTCATCTTTAAAGTGCAGGTGTGAGATATATGTCCCAAAAATCCACAATTGTTACATTTAACATTAGGAAAAATATTCCTATGTTTTCTCTCATATGATTGTCTTCTAAGGGATTTCATGAATTTGGATAATATTTAGGATTTGTAAAATCTTCATGTTTAGGGGGGTTCCTATTATCCTCAAGAGCTCTTATAGTAAGTTTGTAAAATGAATTCATTTCCTCCAAGATTCGATTTGTATAATTGACTCTATATGTCTTGTGCTCAGATTCATCCTTAAATTTCTCAAATTCTTTTTCAAATTCAGCATAGGATGATTTTAAATTTTCAAAATTTTATTTAAGTCATCATATTCATCAAGTAGTTTCATGTGGTTGCTATCAATTAAAGCATGATCTTTCCTAAGGATTTCGTGTTCCTTATTAAGCTCTTCCAATTCTAAAACTAAACTAGCATGCATCTTTTTAGTTTTTCTATATGCATCATGCATGTGTTCAGAAACTTCAAACAATTCATTATAAGTTAAATCACATACCTCTTCTTGATCTGATTGTTCAGCTTTATCTGCCATCAAGCAAAGGTTGGTGACTTCTTCTTCTTTTTCAGTCTCAGATGAGTCTGAAGCTGAGTCCGCCCAAAAAGCCTTTTGAAACTTCTTCTTGCCCTTCTTTACCATTGGTTTCTCCTCTACCTTCTCCTTGCTAGGAGAGGCTTTGAGTTTTGGACAATCAGTCTTTATATGACCTGGTTTCCTGCATTCATAACAAATCACTTCATTAGAAACCTTGCCATTTCTGTTATACTTACCTCTATTCCATTGCTGGCGTCTCTTCTGCTTCCTCTTTAAAAAGCTTTTGAATTGTCTAGTCATCAAAGCTATATCATCTTCATCCTCAGGTTGTGAGTGTTCACTTTCTGACTCTTCCACATTTAGTGCAATATTCTTATCCTTTCTTGGTTCACCTGCATCAATCTTTCTTTGACTTACTCCTTGCTCGTAAGCAATGAGTGAACCAAGAAGATTGTCAATAGAATAAATGTTCAGATCTTTTGACTCTGTAATTACAGTAATTTTAGCATCGTATGCAGTAGGTAAACAACGAAGAATCTTATTAACCATTTCAGCATTAGTTAATTCCCTACCAAGTGCATGCAAAGAGGTGACAATTTGAGTGAATCTTGTGTACATGTCAGATATTGATTCATTAGGTTTCATGCGAAATAATTCGTAGTCATGTAACAAGATATTGAGTCTTGATTGCTTAACCTCATTTGTCCCTTCATAAGTAATACAAAGTCTATCCCATATGTCTTTTCCGCTTTTACAAGTAGAAACTCGCATGTAGTCTTCATATTTTAAAGCACAAAAGAAACTATTTAAACATTTTGCATTTAATTGTGCTAAGTCACGTTCTTCTATAGTCCAATCTGCATAGGGTGTATCTACCCTATTTCCATCAACTAATCTAGTTGGTTTTGTGTAACCTTCCTGGACTAACATCCACATGCGATAATCAAGTGACTGTAAGAAAGTAGACATGCGTGTTTTCCAAAAATCAAAAGGAATACTGTCAAACAGTGGAGGTCTAGTGATAGAGTAACCCTCAGGTGTGTTTCGGTTTTCAAATGTAGCCATCTACGTTAATCAAAAAGTAGTTCAAACTTATGATTTTGAAACAATGCTCTGATACCACTTGTTGAGTCTAGTAATTAGGTTGTTAAGCCTAAGTAAATGTCCCACGGCTACCAAGAGGGGGGTGAATTGGTAGTTTTAAAAATTTTAAACCCTCTTAAAATTAAAGTTGAACTGAAATAAAATTTTCTTTTAAAGTTTGTAGAAAAATGTTTTTCAACCACAGAGTTGTTAAAACTGAAATTTAAAATGCGGAAACGTAAAAGCAATAAAGTAAATGACACCAGATTTATAGTGGTTCGGTCTATAACCAGACCTACATCCACTCCTCAGAGGCACCCTCTGAGTATTGCACTAATACCACAAAGTGACTCTCCTTTAGCACCCACAGCAAGGCGGAGAAGCCTGTACAAAACACTCTTTTCACCACTCCCCGGTGCGGCAGAGAACCGTCGTCCTTTTACATAATCCACAGTGCTGGCAGAGAACCATCGTCCTTTCACACTCTCCTAGTGTGGGCAGAGAACCCTACGGCTGTTCACACTTTCCAAGTGTAGGCAGAGAACCTCCTTCCTTTTACACTCTCCTAGTATAGGCAGAGAACCCACGTCTGTTCACACTCTCCAAGTGTCGGCAGTGAACCGGACCTTCTTGAATGATCTTCTCACAAGAATCTAGAAGGAAGAAAGAAAAGAGTGAAGAAATCCAATTTCACAAGTAGAGATTCTTACCTTAGCAATCCAAGTGAAGCCTTCTTGCTCCAATGGTAGGAATCCTCCTTTGAATGCTCTCTTCCACTCTCCCCTTGGCTATTCTCTCAATAGGCACGAAGATCAAATGACAAAAAGATTGGGTGGCAGTCTAATTTGGAGTATTTATACAAAAGACATGAAAAACTGCCCAAAAACTGCAAGTTTTCAATTCTGTACGCAGTGGATCGTCCTGTACGATCATGGATCGTCCTGGACGATTTTACTTAAACGATCTGAAACGACCCAATTTGTATATGTGTACGAAATGACTTCGTACAGCTGATCGTCCTGTACGAACTAGGTTCGTCCAGTACGAACGGTTATTACAAGGTCGGTTCTAGAAACTGCTGAAAACTGTCCTAAGTCGGTTTATCGTTTGGACGAAAATATGTTCGTCTGGACGAAAATTTTCCAGAGAGCCGATCGTCCTGGACGATTATTTATTTCGTCTGGACGAAAATTTTCCAGAGCGCCCATCGCCGGGGACGATAATTTGGTTTCGTCTGGACGAAAATTTTCCAGAGAGCTGTTCGTCCGGTACGATATTTATTTTCGTCTGGACGAAAATTTTCCAGAGGACTGGTCGCCCAGTACGATGGTAAAATTCGTCTGGACGAAATGTTTACATAGAACCCATCGTCCGGGATGATATTAAAATTCGTCCTGGACGAATAGGACTTAGAAAAATTTTCCAAAGCAAGTTCCTATTCGTTCCAAGTGCTCTATAGGAGATAACTGACAGATCGTCCAGTACGATAAATATCGTCCTGTACGATCAGTATAGAATTTCATGATCTCCTAATTTGTGTGTGTGAGATTTTATTCACTCAATTACAATCACTCCCTTTCAAAATTAATTAAAGAAAAGACAAACTTCAAATAAACAAAATATCATATGTTGAATTTGATTTGAAGTTTTCGTAGTCTGGAGTCTGATTTTCCTGAAATGTTAGTACACACAAGAGCAAGTGCAAATCTTCTAAATTTGTTAGGAGATAACTATACATCTGAACAATAATGTTTGGAATCATCAAAACTACATAAGTTGCACAAATATAAATCATTCAAATAGCAACTATTCAAACAACTTTAACTCGTGTCAGTTCACTAGTCAAAAATTAAGGGAAAATATAATTCCTGATAATAAATTATGGGATTTTAACAATCTTATTTTTAATATTAGTGTACAAGGCCATTCTTTTATTGGGTATTTTTCATTTAGTTTAACCAAAGATGTGATTTTTCTATTCATATTAAACTATATAGGATTTTGGTTAATGGTTTTTGGTTGGCAGTTTTTCCTTATATTATAATGTGGACAAACTTAGATGATCTGATCACTCTACAATGATTTTTTGCAATAACAGAATGTCTAATTCTAAGCATCATTTCATTTTTATTTTTTGTGCTCTAAATTGGAATTTTGGGACATACTTATTAATATTTTTTCTTCTTCCCCTATTAGCAGTCTGATTAATGATCTTTATTATAGGTTGCATAAGCATAAATATAGTATTGAATCTCAACCAAGGTCTAAAGTTTTGCAATCGGGTATTGAAGCATTTTTTGTTCGTGAGGCGAGATGTAAGCTTTAAGGTGCTTTGAAGCGTAAGCCTCAAAATCTAAAATTTTTTGTAAAGTCAAAATAAAAGTTAAAAGTGATTTTTAATATATTATCTAAATAATATGTTAAAGGATGACATATTAACTTTCTATTGAACAATGAAATAACAAATTTACATGCATATGAAACAAAAAATTGTATAACATGTAATGTGTTAAGTGATAAATTATGTGAAGTATAATTGAAATTCAAATATTATAGGAGTAAATTA
Source organism: Dendrobium huoshanense (assembly GCA_016618105.1). NCBI lineage: Eukaryota > Viridiplantae > Streptophyta > Magnoliopsida > Asparagales > Orchidaceae > Dendrobium > Dendrobium huoshanense. Next base: position 20,586,740 of record CM028345.1, read on the forward strand.
ACATAAAATATATAAATTGCATAAAAATCTCATATAACATCAAGTTCAACTATAATTTTTTTATTTCTCATTTTTCAACTCATATATGTTTAATTCCTAATGAAAGCTTAAATAATTAGCAATAACTCAGAAATCATCTATAATATCATTACTAAGAGTGATTTTTATTTGAGTCACTATCATAAAAATTTGTCTCTTTTCTTTCTCATCCAGTAGGGTCCAATACCTCTCAATTTTCTTCTTCATCATTTATTTCAGTCATCATTTATTTGATTAAAATTTGTATTAAGGATATTTTCTTCTCTATTAATCTTAATGGTTCATTGGATGGGTTCTTTAGATCGTCTTTAGGTCTACATCAAGGTTGTCCTATTTCTCCTTATTTATTTTGTATAATGATGGATGTCTTACCTAATTTGATTGATGATAAGTCTCTAATACTCACTTTGATGGTATGGATGCTGGTGAGAATTATATTTCTCATTTACCATATGTTAATGATATTTTGGTCTTTGGAAGCCTCTATTCCAAATGATAAAAAGTTAAAGGATATTTTGAAATATTTTTTCTTTATTATGGTCTTTTTGTTAATCATAAAAAAGGTTTGACTATTTTTTTCAAACTCTGGTGGTAGATAGCATTTGTCAGATTTTAAACATTTCAAATTCTCATAACACTATGGAATATTTGGGTTTACTTAATTCTACAAAAAGGCTCCTAGCTTTTAATTTTCAACCTTTGCTTAATAAAATCATTGATATGCTTGCTGGATAGAAAGCTAAGATTCTCTCATTTGGTGGAAGGCTTCAATTTCTTAAGTTTTCTATAAAAAATTATATTTCTTACTGGACTAGGAGCCTTATTCTTCCTAAAATTTACTGCAATTTTATTAGAAATGTATGTTTTAATTTTCTTTTTGATGGTAATGTTAATGCTAAGAAATTCATATTATAGCTTGAAAAGATGTGTGCAGGCTAAGAGTTTTTGAAGTATGAGTATTCCAGATCTTAATGTCTTATATTATGCTTTTAGTTGTTATCTTATCTGAAGGATTTTAAATTGTCATTGTCTTCTGGTTGGTTGGGATAAGCATAAATAAAATTCTCTTTGAAAGCCTCTAACTCAAAAGGGTTTTATTTTTTGGAAATTCATTTACTCTATTATAGGGTCTATTAAAGATAAGATCTCTTTTATTACTATTACTAATAGTTCTCTTTCCCTTTATTGGGATCCTTAGTGTGGAGGTAAAGTTTTACAGGATTTGGATTTTAATATCATCTCTTTTTTGCGTGTAGTTTCTATAGAAGACTTTATTTTTGGTAGTAATTGGTCTTTGTTGGACTCTTTGTATGTCTTGGTTTGTGTGCCTATTTCTAATATCTCCATACAAGATTCTTCTTTTTCCTTTATTGCTTGGAATGGAGTGCTTTTTCTCCTTTTAAAGTTTGCATACTGCTTTTTATAGTGTTTTAGATGGAATGGTGTTCTTATGTTTGGAAAAAGTGATTTGCTTTACATTTTTATTGTTATGCTTGGATGGATTTGTTAAAAGGGTTGAAGACTGCTAACATTCTTTTCAAAATGAACTTAAATGTTCTTCTTACTTATATATTATGTGCTAGAGCTGAAGAAACTCATAATCACCTCTTTTTTGAATGTGAGTTTTTTTTTTCTAATTTGATTCATGAATTACAACACTTCATTCTTAGGCCTACTCTTCTTCAAATCATCGACTTTTTTTCTTATTTGGATTTGGCTAAGGATGTAAAGAATCTTTTTTTTTTTTTCAAGTTGCACTTTGTGTGGAGAGAAAGGAAAGAGATAAACTTTGTTGGTAATTTTAGAATTTTTGTTACGGTTGACAGGCTTATTCAGCAGGTTATTATTGCTAAGTTTTTTTTTATGAAAATCTTATCATAAGATTAAATATTTAATTTTCTGAGCCTTGTGTTGCGGTGTTTATAGTTTTTTTAGGTCATTTTTTGGTCCTATGTGAATGTTTGTTTCTCTATTTCCTTTATTGATGGATTTTTTTCATGGAGGTAGTTTATGTACTTTAATTGCTAGGTTCTGTGATTGGGATTTTTGTGGACTATGATGAATTGGTTATTGCTTAAATCTTGAACCCATGGATGGCTGATCTGATAACCTATTTTGTTTAGGATGGTCATTTTTAGCAATCAATAATTCTACACTTAATGAGACTTTTTACCCTTAATTGTTTGATTGGCAACCAGCTCTAGCTTTGGATGGTCGATTCTTAAAATTTGAGGGTTTTTATTCATTGCTTTGAGGCTTTATTATTATTACTAATAGTTCTTTTTCCCTTTATATGGACCATAAAACCTTAAGAATGAGAGAATCAAAATTCAATTATTGAGTAGATGATTAATGGGACTTAAACTGAATAATTTAATAAATATTAATATTATTTAAAAAAAAATCTAAATATAATAGTGAGGTAATAATATAATTTTGCAACTTAAAAATAAACATAATTCTTATAGAATATTTTATACAATTTTAAATTTAAATATTTTCAATATTTAATTTTAACTTTTGTATTTAAATTTAGCTTATATATAAGCATATACTTTAATATATATATTACAATAGTCCTAATATAAAATTACACATAAATCATTATGTATAATTTAACACATTTAAAAAAATTATGATACTTAAATATACAAAAAATTAAATATTATTAACTACAAAAATAAATATTATTCATTTATAAGAACCAATTTGACTTATTTTAAAATTAATATATACATATATATATATATTAAAAAGATGAAAACTTCAACATAATTATTTAATAACACATCACTTGAAAGTTTCTTTTATCTAGTTTATATAATTTTTTGTTTTTTGTTGAGAATTCACATCAAAATAAGAGAATATTTGATTGTTGCTATTTAATAAATGATACATATAATGCTGTTTTAAAAGTTGAAATATATTATATTTAAATTAATTTATTTAATTTACTTTTATATTTATAATTTATATTTAACTTTTAATTATTTAAATATAAAACACTCTAACCGCTCAATTTAAAAAAAAAAAAACAAAAAAAAAAAAATTCAATTGCAGTTCTAGCCGGTTCAATCCAGTTTAGTATAAAGCCAATTTTTAGATAAATTGGACCAACCATCTGACCAATTCCCAGTTGAATCCATCCAACTAACCAATCTAATCCCTTTTTGAAAAAATAAACCATCAACTTTAGCAACATACTTGGCAAAGATAAGGTAGAACTGTCATTTAGCAGGCGTTCATGCTTCGAGTTGAATCAAACAAAGATTTAACATTTTCACTATCAAGCTAATAATTTTAAGGTCGGAAATTTATGAATGAACACTTACATCTTTGTGATCAGACTCCAAGCACGTCTCGTAACTAAATAGCCACCGTGCAAAATAATACTAGAAAAGATCATTCAAGTAATAGCATACACAGATACCAAGCATATAAATATAATGGCATATTCTGTAATAAAACAGTTGCTAAAAACTCTTAGATGGACCATATAATAAGCATACCAGCAGGGATCTAAACATTCGCTTAACATAATAGCATTAGAAAAAAACAGAAGCAGTTCTTATCAGCGAACATAAGCACTGCATATCAAGCCACTCCATCTTAAAACTTCAAAAGATTTTGCTTCTTCATCGGTTATCCCTCCTCCTTGCGTACCGAGTTCTGTCATTATATCTGGGCCTGTCTTGAGCTCGCTGAGGCACTGGCTCAACCCTCCTCTGCCGCTCAGGAGACCTCTTCACAATTTGTCCATTCACAAACAACTCAGCTGCAAAAGGTGTAAGGAAAACAAGTAGGATAAATATAAATTAATAGTTTCTTAGATACAAAAGATTTATCCAAGTAGACTTGAGCTTGGCACATAGGATCGTTCAACATAAAAATTGCACATCAGTGAACCCTTGAAGTTATTCAGTAATTAGTATCTAATTCAAAAACCATCTAAAGGGCAATCGATCAAATGTCAATTATCAACTGTGGGCGATGTCCCAAAAATATCAGATGGCCTTATTTCTAAAAAAGGGTGTTCGTGTGTATATATATATATATATATATATATATATAGCACATAGGAAAATTCTAACGTTGATCACGAGCAGTGGTAGGCAAGAATAACGCTACATTTCCCTAAGAATAAAACAATTACGAGACTAAAAAGCCTTAACAACAAAATCTCTGGCATCTCGCCTACAAATAGTTATCAATGAAGCACTCTATAAATATTCCAATTGAACCTGACTTATTTATCCTTTAAAATATCATTTTAATACTACATTATGTATCATTTTAAAAGAAAATCATTAAATAATAATTAATAAATTAATTTATCAAAAAATTTCTTCCGCGCATATGAAAATGAATTAGGAGATAAATTAGTTATTTCACACCATAAGTAGAGCAAAATACTAAAAAGTCAATACAACAGCAATCGCACTACATGACTTATTTGCAACTCAACCCATGGTTTAAAATTGCACGCCTCAAGGCGCGCCTCAGCGCAATTTAACCCCTTTAAGCCTCAAAGCACACGCAATGAGTTCAGGATATGAGGCGCACACCTCAAATTTACTGAGGCGCGCCTTGCCTAAAGGTTGAGAGGCGTCCGCCTCTAAAAATTAAACAACCGAGCATATACCGAGAATAAATTATATATATATATATATATGCTCGGTATCTTTCCATACAAACAACTAACGAACTTTAAAAACAAGCAAAACTTCAAAATTACTCTTACAATAAAAATTTGTTCCGAGGGCGCTGCCCCTGGAAACCTCCGCAGGAGCACTGCCCCTTGACCCCGCGACTTGACCGGTATATTATTGTATTCATGTTGTTTTATTATTGAGATATTTTGATTTCACTTCATATATTGTGCATTTTTATGTTTTATATATTATTTACTCATTAGTATATACAAAATTTATCATTTTATATTTACGCTTTTTTTTTTTTTTTGAGGCTTACGCCTCGCCTCACAGATGAAAAATGCCTCAATACCCAATTACGCAATTTTAAACATTGACTCAACCCACTTACATTGATGCAAAAAAAAAAAAAAAAACCGTATTTAAATTCAGTCGTATGCCGGTAAAAACCAATCAAATGCGAAGCTAATAACAGAAAAAGGGTAGTGCCGAGTAAATCAAAAAGTTACAGGCTCATAAGAACAGCAAAGCAGAGACAATAAACAATTCAATACAATCAAGGAAAAAATCAGAATTGGATAGAAGATATGTTTTCACAATAAAATTCAAAAAGCATAACCAATTCATGAGACTCACAATTTAGGCGTTGGTAAGAGGTTGATGTACGCAGGAACATCACCCATATGTTATTTCTTCCGGTGCAAGTGTAAGATTCATTGGTTAATTCGGGAATAAGTAAACTATCAATTGCCATCATAGCTAGCTTACAAATGCAAAGGTGTTGGTAAGAGGTTGATGTACATTATTGATAGCCGACTCTACTAACAAGTAATATTCTAGACAAGAACATAAGAATTACAAGTTGTGAGTATTGAAAATGACAGAAGAAATGAGAGGGTGCTCAAAATATCTATCTTGAAGTACAACATTTCAGTAAATTTTAAGAAAATTAAAAAATTGTCTCTTTGCCTATTATTTATAAAGCTTAGAGGTTACAAGAAGGCATCAAGTAATAAAAAGTAAAAATACATTCTTTGATATGACCACAAATTATACAAGACACATGTCATGGGCTGGTGAGTATTCAAGTGGCTATAAACTTTTGACCAGTTCCTCGGTTTCAGAGTAAAGTCTCCACAGGGCGAGTACACCATGCTAGCTTTCAAGATGAGTCACATGAATCAATTCTATATTGGTGAGTCATCTAGATGTGAAGGGAAGTATTGGGATTTCAGAGACTATTTCAAACTTCTACATGCAAAGGGTGAGTCCCATTGGGTGATATCCACGAACTGAGAATTGATCGAGTCTAGAGTAATTGAGTAAAGGCTACAACATGATGTTAATGTTTCTAAAAATTAATTTTGATTCATGTCAGGTAGGTCTACTATGGAAGCTGTATATTTGTTGAGAGGTTTGATGGAGAAGTATGGAGGATCTACATATGATATTTATTGATTTAAACAAAGCATATGATAAAGTTCTAAGAGAAGTGTTCTAAAGAGTTCTAGAAAATAAATGAGATAATAATGCTTATACTCAAGTCATTAATGATATAATGACACGCAATGAAAAACAAACAAAAAAAATACAATGAAAAGAACATCAAGATTTAACGTAGGAAAATCCGAAATCACGGAGGCACACCAGACCAAGAAATCTATTATGAAAATAAAAGAAATTGTGCATATCACTCTTCACACACTCGCAATATCTCTATTTACTTCTCATACTGTTCTACTCTTAAAACAAATATAGAGACTTTATAATACATAAAAGGATGCAACCCTTCAAGTGAAATAAGAAAAAATGCTCAGTCCGACTCGCAGCGCTGTAACACTGTACCTGTAGCACCTTGACGTTGACTTATTTATCTCACAATACCATGGCTTTATAAATCTGAAATTGATTATTGTGTAATTCAAATAGAAACACCAATTCACCTCACTCTTGATGTGGCATTCAATAGTTCAATTGGTTTCACAACCATCAATTGAACTTTCATCCATCACTTCGACGTCAACAATCTTAAACCATAGATACCTTTCTATTCAAAAGAGTGCAGTAATTTGTTAAAAGAACCCAATGTACGAGGTAGACTAGACCATCAAGAGTGGCTTGGCGGTAAGCATACATCCAAAACTTATTAATTAAATAATATCATTTAATGCTAGTGTATATGAACACTTTCTGTTTTTGCAGGATACATTTAAGCATTCATAATCCATTAATAAGCAGTTAAATGATCACCGCTCTGTAATTCCTTTCAAAGAAGCATTGAATCGATGGACACAACTCTGATGTCAATCTACTAGTTTAGTTATGCACGGTTAGAAAATGCCATATTTGCCTGACAAAGATGCACTAAATAAATTACAGTGGTATGTATGTAAATCCCCCAATCAATTTTTTGTTTCTCTCCACTATTGAACGACAGCTACATCGTAAGAATTTCTAAAGAAACTATAAGCACATTTCCGCAGCATTTATTACAAGATACTGCCACAAAAATTATTACCAGATAGAGGTTTTTTTGTAAGGAAATAAATATTGCTAGGGTAAAAAAAACGTTTAAAAATTACCAACAAATGAAATAATCCTAATCATTTCCTCACTTTCTCAAAAAACATGAAACTACACATGACAGGAAGATAAAATGACAAACGAGATAATCTGTCCATAATCACGGTAGCATACAAAGAGAGACATCACCTAATGGGTTTGTCAACTAGACCAAGATTAAGGGATTTGAAAATACACCCAAATGAAATAACACATCTCGCCTATATAACTCGCAACATTTTTTTTTCTAAGAAGCGAATAGACATATCCACCAGTACGTGAAGCTGACCAAAATGCCTCTAAAACAAGCTCAAATTAAATGATGATATCGTAGACTTCTAAAGATAATTGACAAAGGAAACGACAATTATATTGCTTTTATCGACCTGCAACTTATACTACAATAAGTACCAACGGATACCTAAAATGAAGTCTAATATCAGTCTTAGGGATAGACAGAAATTCCTAAAAGGATCATTAGTTTGCCAAGATGGACATGATAATCAAATAATATACACTACACAAAAGGGTAAGAAGAATAGAAATTAAAGTAATTAAAGTTCTCTTAAAAAAGGAAATAAGAAAGGCAAATATAAAAATTATACAAATGATATTTGAGAAAATACCTCCATAGTCCTTGTTTTCAGCATCAACATAAGAATCAGGGAGCACAAATAAAACTCCGGGAAGTCCTAAAGTAATGCAACGAACAAAAAAGGGCCATGGAACAAGTTATTAGTTAAAAATCTAATGCAAAAACCCAAGCATTTATAAATTTAGAATTTGTGAGAACAGAAAACTTTTCAACTAAATTTCCTAAAGTTTTTTTTTTTTTTTTTTAAGTAAAATTTCCTACTTAAGTTAAAAAAAAAAAAAAAAAGACAAACAAAAACAACATACATTAACATATGCCTGGCTTTCATCCTCCCACAAAAATAAATGAACATTTTTAAAGGAAACATAGAAATCATTGGACAGTAATGTGCCGCATGTTTAAAATAATAGGAGAACCCATGTTATTAATTCTAAACATTTCATTGAATCCGATGGAGGATCTATTATGTGGATTACCAATTGCAGATGGTAAACTCAGAAGATAATAAAAAAAAGAAATATATACAAATATATTGTTAGTAAAATTATAAATTGAAAATTATTTAAATAGTTAAATGATAAGTTCATAAAGCCATTAAGTGTTAGCTGCAAATAATTCAACATATCAAGTATTATATTTTTATACTTCAACTTTAGCTAAAAATGTTTAAAATATTGATCACCTACGTGAGTTTGTACGTATTTTTGTTGAATAAATAAAACTTCTTGCTCGATAAAAGCTTGTTCTAATTAGTCATTTTGAAATTAACCAAGTCATTCTGAGCACACTTGCAAGCTAGATTCTAGAGTGAAAAATAAGCTTATTTTGATCCTAAAATGTCTCACTCATAATAGAATTTGAGCAAGTTGTCTTATTCTTGAAATTAATTTATTATTTCAAACAAAATGATAATTTATTCCGAGTTGTCTTGAAAAGACTGGAATTGATTTCAACTTTAAATAAAAAATTGAATAAACTGTTATAATCTGATAGAGGATAATTGATGATTAAAATAAGCCCACAGCTGGGGCGAGAAGAAAGTACAAAACCACGGAAGGTTGGTATAGGATATTTCATTGAAATCTTCTTGAAGAAAGGCTTTAGACACTTCTACCAACAATCCACAATGATTACAGCTGTCATCGATTTACCCAAATTATAACAATAATATTCTAGTACAAACAAGCTTAACAACTTAAATAAATCGAATTTGAACCTATCAGCCTACTTACAGAAGCAGCTAAGTCATGATGCACTCATTTCGTGATAGTCTTGCATTCATGTTCGTAAGTTTCACTCGTGTTGGATCTGCATCATTGACATGGAGCCTGCAGCTTGTTCGTTCATGAAGTTTCACTACATTACCATCATGAGTGGAATGGCCTTGTCCTCATGGCCGAGGTTTGGCCAACATGTAAATTGTTATCAACAATCCATGTTGCATTTGCAGGTGGCAAGCCATCCTATTATATAAGGTGCTGATAATCCGTCTTGTTATCATAAAATAGATGGCCAGATTGAAGCATGTGGACTGGTGTAAGACCGGGTGATTGGGTGATCGTTCAAAGTGTCTTGTGGGAATGGGGTTGCACGTAAAGATGTGTTTTCTCTGTAATGCTTTATCAAGGATACATGGAAGAGTAGATTCTTAAATGACGTCATAATTTTCCTGTACGCAGCAAGACCTATTCATTCCCGTGTGCCAAAAGTTCCATTAGTTTGGAATATTGTTCATTTGGGATGGATGTTTATCGGAACTATTGTAACTTTACACTAATTCTCCCACTTGAAGTTCAATGTTTCTTGTGTTTATCAGTTTATTATTTCACGAGCTCGGTATTTTCAAAGCACTAACTACAATGCCGCAAAGATTTATTTTTGCTTCAATGCACAAAGCATAAAGAAGCGTTACTTTACAAACTAAAGCATTCATGATTTGTATATCACTTACACATATAGTAAGTGCACACACACAGTAGTTTAATTAGCCAAAAACTAAACCGTATTAGATAATAATTTTCAATAAATATAATGATGTGTTCAATAACAATAATTTGTAACTATCTGAATGTAAAAAGGAGAATAAATAAATTAAATATATAAATAATGAAGTACTGGAATAATGCTGAAAAATTAAGAATGTTTGTGAGGTTCAACAAGCACGAGAGGTGGATGCAACGAGAAATGATATAGAGATTAAAATAAGGTGCCAAGATGCACTCTCGGTAAGAGAACATTGAAACAATAAGCAATAACTCCATGACTATGAAAAAGAATACAGAAAAGCGAATATTTGTGCTTAATTATTGTGTCAAATGTTGAACTAAGTAATAAAATTTGAACCAGAATTTTGATTTAAGCTGGAGCCAAACGTAGAATACTACGATGTGATGTGGTGAAGTAGAGAAAAATACACGGTTTATTGTGAGATTGTGCTTCACAAGTAAGCCATGCGCAAGGCAAGAGCATCCCTCGATTTGCTACTAAAATGTACTTTGAAAAGCACTTCTTACAACACAACATGAGCCGAGCTGCCTATGCAAGGTTATCACATAAGTTGTGCAAAATCAGATCATGCTCTAAGACATAAGCACTTCTTAAAACACAACATGTGCCGACCTGCCTATGCAAGGTTATCACATAAGTTGTGCAAAATCAGATCATGCTCTAAGACATAAGTGACTTAGCTTGGAAAATTGTTCATTTCTAATGCATGTTCGTATGTATTGATGTAACTTAACAGAGGATAAATCTCCCATCTGAAGCTCAATGCCTCAACATTTTTATCAATTTATTGTTTCATGAGCTCAGCCTTATCAGAGCACTAAACATAATGCCATGCACAAAGTGTAAAGTGAAGCAACGCTTTAACAACTAAAGCATTCATGATATATATATATATATATATATATATATATATATATATATATATATATATATATATATATATATAGTAATTTTTAGCTATTCAAAAGATCAAATATATAAATGAATAAGAGATGAAAAAATGACCAAGAAGACACCGAGAAACAGAGACAACATGAAGCAAGATAAAGAGTTAAGAAAAGACACCAAGAAACATTCTCGGAAAGAGAACATAAAATCAAAGAGCAATGACTTAATAATTACCAGATAAAATAAAGAAAAGTAAAAATTTGTGCTTAATTATTGTGATAAATGTTGAATGAAATTATGAAATATGAACCAATATAATATTTTAAGTTGGAGCCAAGTGCACAGCACTACGACAGAACATGGTTAAGTGGCACAAAACAAATGTTTTGTTGTGCGCTTTAGCTTTACAGACAGGCCATGTGCCTAGTTCATCGCGCTTCACTTTGATGCTAAAACTCACTTTTAAGTGCACTTTCAACAACATTACATGAGTTATTGTACCGTGCAAGGTTGTCATGTAATCTATGACATCAAAGGCTTGACAATGCGACCCAAGTATGATTGTATGGGCGGCAAGGAATGATCGTATAAGGCTTGGTATGGGGTCATGTTAATGGAGGGGTGTAGTGAGGTTTTGTATGAGAATTTAACCCACAAAATAAATTACAGCTATTATTCGTGGTTTAACCATTCCACAATAATTTAAATATTGTTCAAGACCCTTATTAGTTACCCTCTAATTAGCCATTCATCTCCGCTAGTGCATTATGCTAAGTTGTAGTTTGGTGCCAGGTTCTTTGAAAAACTTGAATCACATTTACTAGAAAGTACTCATGAAGAGGGGGTTGAACATAATTATCATTGGAATTCTATGATGACTACAATTTTCAAAGATAGAAGATGGATACTATGGCGACTACCAAGAGCTTTGATTACATGCAGTAAAATAGGTGCATTTGGTGAGCCGATCCACAACAAACATATTTGTGGAATTACATTGAGCCTTGTTAAGTCGCACTAAGAAATACATAAAAATTACATCCCAAGCTGCCACTCGAATTGGTAGTGGTTGGAGGGAGCCGGCAGATGCAAGTAGTTAAAACTTAATTAAATGGAAAATTGAATAACTTTGTACAAAGTTGATGACATCTTGTTTCAAGTGTAACCAAAAGAAATCTTCAAGAATGCAATGTAAAGCTCTATGAATAGCTCCGTGACCACCAACAATGCCTACATGATATAAATTGAGCAATTGGGTCCTTATAGTGGATTTCCAAGCTAAACTTTGACTTCCACCTGAATCAAACCTTCATGGATAGTGTATGCAGGATGTTTATGCGGCTATTGATTCAATTTTTGTTTAAGTTAAAGGAAGTCTAGATAGATCATTATCTCTTCAGAGACTGTTTGGGGCACCATAGAGATCAGACATGTGATTATCATTGAGAGTTCAGCTTGTTGTTCTTAAAAGTGGCATCTTCGAACATTTGGGGGATGGCATTGAGCCATTGACCACTATATTAGATATGCTCAGCTTATATTACATTGTAAATTCATATTCCAAAAGTTTGTTAAATGTTGTTGGTCAGGAGTTTGGATAAGTTGGTAAATTAGCTTAAGAATGCTTTTTTTGCCAGTGTGAATCATAAATTTGGAACCTAACCAAGTGTTAGCACCACTTGACGACTTGAATAGCTCTCACATGTATGTAAATTCTTGTTGCATGCAGTTGTTTGATTCTTTAACAATAGAAGGCGATTGGTTTTTTATTTTGGCAAAGGATAAGCCCCCATGACGATCCCAAAAGCATCTATCTCTAAAATAAAGGGTTTAGAGAAATCTAGTAATAGCGACACTAAAGGACTTGAAATTAGTTATTTAAAGTTCTAACAACTTGTTGTGCCTAAGTGCTCCAAGTGAAAGCGTCACAATAAACAAGTTTATAAGAGTTCCACTGATAGTGGCAAAATTTCAGACAAATCATCGACGATAACCACTCAAATCTAGGAATGTGCAAAGAGTTTTGACAGTTTTTAGGGATGGGGCACTAAACAATCACTTGAATCTTTCATTGATTTGAACTAACTCCTGCAGCTGATGCAGAATGGCCCAAGTAGTCCACCTGGAATTCTCCGAAAGAACATTTGGGCTATCAGAAGTGTAATTTCTTTGTGGGAGGTAACAAAATATTGTCCCCAAGTAATTAAGGTGAGCGCTATGGTATCTAATTTTTTAGATAGAGTATTTATTAGAAATGAATTCTCTAGCATTTGATTTCTTACAACCAAAGGATTTTTCAGTACACTTGAAAAGAACCCCAGAAAAGAGAAGGAATAGTTGGGTAATTGCTTTATATAGATCCTATAAGGTTGAAACCAAAAGTGAAAATAAGATTGCAAAAAATTCACAAGATGAAATACCCATTTTTTCATCAGAATAAGAGTTCCTTTTGAAGCCAGAATTGCTTCAAAAGAATGTCATAAAAAAAAGACTTAGAAATTTGCAAAAGTATTATTTAAAAATGTTATTCATAATAATGTGAAAGGTTAAGATGCATTAGTGAAGCCAAAACACCATCACAGTAAATTTGAAGTGATCTTCACTTGTCCAGAAGTCCATTTTGTGAATATCTGCATCTGTAATACGAATTCAAGGGTAGCCGAAGCAAAGGTCTAATCTAGAATAAACAATAGCACCATGCAATTCATATAGCATCTTGTTGGCGTAGGAATGGAAATTTTCTCTGGTATGGTCGCTAATGGTTTAAAATAGTCCAATTAGAGACCGGCTCAACATAATTTGAAGAAGAAGGAAAAAAAAGCAATGAGGTGTATCCTCACATTAACTATATGAGGCTTATACCTCGGTAGGGTGAGACCCACCTCAACACAATTATAATGCAATTTTGAAAAGTCAAAAGCCTCAAACATTAGAATTTAGATAATTTTAAGATATTAGCTTATTTTATATATTAAATTAAACCTGTTTACTTTATTTAAATCAAACTATACTTGAGAATAACTGTAGCCTCACATCTGCACCCTAAACTCAAGCGTTATCGTCATTGCTATGCCACTGCTACTATAACACCATCAATACTTCCCCTCCATTGCCCTCTTACTGTTGAAATCACATTTCCTTATTTTTAGTATGAAAGAGGGGAAAAAGTAATTAACTATAATAATAATTCTAATGAAAACTCTCTATCTGATGAGAGTAGGGGAGAATTTTGAATTTATAAATTACAACCTCATATTACTTGTTTATGTTGAATTGAGAGTGAGAAAGACTATTTATTTATCATTGTTTGCAGCTTTATATAATTTTTAATGGCATTACTTAGACTTTTTTATCATTTCATTTTAATATATTACTTTGGTGTTAATATGATAATTATTATAGCATATTTTTTCTTAATTTCATGATTTAATATTGAAACTTAAACCTTAAAATATCTTGAGGCTTACACCTCGCCTCACGGAAAGAAAACGCCTCAATACTCGATTGCACAATTTCAAACTTTCTGGTCATTTACTTTGGCATGCTTTTTGATAGCATATTTTAAAGAAAGATTAACAATGTGGGCATATATTCATTGGAGGTGTTCCTAGGTTTAAGATTTATTTGGTAATCTTTAGGTCGAGGTGATGATAAGAGCTTAAGTTTAGCAGATATGTATGAAAATTCATGATGCGGTACAAAAATATTAGGAGTGAGCTAGTTTTTTGTGGTGTTTGAGAATTAGAGGTTGTTGAAGGCCTTCTAGTCAAGCTAAGCATGTCAAGTAAATCAAGTGTTGAAAGTAAAATGGTACATGGGTTACTATTTGAATGGCAATCACATAAGTGGACTCAACCTAAACTGAAGAAAGAAAACCATCAAGAAAACGGCGATTGTCAAAAACAAAATCTTGTATTTTTTTTATTGAGTATTATAATATATTATAGGTATAGGGTTCATGAAACAACCAAGTACACAAGTGAGAGTTAAATTAACTTCATGCTCTGTTTAAAATAAAAAAATCATTAGTTAATTGAAATAACTTGATTAATAGCAAATCATACTTTACTAGCATCGAACTAAATGTTATGTATGACATTTTTGGAAATCTGAATAATCAAGTCATATTAATTAACAGAAAATTTCAAATTAAAATTATAAAATTAATCGCATTATAATATACAAGTTGGACTGTACAATTAATTATAATAATCAGACCAAATAAATGTTATCAATTTTTTCTTAAATAGGTAAATTCAAATTTTAATTAATCATATTGTATGATTACATGTACAATTTAATTGATTACATGTACAATTTACTTAATTAGAGGTCGAAAATCAAGAAATGATTTAAAAAACAAATTCAAGAAATTTCTTACCATACAAATATGATCGAATAGACTAATTAAACCAAGATTTTTTCTTATAATTGGCTAAATATACTAATTGTATTGTACGATACAAATTGTATAGTCCGAACAAATAGAGATGATTTCTAAAGTTTGAGGATGATTGTGCTAATCGTACTACACGATCATAAGATCCGATTGTACAATCTAACCATTATGTTGACTTGACTATAAGAACTAGCCATTATGTTTAAAAAATAGTAATTTTCAAGGGTGTTTTTTTTTTTTTTTTTTGTTAAGCTATCCTATAAATAGGATTCAATAGAAACCAAGGGGGGGAGGGGCAGCGGCGGCAAGAGAGGATGGGGTGGGGTGGATTCACTTCGAAGTGAAGGAGTTCCTTTATTGGAAGTAAATTAAATAGGTGGGGCTAGGTGAGAATTCGGCCAAAGGGAGGAGGGGAGATATTGAATTGTTTCCAAAGTTAGGATTTGGTTTTAGGAAACAATTCCTAACTATTTCCCTAAAGGGGCGGGCTGGCGGCATCGATGGGGAGGAAGGGGGGTCGGCAAGAGAGGATGGGGTGGGGTGGATTCACCTCCAAGTGGAGTTCCTTTATTGGAAGTAAATTAAATAGGTGGGGCTAGTTGAGAATTCAGACAAAGGGAGGAGGGGAGATTTTGAATTGTTTCCAAAGTTGGGATTTGGTTTTAGGAAACAATTCCTAACTTTTTCACTATTGGGGCCGGCGGCATCCAAGGCTTGGGAGGATGATTAAGGGAGCTTTTAATGCCTCTTTACATTAAGGACTAAAATTTAGGATGAGATATTTCATCCTAATTTAATTCAAATTCAAAAGACAAGGGTTTGGAAAGTTTTCAAAAATAGGAAAGATATTTTAGGCAACTATTCAAATTCAAATAAATTTGAATTTTGGAAAAGTCTCGAGTTACCTAAAATTTCCAAATCTCAAATTAGGAAACAGAATCAATGTGAACAAAGGATGGAAGAGAAGAGGGGGCGGGATAGGACCGGCTGCATGATGGGCTTGAAGGGATTTATGAGGGAGATTTGAATTGCTATTTTAAGACTTAGAAATTAAGAAAGTTGTAATTAAATCCTAATTGATTTGAGATTCAAATAGGGTTTAATTTAGGAAACTTTCCTAAGATAGGTTTAGTCATTTAGGAAAAATTTTAAATTTCAAAATAGAGGAAGTTGAATTCAAGATCTAACCCCAAATTAAATCAATCTAAAATAGGCAATAATTCAAGAGGGGAGGAGGGGGCAGGTAGGGTGGCTGGCGGTTGGGTGGTGTTAGGGTGTAACCGATGGGGTTGTTGGGGATTAGGTGGCCGACGACTTGGGGTTTTTGGGACGACCGTAGGCCAGCGGCTAAGTGACGAAGGAAAATGGAAAAATAGATAAAGAAGAAGAAACACGAACCTGGCCATCTCCAAGGTTGGTGGGTGATCCGAGTTCCCTCTCCTAGGGATTTACCAATCAAACTCTCAAGCTCTCCTAAGAACTCAAAACATGTGGAAAATTTTCATTCAATCATTCATTCATTAACTTTAGAAGAGCAACATGAGGGCTATAAATATCCTCGTACAAAAAGGACTCAAAATAAAAAAGACGACAATGCCCTCAGGGCTTACATACGACCTCCCTTAAGTAAGGGGTAAAACGGGAAAACAATTAAAATATAAATAATAAAAGACATGACATAATAAAAGACAAATACATGAAATGACTCAAAACTACATCTACTCGATCGTGGCCGTAGATCGACGGCTACGCCTCTGATGCACTTTCCATGCTCTGATGTCTCCATCACCATAGCTCTTAGGTTGAGAGCTTCTTGAGCTTTGTTTTTAGGATTGTGAAGATTTCGACAAGTACTAATGTTTTGCCGATCTAGTCGAAGTGATTAGGATTGGTGTACCTTTCAAGTAGAAAAGTCGTATAACATAATTTTTTCATTACTTGTGAAATAGAGAAGCTTCTCCACCTCATTGGAAGCAGGAGAGTGGAATTCTCGAGTTGAGGACTTTGAAAGTGGGCACTAGCGGGTAAGCCAATCCATTATGAATTGATTTGCATTTTCTCTTTCTTTTCCTTTTTTCTTTTTGCATTTTATTTTTTATTGAACTACAACTTTTATATGTTGAGATAATTGTTAACTATAATGATCATGAGGCGACAATTATCAAAACTTAAGATCCTCTAGAAATTGAATTTAATTTGATAAAGAATTTTTTTTATCAGCAAAGAAAAATGAAACTCAGCATTTAAAGCATATTCTTGAAAAAGCTTTATTTGCTACTGAAAATAAAAACATAAACAATATTTCTACTTTAGCACTTTATTTCACAATAATTTTAAATTTAGTGTATTTAAGCTTCTTCAAATTTAATTTATTTTTTTAAAGGAGCATCAATTCACCCCATCCTCTCGGACTATGATGCACAAACACGAACACAGCAATACGGATACCACACGACATAGACACAACAACACGAATACCACACGACACAGACATGGGACACGTCAATTATTGAAAATATAGGACATGGACACGGGTTGGACATGGTATTATAGTTTTTATATTTTAAAAATAATGTATAAAAATTAAATAAGTATAATTTTTAAAATAATTTAGAAATAATTAGTCATTTAACTAGAATTTATGCTTAAAATGATTAATATTAGAATATCGTGAGTCAGGCGTCGATGTCGTTTATCAGTCATTGAGAGAGGAGATGACAATGCTGTCGAGAGTCGGAAATTGATGTTATGCAATAAATATTGGGCATCAATATTAAGAGGGTGTTTATCGTCAATATTGAAAGGGCAATTAATTTGTTGTTGTGGATAAGAAATAAGAAATTTAATTTTTATATTTTAAATAAGTTAAAATTTTAAATACAAGAAATTATATTAAAAAAAATTATAAAATATTTAAAATACGCATATCGGACACGCGTGTCCAATTTATATTTAATAATTTTTAATTGGACATATTTTCGATGTGTCTGACACGTGTCGAAGGAGTGTCGGACGCATGTCGTGTCGGATACGTGTCGAACACTGCACGCCTCTTTGAGGAGAAGTGTTGATGCATCATAGCTCTCGGATGTGTCATACACTACAAAGATTATAATTGTCGTAAAAGTAAACTTGGGTTGAATGGTTAATAAATTGGTTAAATTAGATGTGCATAATATTAGTAGTGTTAATGCCTTGTAATGTGATGGGACCTCCCTTTTTAATAAAACTCATTGTCAATAGATTGTAGTTGGTTACCATTTTGCCTAGATGTCGGAGCCATTACATGACTAGGACATTATTGAGCCCTTGAATAAATAACAGAAAGAAACCCAAGTTGAATTGATTGCCTTGGAGGAAAAGGGGGTTCTATGCTGTAGGTCATTTTACTGGTAAGGTTGGCTTTGTGAAAGGAGTTTTATAGTGGTTTGGAAGGAGTGATGGAAGAGCTTCCAATAAAAGTACATTGCTAAGCAATTAGAGGCTTGGGGTAGACGTCCATCAAAAAGCTTATCTTCAATGAGTTTGGAAAATTCAATAGTCTAATGATTCCAATCAACGAATGTGCAAACTGTTTAAATGGCAGGTTTCAATCCATATTCAAAACAGCTTTGTAAGAAATTTTCACAGATAATGGTCACCTGATTAGAAAATTTTCCAAACTACGGTTGGTAGCCAAAAAGTGTGGATATGATTATGTGAGCTTTGTGAGTTTTCCATGCAAGTCCCAATACTTGGAAGGGCCAAAATGATTACAGGAGGCGAAAAAAACCAAAGGTACCATTCCTCGATTGAGCTAGCCATATAGAATGAAGAGTCAATTTATCCTCATTTAAAAATTTGTAGAAGCCATAGTTCTGCTTAATTTTTTTTATCCATGTATTCAGGTTTCCATTGGCATAACAGGGTTGCATATTTTTAAATGAGTGATGACCATTATTTATGTCATGCTACTGTTGAACGGGTGGCTCAAGATTTTCCATCATTTTGCTAGCCTAATCATGTTTAACTCAAAAGGTTAAATGGAGTTGAACCCCATGAAGGTTATCAAGAACTGCTGCAGGTAATTAATTTGTTGAATGCATGGGGATTTCTTGTGCCGGTATTCTGTTCTTTCACGGAATGTATGGAAAAACTGAAATTTATTTCTGTAAAGAACTCATTCATTGCTAAGATGTATTTTGCTTTGGTGTTATTATCTTGGAACAATAGAAACAGAGTAAAGCATGGTGATGGGGAAGAAAGAGCAGCTGTTATAGCGGCTAAAGTGATCAACTTCATGGCTATTTTACACAAAGACAAAATCATTTTGGGATACTGGGGTACTAATAAGAGGACTGTTCAATTCTCGGCACCCTCCTCCAAAATGATTTGAAATAAACATTGATGGATCCTTTTGTAAGTCGAATAAAGCTGAACTTGGTGGAGTGGTTAGAGATTGTAAAGGCAAATTTTTATTGACCTTTGGTTGCAGATATGTTCATTGGGATAGTGCTCAATTGGAGTTATTGGCTTTCAAATCACTGAGAAATGTGATTCAAGAGTGGATATTTGAGGCAGATAGTATCATCATTGAAGGAGATAATTGGAATGTCATCAACTTTCTCCATAAACTGTATAGCATACCGGAGAAGAGGATGGAACGACATTAGAAGAAGATCTTTTATTCTTAAAGATATTCAATAATGTGTTATTTAATTTTGTTAATCATAATTGTAATAAGTTAGCAAACTATTGTGCTAACTTAGCTTGTAAGTATAATTTTAGTTGGCATGTTTTAGTGAGAATAATATTCCTCCTTTCTTTGTTGATATGTTGAAGAAGGAATGTGATAGGTTGCCTTTTGCTTGAATAGTTTGTATTTAGGTTTTTTCTTTTCTTACTAATACATTTTTGCATTTCTTCTCAAAAAAAAAGTGAATTGATTATTCATCTTGATGGATGATCGTGTATATTCAGCCACGTAATTGCGTAAGGAGTCAACGAGAGCAACAAATGATAGGGAATGAAAGAAAATGGAAGCACAACAACTCTGATATGGGAATTGTGGAGAGAAGATAAATAACCTGTGTGAGTTTTAGAAGAAAATGTAGATTATAGGAAAACATAGAATAAAACCAAAGATAGAAGATGAAATTTAAAAATGTTTGGTCCAGGATATTTCATTAAAACTTCTTGAAGAAGGGCCATCCCAACTCCCCACAATGATTATAGCTCTCATCAGTTCATTGAAATTATGACAAAGATATACTAATACAAACAACCATGACAACTCATAAAAATCAAAGTTGTACACCCCTAAAGTTAGTTACAACAGCAACTACATCTTGATGAACTCATTTTCTTACTAAAATGTCCACTTGTTTATTAGCCTTTGTCCACTAGTAGTTTTGTATCCATGTTGGTATGTTTCACCACCCGTTGGATCAACGAGGCGAGCGTGCATCTTGGTTGTTTGAGCTATTTGCCGAATTGCCATCATGATGTGGGTTAGTATCATAATCATTTTTTAGTTGACTTTTAAATAATATGATGTTAGAGAGTTTCCACTAACATAGAAAATAGTAAAAAGCCTCTAGAGTTACGGGAAGATTGAGTCCATAATATTTTTATTTTTATTAGCTTATTAAAAATATGATTATATTTCACATTTTCTATAATATATTTTAAGGAATAAAAAAATATTAAATTTAAAAGTAACATGGTGTGTGTATATATATACAAGTTAATTTGGCACAAAATAAATACATTTTTTCTCAAGTTAAGAATCTAGCTCTTGAATCCACTCAAAATGACTTGGTCAATTGTGAATCAGTTCAAAATTAAAACAAGTTTAAACAAGATTCAAATTTTGATCAAAAATAAAAAATGTATAAATTCCCACGGGCGATCAAAATATACTTATTTTAAGCTAAAATTTATTACAAAATTTCTTTGCTTATATGCTGAAGTTGAATTAGTAATAGTTTAAACTTCACCACTTAAGTTTACGCAGGTTTTATTTAACTATTCACATAAATATTAAATTATCATTAAATAACCAAATGTAATTATCTTATGGGTTTATAGTCCGCAATTTGCAATCCAACTTGCAGTTCTTCAGTTGGATTTAATCAAAAAGCTACTATTCATTAACAAGTGAATCACGTATTATTTTAGACAAGGACATGAAAGGCTCATTTCCGCATAAATAGCTGCATATTCATTCTTACAATGCCAAAGGAACACCGAGTGACTAACCTTCAAGCTTATTAGATGTTTCCTCGTCAATCTCACACCCGAAGCCAAAGTAGCGTTCGCACGAGACATTGTAGATTTTCTTTGTTGCTTCCTCCTCGCTGAACAGTAAAAAAAAACATTATCTTCTTATACAGCCAACCACATAACATGATAAATACATCCCATTGCAAACTAGGACTAAGAAAACAAGCAAACATTTAGCCCAAAAGAAAATAAAATATTTACTGCATGAAAAAAAAAAACAGTAAAGATAGAATAGGAGTACCACCTTCCAACGACCTTTGCTAGGGTTTTGATGTAGCAATCGATCATTTGCTCCTTGGTGGCGTTCTCCCCGCCTGGCTTATCCATAACGATGAGCCAATGCTCATAATCGCATCCAGGGAACAGAGGAGCCATCTCAGTCGGTGGCCTATCACTGAATCCACCACCAGAACCCGAGTTGATCGGTGAGTAGGGCGAGTCCCCTGACCGATTGATTCTGCAACGGATAGGGTTGAGCCTAGCAGCGCCGCCTCCAGCTACCAGTCGTACGGCAGCGTAAGGCATCGGACGGCGGCGAACGACATCACTGATCAGGGAAGAAACAAGACCGATGGGATGCCGGGAAGAGGGAAACGGGGAATGGAATAAGCGTTTCGTGAGCATTGTACTTAGTGTTGAGCGGAAAGACTGACCGGCCCGCGCCATCGAGACAGCGAAAGCGGAGGCAGCCATCTCAGCAACGGCGGCGAGGTAAGGAACGAATGGCAGAAAAAACCTAATCTTCGTGGTGTTTTCCGGGTGGGTTGGGAGATTATTTATTCCAGAAATCATATGGAGTGTTGATGCTGAGTTCCTTTAGACCTTTTTCTTATTTTAGTAATTACAAAATGTCTCTTTTTATAAAAATTTTATTCTAATCCAATATTTTAATTTTTTAAAGAAATAATATTGAATATATTGAATTCAAATTTATCTGTGGGCTATACCTGATCTTATTGGTAGGTCTAGTTAGAGAGCAAATGAACCTATAAGTACAAATGGAAAGTATAAAAGAAAAAGAAATGTAAGGGATGACTAAGATATTGAGCAAGAGGAAAATTCTCTACTAGCCAAAAAGATCTTTTTGAAATTTTTCTTGTGTTGTGTACATTATCCATTATCATTTATTTATAGGATTTTGAATGCTACAAACGAGCTACTTCGCAAAAGTCATTTCAAATTTCAGTTTCCTGCTTTTTCGTGGGAAGACGTCGATGACGGAGAAGGAGCGCCGGCCACCGCCGGTGAACCATCCTCCTTTAACTCGACATTCTTCTACCATTCCTATTGGAATGGTCGGAAGATCTGGAAGCTACAAAGATCAGATGAAGCCTATTGAAGGAAAGATTCATAATGGCCATCCAAGGAATTCGGCATTGCGGATTCGTGAAGGGTTTCATCCACTAGTTCAACAAAACATAATTGTCGAAGGCAAAGGAAAGGCAATCAAAGTCATTCAAATTTTACCTAAATCACCTAATCAAAAGGTGTTAATTCCAGTTCAAGGGAAAAATGACGGTGAAGCTTCATCATCTAAATTGAAGATGAAGGTGAATAGATTTATTAATCCCATTGTTGGTGACCCAATTGATTTGGCAACTAGCATCGAATTAGATTAGAATCTGGTTTCGGTTGAATATTCTGATCCTATAAATCATGGAAATGAATGGAACTTGAATAAGTCGTCTAGAATAGCAATATTGAAGAATGGAGACAATCTGACTGAAGCTCAAAATTACTCAAACCCATGGATGTCAACTATTCGTATGAAGGTGAATCCATAATTTATTTCTGTTGAAATGTCTGATGATGGAATAGCAATCAAACTTAATGAAGACCGCGCAAATGCAAATGCTTTAGTATTGGTGGTCAAAGTATAAGGAAATAATATTCCTATTCCTGTTTGTTGTTGGGAATTAAGGAAACAATGGAGTAAATTTGGTTCATTCCATTTGACTGCATTGGGCTTAAATTGGATTTTATGTTCATTTCAGTCACAAGATGCTTTGGAAGGTGTGATGAGTGGAGGACCATGGTATATAGGAGGTTACATTGTGGGAATTGACAAATGGACTCCTAGTTTCTCCCCTCTTTCATTGAAGGGATTATCCTCCCCTGTTTGGATCAGAATGCCTCATCTCCCTTTATATTATTGGGATGAGATAAATATAACCAAGATTGCTTCAAAGGTTGGTGTTCCTTTATTCCTTGATGGTAACATGTTCAAATGGGGAATAAGAGAATTAGCTAGAGCTTTTGTGCGAATAAATTTAGATGAAAAATTGCCAGGTGGAGTTTGGATTGATGACATGGGAGGTAATTTTTTTCAAAAAATAAAATATGAAAAAATATTCTCAATCTTTGTCCCACTAAAAAGGAGGAGAAAGAAAGGGAGATTAGTAGTAATACTCATATTGCTATTTTCAATAAGGAAGCAAAGGGAAAGGCTGTGGAAAATACTCAAATTGACAAATCTGAGTATGGTCCATGGATACATGTGGCTTTTAAAAACAGGAAAAAGAGATTTTTCAAAGCTAGAGAATCTAACAATAAAGAAAAGCAAGGTGATCGAACCGCAATTGAAGTCACTGCTAATTCTACTCAAATCATAGAGGAGGAGGTGCTTCACAATTCACTTACAGAAGTGGTGAATGTTAACAAATTCAATGTGCTTTTGTAAGATCCCGAAGACAAAGAAGAGGGAGAGATTGAGATAGAGGAGGAGGATAATCCAAATGGCTTAAATCCTGATGTACAAAAGTTGGAAGATTTGGGAAATGCAGCAATTGAAAAAGATATAAATTCTGGAACAGAAATTTCTATTCTAGAATTTCAGACAGCAAATTCAAATATGGAGGATGAAATAATATTGGAATCTGTTTCAAAACAGAATTCTGATGGTGGAGTCGGAAAAACTGATATACAAACTAATGTGATTACTCCTTCAAATGAAGCAAAGAACAATTCAAATAGCAAAAGCAAGACAAAGCTAGCCAAAGAGATCAAATTTCTTCGGCCGATTGGTGGGATTCCGAAAAGAAGAAAAGGAGATGGTCGTGGTAACTTTGCTGCTGGCGGGCTTCCCCCATTTGTTTCTTAAATGTCTTCTTTTTTATTCTGGAACTATAGAGGAGTCTGAAAAAAAAAAGATGCTTCTCTATACCTTAGAGAGTTGGTTAGAGATCATGAGGTTTTTTTCATTGGGATTGTTGAATCCATGTTGTCTTCTTTAAATAGGGAGGATGTTGATAAAATTATTGGGGAGGAATGGGATTTTTTTCATCACCCGGCTAGTGGCACTTCAGGTGGTATTCTTTTTTTATAGAAAAGTCTCATGGGTAGATTTGAGGTGTTATTTGATTCTTCTCAAGTTGTGTTTGAGAAATTCCACTTTTCTAATGATGGAAGTTGGAATGTAGCTACGGTTTATGGGAGTAAGGAAGTTGGGGCTAGAAGAAGTTTGTGGAATAGCCTTGAAAGTTATTTGGATAATAATGTTCCTTCTTTAATAGGTGGGGACTTCAATTTTATTTTGTCTAAACAAGACAAAAGAGGGGGAAAGAGGTTCTCCTTTTCCCAACGCCCACAAGAGATGAAATCCTTTTTATCTAATAATGATTTGCATGATGTAGGTTTTATTGGACCAAGATTCACTAATAAAGATGGAAGCTCAAGGATATGGGAAAGATTGGATCACTATTTACTGAATTCAGCATCTCTTCAACAAGTTCTTAATGCTTATGTAAGACACTTGGCTAGAGTGGCTTTGGATCACTCTCCAATTGTCTTTAATATACACAACCCTAAGAGGCCAAGTCACAAACACATCAAATTTGAGGATGTATGGATAACGTATCCAGCTGCTTGGAATGTTGTGCTTAAAGCTTGGAGGAGGGATTTTGATAATTGTGCTGAAATTCTGAACAGAAAACTGAAAAGATCACTCAAAGCATTATATTATTGGAATAAGAACAAGGTTATAGAGCTTTCAACATTGAAAAATAACTTGAAGAAGGAAATAATGGAATTGCAGATTTTAGAAAGTGAAGATGGCATTTCTAAGGAGGAGCTGATGTTATTAAGAAGCAAAGTAAGGGAGCTGAATGTAACATTATCCCGGTTATCTATTTGGTGGAATCAAAGAGCTAAAACAAGATGGTTACAAGAAGGTGACACCAATTCCAAGTTTTTTCATTATTATGCAACAGCTAAAAGAAATGGTAATCTAATCAATCAAATCAAGGAAGAAGAAGAAGGCATTGTGAATGAACAAGAACAAGTTGAAGAAGTATTTATTAAATATTTCCAAATTAAATAAATAGAGACAGAGATCTAGCTCTTTGTCGGATTGGCTAGAGAATGGGTTTCAGCAAGTTGTCAATGATGCTGAATAGAAGCTAATGAATGCTGATTTTTCCCAAAGTGAGATGTATGAGGCGATAATGAGCTTGGGAAACAATAAGTCTCTTGGTCTGGATGTCATAACCAGATCTTTTATTAAGTTCTATTGGAACATAATCAAGGAAGATGTATGGAAAGCTGTTGATGAATTTTTCACTCATGGAAAAATGCATTCTAAATTGAAAGACACATTAATTGTGTTAATCCCAAAGGTGAAGAATCCAATGAATTTGTCGTAATATATATCTATATGAAAGTTCGCTAGGGATGTTAAGCCCTATAGAACTGGCCCAAGCTAACCAAGAGGGGGGGTGAATTGGTAATTAAAAATTTCTTTTCTCAAAGAATAAAAATCACAAACCAAAATCACCATAGAAAAACAACGATGTGGAAATAAAAGTGCGGAAGCAAAAATAAGAACACAAAAATTTATAGTGATTCGGTCAACTCGACCTACGTCCACTCCTTGGAGGCACCCTCCAAGTATTGCACCACAAAACGTGACTCTCCTTTAGCCCCTACGGCTAGGCGGAGAAGCCCTCAAAAGAACCTCCTTTTTGCCACATCCGGTAAGGCAGAGAACCTACCTCCTTTTGCTTCCTCCTGAAGCTGGCAGAGAACCACAACCAAAAGCTAACTCCTTACCTCTACCGACCCTTCCACGGACGAGAAACTCTAGACGAAGAATAAGAAGAGCGATCCTTGAAGCAACCCTTGTGAATCCCCTCACAAGCTCCCCCTCACAAGATCCTCTCTCTCTACCTCTCTCTCTCTTTCTCTCCTCAAGGTCTTCTCAGGTCAAGGTAGCAGCAAAAAGTCCTGGTAAACGTTGAACAAGAGCTCTTAAATAGAAGAGCTTCAAAGGAGCTTATTAATTGCAAGTTGCCGACTATATCGTCCAGGCTGATATGGACATCGGCCTGGCCGATAAGTACAAATCAATGAAGATCGGCCAGAGCATCGCCCTGGATGCAAAGTAGGACGATTAAAAATTGGCTTGATCATCCAGGACGATCTCACGATCGTCCTGACTGATCAGTTCAAATCAGAGGAAAATCGTCCTGACAATAGCCCTGGATACGAGCTGGCCGATACTTATCGTCCTGAAGTAAATTAAGATTTTTGACTGGATCATCCTGGCCGATCCTGCGATCGTCCAGGACGATATGATCGTATCAATCATCCTTAATTACTCCCTTGATTTCATGAACAATTATGGAATAATTTATGAATATCGTCCAGGCCGATCCTATGATCATCCTGGCCGATAATTTAAAAATACAGTATACCTTAATTATCTTATGGCGGAAACTTCTTTCTGTTTTGAGCTTATCGTCCTGGCCGATACACGTATCGTCCAGGCCGATATGTTAATGTCGGCTGCCTTAATTAAGAATCCTTATTTAAACTTTCTGTTTTAAACCTGATCGTCCAGGCTGATCCAAAAATCGTCCTGGCCGATATGAGTAAAAATAGAAATTCTAAGTCTCTCAAGTGTGTGTGTGAAGGGTTACTTAGCATCAGTCTCTTTGACCATTAAAAATAGACTCAAGACGTGAAAAACAAAAGTACATATTGACTCAATCCTAAACCTACGCAATCCTGAACTGGCTTCTTCTTGATCGTCCTATATGCGATTCCTAAAAAGTTAGAAGCAACAAGCAGTCCAAGAGAAACAGTGTTTGTCAATCATCAAAACATAAGCCATGAAAGATAGATTTGCAACAATCTCCCCCTTTTTGATGATGGCAAACACAAGTAGGAAAAATTAAACAAAAAAACAGGTTCATTAGAAAATCAAAGTTACAACAGCTTTTTTCTACCACTCCCTACTCCCCCTTTTGTCATCACAAAAAGAGGGTCCATAAACAACAGAAAAATATCACAAAAGACAAACAAGCAAACTATAAAAAGACAGGAAACAAACAACACAAAGTACAGACTAAAACAACGAGGGATCCTGATCATCAGATGGAGGTGGTGGAGGAGGCTGCTGAAAGTAACTGGCAAGCGTGGTAAACTGAGCATTGAACCAGGTGATGTCCTGGTCATGCTGCTGCTGCTGGTGAGTAAGGAAACTGTCAAATCGGGCTAGATCCTCAGCGCGGTGATGCTCGTAACGGGCAATGTCCTCAGAGTGTTGCTGCTCCTGTGCAACAACATAGGCGTCAAAACGGGTCTCCCATCGATCAAATCTCTCAATCAACTGATCAACCGGTGAGTGCTGGTGGAGAGGAACAGGGTCAGGAAAGGGAGCGGGAGCAGGAGCCTCCTCCTCTCTAGCCCCCCGAGGTTCCTCAGGGTGGAGACGAGTACTGTGAAGGGTGCTGAATGAATTATTTGAGTAGAAAGGAGTTGAGAGGTTTGGTGGAATAAGATACTGAAGTTGGTATTTGGTTTCAAGGACATAGGCTATGATGTGTCCTAAGGCTAGATTGGGTTTTTTTTTTGTGACCTGGATCACGGATTGTGGTTAAGTGATCAATGTATAGGAAAATTAGGTCAGCAGTGTTAAATTCCCTATAAGCCATGATGTAGAAAGTAGTGAGTGAAAGTAGAGGGGTGATGTGGATTCGGTCGCCGGCTTTTGGAATGACGGAGGTGCGAAGGACATGTTGGATTGTCCTAGCATCTTTAACTAAAGAGCTAGTATCTCCAACATGGTAAGGTACATTGGTCTGGCGAAGGAAGTGATTTACCGTGGACCAATCAAGATCAGGGTCAGAGGCGATTAAGTGCAGCTTATCCCCGGTGGTGGATAGCTGTAAAAGATCAACACAATCCTGATATATGATTTCGACAGGGCATCGATTCACATAGGAGGTCAGGGCTGTGAAGGTAGGGTTGATGCGAAGGTTTGCAAAAAACTCTCGAAGAAACTCAAAATTGAAAGGGAAGGCAAGAGACAGAATGAAGCAAAGAGAGGTGTGAGCGAAAAGATCTATTACCGGGTAAGAGATGTGGACATGATTGATGATTCTGGAGACAATAATTCCACACTCTTTGTAACGATGATAGGCGGCTTCATCTTCTGCTTCTCTGAAACGAGGGTCAATCCTTGCCCTCGAAGAACTCCCAGAAGTTTGTCGGACGCGTTTCCCACCAGCCATAGAGAGAACTAAGCAAAATCACAAGAGGAGAAAGGATGAAGAGTGAAAAAACATGACTGGAACGGCCTGAATTTAAAGAAACGGCCATATCGTCCTGGCCGATCGCAGCATTGTCCAGGCCGATATGGTTCAATAATTACGTACAGGCTGATTGGTCAAAAAGGCGGTCCGATCTTCCGGGCCGATCAGATATCGGCCAGGACGATTAGACACAAGCGATCGGCCCGAGGAGTCAGTCCGGACGACCGTTGAAAAAGCAGATCGTCCAGGCCGATTAGGTGTATCATCCCGGATGATGCACAATAATTGATCTTACCGGCCGAAGTTAAAACGTTTTAAATCACTGCCACGTGTATCGTCCAGGACGAACAGTGGATCGGCCCGGCCGATTGTCCAATAATGGATCGTCCGTGGCCGAATTTAAAGATTTAAACGTGCTAACACGTGGATCATCCAGGACGATCCAGTGTATCGGCCAGGACGATGCACATAAATTACATCGGCCAGACGAATATACTATCGGCCAGGACTATCACCATGAGTTCGATCAAATCATCCAGGACGATATAGGATTGTCCAGGACGATAAGATACAACAAGCACAAAAAAAGGTCAGCAGATGGATTTTGAACATAATTTATCATATCGTCCAGGACGATAAAAGTATCGGCCAGGACGATGTGATTAGAAATTCAAATCAAGGAAGGAATGGTGATGATCAAGACCCTCAAAAAAAAAATAAAAACATAGTAAAGGAAAACAAAAAATAGAAACACAACGAAAACCAAACAACGAATATTTTTGGATTTTAATTTTTCTAGTTTTTTTTTTATTTTATGGAGGCATCATATGAGAATTCTTTTCAAAAGTTAGACTTTTAAAGTTCCAAGAGATCAAGAAGTTTAACAAATCCCAATCAGAAGAAGGTAAAATATCTGATTCTGTTAACCCTAGATCGGACATCCTTCAGGGTACAAAATTCTTTTGGAAAATAGAGGCCTAACTCCGAATAACAAAATAGGATAAGAAGATCTATTTAAGACTTGTTTACTAAGAAAATATCTCATATTTAATAAACCAAAGTAATTTTTCTCAATCATGGAAAAATGAAATCAAGTTTTTGAAAGCATCACATAATCTATGAGTTCTCTAAGTTTTAAGAGTTTTAGCAAAGAGAGGATAACTTGTATTTAGTGGGCTCATTTTATGCCTCTTGTCACTTTGATTGGCTCTTTGAGCATCTTTTGATTTTTGATACACTTTTGTGTATATAGCTTTCTTTTCAATTTGGCTTCATTGGCCTCTTTCCTTTTTAACTCTTGCAAGCTAGAGACTCTTTAATATACCCTTAAAAAAAACTTAGTTGTGAGTATATCCTCCAAATATTAGAGAATAGGAGCTCTCTCTCTAACATAGGGAAGAACAATCCACAACACAAAATCAAAATCATGTGATAAATGCAATGGCGAGATTTCAAAAGCTTGAATGATATCTAAAAACTTTGGCTATTATGCATAAGATAAATTAATGTAGCAAGATAAGAAAAAGATCTTAAATAAGATGCCATTGGTTAAACTGAGTTTAGTCTTTTGTTTAGAGAAGAAAATCATACCACTAACAAAAAGTCAGAAGGAGGGAAAACATCAACAATATTACTCCCTTTAACCAATTTAGAAGAAGCTAAACCCTATCTCTAAAACTCCAATATTTAAAAGTTTGAAAAGATTCATTATATGGAAGGCCAAATTTAAAGAACAATGTGAAAAACAAAACACATAAAATAGAATAAAAATAAAGCAAACTAAAAACAACACAAAGTGAGCACAAAAACTAGCACAAAAATAAAATAAAAGACACACAAAAACTAAAGATTTCAAGCAAGTGATAAAGTAGCGAGTTTAAGCAATTTTGAGCTGCGAGCCTCCTTATGTCCAGTTATTCTATGCTCCCATGAGGTCTTTGGTGAGAGCACTCCTGCAACACTCAATACCAGTCAGATTTAGGAACCCAAACTGAAAGTTTGCTAGGATGTTAAGCCCTATGAACTTAGTCCCAAAGCTAATTAAGAGAGAGGTGATTTGGAAAAGATGAATCTTTTAAACAAAGACAAAAACCTAAACCAAAATCACCACAAAAAAGTGCGGAAGAAAAATAAATGCGGAAGCGATAATAAGAAAAGAACACACCGGATTTATAGTGGTTCGGTCAAACCTTGACCTACGTCCACTCCTTGGAGGCACCCTCCAAGTATTGCACTAAATCGTGACTCTCCTTTAGCCCCCACAGCTAGGCGGAGAAGCCCTTACAAAATCACTTCCACCTCTCCCGGTGCGGCGGAGATGCCGGGTCCTTTGACACCAAAGAGACTTCTTCTTTGGTGAACTTACCTCGAGACAAGCCTTGAATCCGATGGTACTAAGGTGCGAGTTCGCCGGAGCAACCGTGTGGAACCCCCTCCACACTCCCTTGAGTCCCCCCTCACAGGATCTTCTCCCTCTCTCAAACTCCACCCTTTCCTCTCTCCCTTTCAAGCTCTCTCTTCAAGTTTCCCCCACAAGAACGAAGCTACAATGGCTGCCAAAGACACTTACAAAGTGCCTTGCCATAGCTTAAATAGAGGCTCTCAAAACGAGCTCATTAATGCAAGTTGCCGCCATTATCGTCCAGGACGATAGGCATATCGTCCTGGCCGATCAGTTCAAATTAAGCTCATTAGCCCGGGACGACTTGAGACGATCAGAAGAAAATTGGTTACATCGTCCCGGCCGATCTCACGATCGTCCTGGCCGATTAGTTTAAAACCGATTTCAATCGTCCTGATCATAGCCCTGAATACAAGCTGTCCGATGAAGATCGTCCAGGACATCGTCCTGGCCGATCATTCTATCGTCCCGGACGATGTGATCGTATCAATCAACCATTAATGCTTTCCAAAGATACCAGATCAATTTAGGTATGATTGAGTTAGATCGTCCTGGACGATAATAATATCGTCCGGGCCGATTTCTTAAAACAAAGAATTCCTAAACTGATTATGGCGGCTGATTCTTTCTGAAATGAGATTATCGTCCTGGCCGATACAGGTATCGTCCAGGCCGATCTGTTGACGGCTGCCTTAATGAGGATGCCCTAAATAGGGTTTCTGATTTTGGACAGATCGTCCAGGACGATATAAATATCGTCCTGGCCGATATTACCAAAAATAGAAAACTTATAGGGAACAATAGGAGATCTTCTAAATTACAATCCAACTGGTCCCACACCAAATACAACAGACTCAATAAAGGAAAAAGATTACAAACTGACTCAGACCTAGTCTACCCAATCTTGAGCTGATTCCAAATTGCAGTCCGATCGTGGGAACCTGAAACGTTAGCACATAAGGCAATCGTAGAGAAATAAGGAATGTTTGCTATCATCAAAATCATAGATCCGCAACAATCTCCCCCTTTTTGATGATGGCAAAACATTTCAATTTAAATTTTCATAAAAGTAAATCCTCCTAATCTCCCCCTCACTAGAATAAATCCTTTTAACAAAAAATAGGGGAGATGAAAATATTTTTTGTTGTTTTAAAATTTTTGAAAAGAAAAAAGATACAACGTTCTCCCCCTTTGACATTATCAAAAAGAGAGGAGGCACAAACAAAAAACAAAACGAACAAAAAACATTCCCTGATCAGGTGAAAAAACAAATATTCTTAAAATGAGAAAGTTACCTCTGGGTTTTAATCAAAAAACTTAGTAGAATTGGATTGACAACACATAGCCCAGTAAAGGTTAGAAAATCAAGAATTGATAATCCAAACTCAAGTTCTTTAAAAAGGCTCAAAAACTTTTTAATTCAATATCTAAATCAAGGAATAAATTAGAGAAAGAAACAGTAATTTTTCAAAACTCCTTTCATAAAATATATCTAATAGAAGATTAATGCAGGATTTGTTGAATCATTAGTCAAGATTTTCAAACTCAAGCATCGAAAAATCAAGGGTTTTCTTAAGCTTTAAGAAGTATAAGAATGGTAAGCATTAAATTTAGTGGGCTCATTTTATGCCTCTTGACAATTGGTTGGCGCACTGCGCATCTTTTGATACACTTTGTGTATTCTTTATTTTTCAATTTTGGCGCTTTGCGCTTCTTTTATTTTTGGCATCATTGGCCAATTTTTTTGATTATGCTACCTTTCTGAAATCTTAAATACCAAAAGTAAACCCATACTATTGATAAAGCGAATTTCTTGATTAAGAAAATTTTGAATTAGATTCAACAACTTGCAAAAGATTCCTATGCGATAAATAAAATATAGGGAGATAAAAAATTTAGTTTCAAAATTCAATTTAAAAGATGAAAAAGATTTTAAATCAAAAGTAGAAAAACCTCTTTTAGGAAACAGAGATTTAAAGTCAAAAACATGATTTTCCTTCCTTTGATTGTTTTTAGTGAAGTCACTCACAACTTACTAAAGATTTCAAGAAAAATTAGGAAGTAAATTTTTCATTTCTAGAAAAGTGAATGTGTGTAGAGATCAGAGAAAAATTTTTACGAGAAAAAAAAATTTTAAAGAATAAACAAAACAAAAAACGCAAAATAAAAATAAAAAAACATAAAAACAAAAACACAACAAAAACACGAAAGGCTCTTAACCATTGTCTCTCTCCTGGTCCGATGCTTCAGAGACCAAATCTGCCCATGAGATTTTTGCCTTTCATTATTTCCCCAGTTTAAATTTAACTTCGCCTTACCCTTTTCTTTTGCAGGGAGAATTCTTAAATTAGGGCACTCATTTTTCATATGTCCAGGTTTCCTGCATCGAAAGCAAACAATGTCAGAGGAAATATGGACATCCTTACCACTTTTACCTTTCTTCCACTTTTGCTTATGCATTGGTGAGCTTTGTGATTTGCTTGACAATTCATTGCTATCGTCACCAACTAAGCTTCCTTTTTCCGTATCTTCGGTTTTTAGAACGATCGTCTCACCTGCATCCAAAAGTCTTTGACTCAACCCTTGCTCGTAGGCAATGAGTGAGCCAATCAAATTATCAATAGAATAATCATTCAAATCTTTAGACTCACAAATAGCAACAACTTTAGAATCAAATTTATCCAGTAGACATCGAAGAATTTTGTTAACTTTTTCAAAATTTGAAAAATCTTTTCCTAAAGCATGCAATGATGTAGTAATTTGAATGAACCTTGTATACATGTCTAAAATTGTTTCAAAAGGTTTCATAGAAAACATTTCAAAATCATGCATTAAAATATTCAACTTGGATTGCTTGATTTCACTAGTGCCTTCGTATATGGTGTGCAATTTATCCCAAACTTCCTTGCCGGTAGTGCACGTGGAGATTAACATAAAATCATCAGAACTTAAAGCACAGAAAAAACAGTTTAAAGACTTTGCATTTAATTGAGCATCCATTCGTTCATCCCTATTCCATTGATTAAAAGGAATATCAGTTTTAATTCCATTAACAATACGTGATGGTGATGAATAACCAGTTAAAATCATATGCCACATACGAAAATCAATCGATTGCAAAAAAGTAGACATGCGAATTTTCCAAAAATCAAATGTAATATTTTCAAACAATGGTGGTCTAGTGATTGAATATCCTTCCGCAAAAAT
Source organism: Dendrobium huoshanense (assembly GCA_016618105.1). NCBI lineage: Eukaryota > Viridiplantae > Streptophyta > Magnoliopsida > Asparagales > Orchidaceae > Dendrobium > Dendrobium huoshanense. The sequence goes on from CM028345.1 coordinate 20,621,286, forward strand.
ACGATTAGCCATGGATCGAAATTCAAAAGCTCTTAAAAACTTATTTTATGAAAGCTGCTCTGATACCACTTGAAAGTTTGCTAGGATGTTAAGCCCTATGAACTTAGTCCCAAAGCTAATTAAGAGAGAGGTGATTTGGAAAAGATGAATCTTTTAAACAAAGACAAAAACCTAAACCAAAATCACCACAAAAAAGTGCGGAAGAAAAATAAATGCGGAAGCGATAATAAGAAAAGAACACACCGGATTTATAGTGGTTCGGTCAAACCTTGACCTACGTCCACTCCTTGGAGGCACCCTCCAAGTATTGCACTAAATCGTGACTCTCCTTTAGCCCCCACAGCTAGGCGGAGAAGCCCTTACAAAATCACTTCCACCTCTCCCGGTGCGGCGGAGATGCCGGGTCCTTTGACACCAAAGAGACTTCTTCTTTGGTGAACTTACCTCGAGACAAGCCTTGAATCCGATGGTACTAAGGTGCGAGTTCGCCGGAGCAACCGTGTGGAACCCCCTCCACACTCCCTTGAGTCCCCCCTCACAGGATCTTCTCCCTCTCTCAAACTCCACCCTTTCCTCTCTCCCTTTCAAGCTCTCTCTTCAAGTTTCCCCCACAAGAACGAAGCTACAATGGCTGCCAAAGACACTTACAAAGTGCCTTGCCATAGCTTAAATAGAGGCTCTCAAAACGAGCTCATTAATGCAAGTTGCCGCCATTATCGTCCAGGACGATAGGCATATCGTCCTGGCCGATCAGTTCAAATTAAGCTCATTAGCCCGGGACGACTTGAGACGATCAGAAGAAAATTGGTTACATCGTCCCGGCCGATCTCACGATCGTCCTGGCCGATTAGTTTAAAACCGATTTCAATCGTCCTGATCATAGCCCTGAATACAAGCTGTCCGATGAAGATCGTCCAGGACATCGTCCTGGCCGATCATTCTATCGTCCCGGACGATGTGATCGTATCAATCAACCATTAATGCTTTCCAAAGATACCAGATCAATTTAGGTATGATTGAGTTAGATCGTCCTGGACGATAATAATATCGTCCGGGCCGATTTCTTAAAACAAAGAATTCCTAAACTGATTATGGCGGCTGATTCTTTCTGAAATGAGATTATCGTCCTGGCCGATACAGGTATCGTCCAGGCCGATCTGTTGACGGCTGCCTTAATGAGGATGCCCTAAATAGGGTTTCTGATTTTGGACAGATCGTCCAGGACGATATAAATATCGTCCTGGCCGATATTACCAAAAATAGAAAACTTATAGGGAACAATAGGAGATCTTCTAAATTACAATCCAACTGGTCCCACACCAAATACAACAGACTCAATAAAGGAAAAAGATTACAAACTGACTCAGACCTAGTCTACCCAATCTTGAGCTGATTCCAAATTGCAGTCCGATCGTGGGAACCTGAAACGTTAGCACATAAGGCAATCGTAGAGAAATAAGGAATGTTTGCTATCATCAAAATCATAGATCCGCAACACAAACAGGTTTGGGATCCTTCTTAGGAAAAGTAGAATGTAATGCAGATATAGTATGTTGTGAATCATGCATCTTAGGTCTCTACACCCAATGTGTACTATGGTGAATGGTGCAAGTGTGTGAGATGTGTCCTAACATGCCACATGAGAAACATCTAACTCCAGGAAAAGGGTTTCTTAAATGATTTGAGTTATGATGCCTTTTCCTAGGTTCTGGCTTAAAATCAAAAGTGGAAGTCATCCGATTTTTCTTATATGTATCAAAATCATTTTGAATCCTCAAGTTAGTTCCTTTTAATCCATCATTCTCAATCTTCAAATTTTTCTCAATCTCTTTTGATTTCTTAAGATCAACCTTAAGTGAGGTGTGTGAAGTTTTTAATGCATTATGTTCATCAACTAATTCCAAATGCTTTTTGTTCAACTCATCAAATTCATCAAGAAGAGCCATGTGATTTGAATCAATCGTTGCATGATCTTTGAGAAAAACTTTATGCTCTTTTTGTATATTTGAATGTTCTAATTTTAGACTAGCATGAGTCTTCTTAAGTTTTTTGTATGATGCATGGATTTTTTCACAAATTTCAAACAATTCATCATAGGTTGGTTTACATACCTCTTCCTCATCACTTTGATTTTCTCCCATGAAACACAAGTTTGTAGTTTCTTCCTCTGGTTCAGTCTCAGAGGAATCAGTACCAGATTCTGCCCAGAAACCTCTTTGGATTTTCTTCTTGTCCTTCCTTGACTTGGCTTTCTCCTCACCTTTTTCCTTTTCTTTGCTTGAATGATCTTGAAGTGTAGGGCAATCAGCTCTCACATGTCCAGGTTTCCTGCATTCAAAACAAACAACATCATAAGATCCTTTAATATGTTTATGATCCTTACCTTTTCTCCAACTTTGATGATGCTTTTGTTTCTTCCTTAGAAAGCTTTTGAATTGCCTTGTAATGAAGGCAACTTCATCGCTTTCAAACCCGAAAGATTCAGAATCTGATTTGTATGCCTTCAATGCAATTATTTTCTCCTTTTTCTTCTCACCTGCATCAAGATTTCTTTGATTCACCCCTTGCTCGTAAGCAATGAGTGAGCCAAGTAAGTTATCAATAGAATAGGTGTTCAAATCTTTAGTTTCAGTGATGGCAGTAATTTTTGCATCATAAGACGAAGGCAAGCATCTCAAAATCTTGTTAACTTTTTCATAATTCGAAAGTTCCTTTCCTAGTGCATGCAATGAAGTAACTATCTGAGTAAACCAAGTGTACATCTCAGAAATCGATTCATGAGGTTTCATAGGAAAAAGTTCGTAGTCATGCAAGAGAAAGTTCAAACGAGATTGTTTAACTTCATTAGTACCTTCATAAGTGATGCACAATTTATCCCAAATTTCTTTACCAGTTTTGCAAGTTTAAACACACATGTAATCCTCAGATTTCAAAGCACAGAAAAAACAGTTCAAACATTTCGCATTTAATTGAGCTAAATCTCGTTCATCAAAAGTCCATTCAGTAAAAGCAATTTCAATTTTAACACCATTAATTTCACGAGAAGGTGGAGAATAACCTTCTTGAATAAGCATCCACATGCAATAATCAGTAGATTGTAAAAACGTTGACATGCGAGTTTTCTAAAAATCAAAAGGTAGGTTATCGAACAGGGGAGGTCGGGTAATGGAATACCCTTCCGTAGTGTTATGATTCCCAAGGTTAGCCATGGATCAAATTCAAAAAGTTTTTAAACTTAAATATTCGAATCCCGCTCTGATACCACTTGAAAGTTCGCTAGGGATGTTAAGCCTTATAGAACTAGCCCAAGCTAACCAAGAGGGGGGGGGGGGTGAATTGGTAATTAAAAATTTCTTTTCTCAAAGAATAAAAATCACAAACCAAAATCACCACAAAAAAACAACGATGCGGAAATAAAAGTGCGGAAGCAAAAATAAGAACACAGAAATTTATAGTGGTTCGGTCAACTCGACCTACGTCCACTCCTTGGAGGCACCCTCCAAGTATTGCACCACAAAATGTGACTCTCCTTTAGCCCCCACGGCTAGGCGGAGAAGCCCTCACAAGAACCTCCTTTTTGCCACACCCGGAAAGGCAGAGAACCTACCTCCTTTTGCTTCCTCCTGAAGCTGGCAGAGAACCACAACCAAAAGCTAACTCCTTACCTCTACCGACCCTTCCACAGACGAGAAACTCTAGACGAAGAACAAGAAGAGCGATCCTTGAAGCAACCCTTGTGAATCCCCTCACAAGCTCCCCCTCACAAGATCCTCTCTCTCTTCCTCTCTCTCTTTCTCTCCTCAAGGTCTTCTCAGGTCAAGGCAGCAGCAAAAAGTCCTGGTAAACATTGAACAAGAGCTCTTAAATAGAAGAGCTTAAAAGTAGACTCAAGACGTGATAAACAAAAGTACAGACTGACTCAACCCTAAACCTACGCAATCCTGAACTGGCTTCTTCTTGATCGTCCGATCTACGATTCCTGAAAAGTTAGAAGCAACAAGCAGTCCAAGAGAAACAGTGTTTGTCAATCATCAAAACATAAGCCATGAAAAATAGATTTGCAACACTATAAGCTTATGTCAGATAATATACAAGGTAATTGCAAAAATGATTATGAATCGTATCAAATTTTGCTTGCCTAAATTAATTACAGAATATCAAGTTGCTTTTGTTCCCGGGAGATCTATGTCGGATCATTGTTTATTGGCTCAAGAGGTCTTCAACAAATTCAGATTTTTTAATGGTAAAAAAGGATTTATGGAGATCAAGGTGGATATGGAACAAGCTTACGATAGCATGTGCTAGCCAATTCTTGAAAATTCTTTGAAAAGGTTCGGTTTCCCTCCAAAATTTATTATGCCTATCATGGAATGTGTCCAGAGAGTCAGATATTCTATTTTGATTAATGGTAAAAGAACCAATTGGATAGAAGCTGGAAGTGGGTTTAGGCAAGGATGCCCATTGTCCCCTTATTTATATATTCTTTGTACACAACTTCTTTCCAATGTCATTCATTAAAGGAGGAATGATTTAGGAATCAAAATCTCACCCAAATCTAAAAGTATAACTCATCTTCTTTATGCCGTTGACGTGTTGATATTTTCTAATGCAACCATGAGATCAATTTCTTTTTTAAAGATTATTTTAAATAACTTTTGTGAGTGGACCGGTCAAAGAGTAAATAATATGAAATCACAAATTTTGTTTGGGAAATCAGTGAAGAGAAGGTTAAAGAAGAAAATCTCTAAGAGGTTGAGTTTCAAGATTGTAAAGGAGATGCATTATCTTAGAATCAAAATGGCTTTAAGAAGATTGAATGCTTGGGGTAAAAGACATTTATCATTATATGGTAGAGCTTTACTTATCAAAAGCTCTTTTCTTTCACTCCCTATCCTTTTGGCTACACATTCTTTGGTTCCTAAAAGAATTTTATATGACTTGGATCGAATGTGTAGGGATTTCTTATGGCATAAAGATTAAGACAAGAAAGGTTTACATTATGTATCTTGGGAAGAACTTTATAAACCAAAATCACTTGGAGGACTTGGACTTCATTCCTCGGTTACTAAAGTTGGACCTTTGAGGTCTAGGCTAACTTGGAGATTCATTCAAAATCCTAATTCCTTGTGTAATCATACTATCATTTCTAAATATGGTAGTGATGTATGGCATGAGAAGGTTAGAATTGGTTATTCAACAACTTGGAAAATTTTGGTGGAGGGAGCCAAATTTTTAATGAATGCCATTAGATGGAGATTGGTTAATGGTATCAAAGTTAGTATCTTGGATGATACATGGATCTTTGATAAACCTCTTAATAAATGGCCAATGTTTGTTAATTGCAATGATCTTCAAAATGAAAAGGTTAGCAAATTTATCTCCAAAGAAGGTTAATGGAATGAGACACAATTGCAGAATTATTTTAATGAAGATTTGATTTCTATTATCAAAGCTATAAAGATCAAACCACAACTGATGGAAGATGGAGTTGAGCTCATCAATATACTTTCAGGGAAATCAGTTACAACAGTTTCCTTTGAAGCTTGGCTGGAAGAGCACGGATAGAGCAATAAGTCCGGTAATGAAATGATGGATATGTTCAACAACATCAGGAAATTCAAATTGATACCTAAAGTTGAAATGTTTTGGCGGAGACTATGTAAGAATGCTCTTTCTACTAATTCCTTTTTGAATTACAGGAATTTATTGCATTCAAATGTATGTCCTTGTGGTTGTAAAAGATCAACAACATGTTGCTGCTTTTTGCAATCACTTAAACAAATTGTCCATAAGATACGTGATTGGGGATTTCAGATTCCTACCTTTGACTCCTATTTTAATTATTTAAAGGAATTGAGGAGATTGTCCATGGTGAATCTGAATATAGTTAAAATATACTGTACAACAGTTTATTTTTCATGGAAAAGAAGGAATCAAATAAAACTTGGATTGAACATGTCATCCGTTCAGTCATGGTAGCAAACACATTAAGCTCTTCTATGAAAACACAAACTAATCCAATTCTCGATAACTGGGATACTAATCTCCATATGAAGTTTGTAAATCGTTGGTGTCCCCCACCCCAAGATTAGATTAAGATCAATGTGGATGCTACTTTAAAGGATTCTTACAATGTGGGCATTGGAGTTGTTATAAGAGATTATGAAGGAAGATTTTTTTGCTGCTTTTGGCAAAATGGTGAAGCATTGGGATATTTCTTCTCTTGAACTTCAAGCAGTTTTTCTTATTAGAGAACACTTGCGAAGATGGATGCTTCAATATAAGGGAGTCATAATTGAAGGAGATAATAGCAATGTGATCAAATGGCTTCAAGATTCTTTGAAGACATTCTATTTCTTAATGACTTCAATAAGGTGATTTTTCATTTGATTACTAGAAATTGTAATAAATTAGTAGACTGTTGTGCTACTTTAGCTTTGAATTATAGTTTTTCTTTTGATAGCTTCTCTAATAATGACATTCCTTCTTCTCTTTTTAATTTATTTAAGGAGTGTTATTATTACCTTTAGTTATTTGTACCAGTTATCTCTTTTTAATGCAATTTGCAATTTCAAAAAAAAAAAAAAAATGAGCTACTTAGCGAAAGATAGAAATTCAATGTTACACCACACTCTATACTCCCTCTAATTGGTGGGAAAGTTAATTTGGAAGATTCATCTGAGCAAGTGAAGCAATACTGAGATAATATAGGCAAGCAATGTAGAGGGCGAGCTCTTATGTCATGTGACATGTTGTGCACTGTTGCTAAGTTAGATGGGGATTTGTAGTGATGTGCCAGTTACGAGTTACAATCATGTACCAAGTCTTGAATCACTATGATATAATAAGTAAGCATTTTGAGGAAGTCAAGGTCTAATATAGTGGTGAGCACTAGCGGAACGAGTAGTATGTCCTAGGTGAGAGCCTTCCAATAACAAAGCTTTGGCAAGGAGAGACAAATATGCGATGAGAGCTAATGACTGAAGTAGTGGTGAGTGGAAAGTGGCAAGTGATTTACCTGTTGCATTGTCCTTGACACACCCTCATTCAAGGAAAATTTTTTGGTTGATTTGGGAGAGTGTTGAAAGGAACTCCTCTTAAGGGTGAGTGCCTTCATCATGACACAACCACTATCTATTAGGAGTGGCAAAGTTAGAAAACTTTTTCAGTGATGGCCTAAATTTATTTTGACAAGCTTTCCCTCAACTTCTTTCATACGGGCTTGGACCAGCATTGGCAATTTTAAAGTGAAAAAAATGAACAAAGACTAGCCATAATTAATTTGTCTAAATTTAGAAATCATTTGTAAATCAGATAAATACCAATAATGGTAATAACTTCTATATTATTCATTTATTTATAAAATATATGATATTAATAATTAGACTAGTTTGATTTTAAAATAAACATAGACAAAATGAAAGAAGCTCATAATGATCATCTATTACGATTTGCTACACTTTTTATATTGTATTATAAATTGGTATGCGATGCAATGGATGTTGCTAGGTTCACCGTCATATTGTGTATTGGACTGCTCAATCTATAGGTAGGCTTCAACATAGTGTGCTTTATTGACTAGTGGCCATAACGGTATGGTAGTTTTAATGCAAGCATGAAGTACCTACGGTTGCCTACCCCCATAAGTCCATTCTATTTTTTTCTTTATTGTGAATCCTTAATTTGACACCATTTTTTTTCTTTTTTTGAGAGGGGGGGGGGGGGGGGGGGGGGGGGGGGGGGGGGGGGGGGGGGGGGGGGGGGCTAACGGAGGCACATGCCTATGAAAGCGTATATGCATATATAATTAGTTCCTAATTCACTTGACCCTTTGATGGCCAAGTGGAAAAAAGGATGAGTGAGTTAAGTTAAATGAGATTAAATCATCAAAATAAATGTGTATTTATGTCATGTTTTAATTGTTACTTTAGAGATTACATTGTCCCTATAATCATAAGAAGATAACGATTTGACACCACCATCTATTATGGCCCTATAAATGGGTGACTTTTATGGTATGAGAGTAGCATACTATTGTAGTAGCTTAAAGATTGAGAGAGTTTGAGCAAGCTTGAGTGAGAAGGATGACTTCCATTTAAAAGTTTGGGGAGGTTGTAAGACCTTAATGAACTATCTTGAGGAGCACCAAGAGAGGTAGGGGGTAAATTGGTACTTTAAAAAATACAATGATAATAAAAATTTTCTTGCTATAAAATAATTCTAAATAAGTAACTTAGCACATGAAGAAGCAAATCAGAGTTTAATATATATATATATATATATATTATGGCATAAATATATCATTCAAGATATGAAAATTTTCTTTTTAGCAAACCACAAATTAATCTAACTATAGTTGATAGTAAATGATGAGATTCCTATAATAAATTCAAATTGTAGAAATAAAAATACATAAGTAAAAGGAAAATAAGAAAGAGCATAACAGATATTTTATAGTGGTTCGGTCAATCTTGGCCTACGTCCACTCCCTTGAGTCCTCCACTTCAGGTTTTTCACTAATACTATAGTGTCTCTCCATTTAGCCCCCACAATAATGAGAAGAAGTCGTCACAAGAATCACTTCCACCAAACCTAGTGTAGTGGAGAATCAGAAGCTATGTCACCCTCCTAGTGATGACAGTGGGCCTTCATTCCTTTTTCTCCCTCTTGGAGAAGGCATAGAACCTGGAATTCTTCTTCACTCTTTTAGTGATGGGAGAGAACCATAATCCTTTTTCAAGCTTCAGGTGAAGGGAGGGAACCCTAATCCTTTTTACCCTCCTAGTGAAGGCAGAGAACCCTAGACTCTTGACTTTGAAGCTTCTCTCCCAAGAGAATCTTCAAGATACCACCAAGGTCACAGGAGGAAGCTAAGTGCAAGCTTTTCTAGAGAAAAATAAGTGAATCCCCTCACACTCCTTCTCCCTCACATGAAACCTCACCTTCTTTTTTTTTTCTCTAAGCCCAAAGTCTTTGAAGAATAAACTCTCTCAAAGTTCCTTCAATAGCTAAAGTCCTTATGAAAAAGACTTCAAAAGATTTCTTAAGTATTATGCTTGAAAAAACCCTAAGTTTTTTAATTTGACCATATCTATTAATACAGTACAATCAGGGTTCATACAGTGCGATCGGCTCAAAAATGTGACCCATTCAGTATGATGAGAATAGTCATTCAGAAAAAATGTTCAATTCCAATAAACATATCATAAAATATGATTAGTTTAATTTTGCTGTATTCATACATGATGATCATGGGGACAATTGAAAATAGTCTTTATCGATTGTTCCGTACTTCTAACTTCATATAGTATGCCAGGTAATATCAATAGTTTGTACAGTAGGATATAGATATCATATTATACGATTAGTTTAAAAATCAAGATTTTGTCTGGTATGATATTTGGGATGATCATATTTCATCCTTGTCAATCATACGGTACAATCAAGATTGTATAGTATGATTAACCACATTTAATAAGACTAGATTTAATTGACTAATTATGGGGGATAATTTAAATAAGATTTTAAATATCGTACAGTATGGTTATAATCGTATAATATTATGAATTCAAAATTCATTTCTAAAAATTCTTACTTAATTTATCTAGTGGCTAGGCTTTGTTAGATCGAAATAATTCATATAGTACAATCGACATCATATTATACAACCAGTTCAATAACATTAATGATTCAATTATCTATTAACCCTCTTATTCGTATAATTGATCGTACAATACGATCGTAATCATACGATACGATTATTTCAAATAATTTTATCTCAAAATTTCCTCACTCCCCCAGTATGTGTGCATAATTTCTAATTTTGCATACACCCTTACATGGTCAAACTCAAGAAGTACGAAATAGAAGATAGTTAAAATTACATACTCTTTTGATTTACATCTTATTATATTCAAACTTAAGTCTTCATAATCTTGAGATGTGTATGTTGTACTTGAAATGTTAGTGCGTATAGATAAAAATAATATCTAATATATGTGCTTGGAGACATAAAATCTTAATCAATAGTGTTTGTTATCATCAAAATTATAAGCTAGAGATTTTGGATTGCAACAATCTCTCACTTTTTTATGATGGCAAATAGTTTTGGCTGAATGATAAATTAATGTTCTTTTCTCTTAATTTATCCCTCATAAGATGATAGATTCTAAAAATAGGGGTAAGATAAAATTTTTTTTTTTTGTAGTTTTTTTTGGGAAATCAAAAGAATACAAACAAAATTGTAAGAAAAAAAACCTAAATAATTAGTGCAAACATACAGATAACCAAAACACTTACATCCCCTTTTGACATCATAAAAAAGGATGAACATATAAGACACGAAATAAATTATAAAATATGAAATACGTCACACAAAAACTAAAAGTAGGAAGATCCTTGATTAGGTGGTGGTGGTGGTAAAAAATATTTATAGAATGAGGAGAATTGTTCTTGGATCGAGTATAATTGTTCTCCAAACCACCCTATATTTACCTTGTGCTTATATTATTATTGCCGAATATGTGAGTCTTGGTGGGATTCTAGTTGATAAAGCCTCTGCATTATCTCCTCGTGAGGGTAAGAGTGGTATGCTGGTGTAGGTGGTGGTACTAGTGTTGGTGCTTGTACTGGTGTAGGTACAGCTACAGGACTAGTTCCCCATTCTTAATCAAAATCAGGTTCCTCTTTCTCTTGCCCCCATTGTTGATGGAAGATAATATGGAAGGAAGCATCAATATAGAAAAATAGGAACATTATCGGGAGGTTCAAGGTAGGTAAGTTCATATTTCTATTCAAGATTATAGGCAATGATGTAACCAAGGGCAATATTTTTCTTTCTCTTAGTTAAGGGAAATTAAATGGGGATCAGGTTTTGGATATAATCGACAAACATTTGAGTTTCATCAAATTGGGTATCATACATGATGAAGTTTGTGACCAAGGAAAGGAGTGGAGTGATATTGACATAATATCCAACTTTAAGTATGATTGAGGTTCGATGAACATGCTGGATAACACGTGCATTTTAGTTTAAAGAGTGGACTAAATGTTAGTACTGATTCATGACAACATTTTAGATAGCTAAATTTAATGCACTTCATCAAAATCAATCCTAGTGGCCATGGATTAAGGTCGAGGTCCTTCTGTGGAAAGATTGATATATTCCCCTATATCCTCTTTAGTGATTTCTATAGGACAACGACACACATATGAAGTCATAATGGGTACAGTGGCACTAATCCTAAGGTTCGCAAGAAATTTATATAGGAGTGTAAAGTTAAAGGGACACACGAGAGTGAGAAGGAAATGAAGAGTAGTGGAGGAAAAAAGATTCATCACCTCGAAGTTCAGTATGTATTGATTTAGCATTCTATAGGGGGGTGATGCAAGCTTCCTTGTATCTACAGTAGGTAGCTTCATCTTCAATGGATTGACATTGATCATCGACTGGGTGATGAGAGGAAGAGCCTCCTTGGGTCATGCGACCTTGTTTGCTACCTCCAGCCATTTGAAAACAAATGTTATGAGGGTAGGATTTGAAAGAAGAAAGGAATTCAAGGTTGTGTGGATTGAGCTACAGAAATTCCTCGAATTTATTGAATTTTTAGCTAATCGCACAATACAATTTTAGATCGTACAATACAATCAGATGGAGTTAAATCGTCTTGATGCCCTATTAAAAAAAGATGGTCAAATTTTTAGTACAATCAGTATCATACTAAATGATCTTAAGAGATTTCATTCATCCCAAGGAGTCGTCTATACGCTTTTTGACTAAATGAATCATATAGTACAAACTTGTGTTAGTATAGTATGAAGTAAAATTATTATCATACTAACCGACTTGAATTCTTCCAATAGCCTTTGACACATGTATCATATAGTACAAAAGAGTGTACATATAATACGATTGCGAATAATTGAACATGTCTAAAACATTGATTTAACTGAGGGTAGAGATTTGTGCAAGGATATGTATATCATATAGTATGAAGTGATTCGTACAATACGATGTAAACAAATTGTTATTTTTATTTTGACTTTTTTTTTTAAGTTGGTAAAGTGTGTGTGATGATTGGGGAATATCTACTAAACAACAACAAAAAGAAAAAGAAAAATAAAGAAACATTCACACACAAGCAAACAAATTTTAAAATAACACAAACTTAAAGCACACACAAAAATGGTTTATTTCAAATGATAGAATGATTTAGATTCATCCTAAATTAAACATGAATGTCTATAACACATAATCTAGTCTTCAAGGTGCTAAAGGTATCATAGGCTAGGGGCTCAATAAATATGTCTTCCAATTGGTCTTTAGTAGTTATATGTGAAGTGCTATATCCCTCTTGGCTGCATGATCTCTTATGAAATGATGCTAATATTTATATACTTTGTCCATGAGTCATGAATTAGATTTTTGAATATACAAATGACATTAGTATTTCCACACATAATAGTAATTATGCCTACAGGAAGTCCATGATCAAAGATTTATTTCTTCTATCATAGGACTTGAACAACAAATCTTCCTACATCAATATATTTTGCCTTAGTTGTGGATAAGGCTACTAAAATTTTCTTTTTACTAGACAAAGAAACTAATGATTTACATATAAACTAATAGGTTCCTAATGTGCTTTTCATATCTACCTTACATCCTAAAAAGGCAGAGTTTGAATATCCTATGATCTCAAAGGATGTGATACATATAGGGTACCAGATACCTAGGTTTTGGGTGTCTAATATGTATCTAAGGATTCTTTTAGATGAGTCTTAAATCTAGTATAGTGACATACACTAAATAGGGTACTAGATACCTTTGATTCTTGTTCTGACGATTCTGAGGCGGAGGCAGACTAAAATGCCTTTTTTCTTGTGCTTCCCCTTCTTAAATTTTGCCTTCTCTTCTTCTTTCTCTTTGATTGGTCAAGTCTTTAAGTTGGGACAGTCTATTCAAAGATGTCCTAGTTTCCTGCATTTAAAGCATATTGTGTTAGATGTAGCTTTAAATTTTTTACTTTTTTTACCTTTATTCCATTATTGTTGATGATGCTTTTGCTTCCTATTTAAGAAATACTTGAACTTATTGGTTATCAATGCAATGTCTTCATCCGCCTCTAGTACAAAACTATCAGTGTATGAGTCATTTTCTTTTAGAGCAACAATTTTCTCCTTCTTCTTGTCACTTGCATTAGGTTGTCTTTAACTCACTCCTTACTCATAGGTAATGGGTAACCCAAGTAAACTATCAAATTAATATATATTTTAATCATTTGTTTTTAAGATAGCAGTGACTTTAGCATCATAATAATAAGGTAGGCATTGTAAAATCTTATTAACTTTTTCAAAATTATAAAGCTCTCAACTTAATGTATGTAAGGATGTCATTATCTGGGTGAACGTAGTGTAAATTTTATATAAAGTTTCACTATATCTCATGCTAAATAGTTTATATTTATGAAGTGGAACATTTAACTTAGATTGTTTAACTTCATTAGTTCCCTCATTTGTAATATACAATTTATCCCATATTTCCTTCACCGTAGAATAAGTATATACTCACATATAATCCTCAAATTTTAAAGCATATTAAAAATAATTCAAATAATTAGCATTTAATTATACAAGTTTTCTATCCTTATTACTCCATTTAGTAAAGGGAATATTAGTTTTGACACCATTAACTACTAGATATAGAAGAGAATAACCAGTTTGAATCATATGCCAAATTTTATAGTTAATGAATTGCAGAAAAGTTGACATGCAAATTTTCTAAAATTTGAACTTAATGTTTTCAAATAATGTTTGATGGGTTAATGAATAACCCTTCGTAGTATTTCTATTTCCAAATTGCTCCATTAGATCTTTGCTTGAAGATTTTAAAAATCTATAATTTAAGAACCACTTTAATACCATTGATGTTGCAACCCATGACCCCGAGTTTGAGATTTTGATGATGCCAAATAATGAGTGTTTTGGAACAACTTTTCATTGAATATTATTTTATTTGCTATTGTCCTTGAGTACTAACATTTCAGGAAGATCACAAGTGACTCAGGACGAAAGGAAGACTCAAGAACGAGTAGATTAGGAGTATGAGTCAGACATTGTATTTTTCTATTTATTTTATTTTTATTTTATTAAGCCTGGCCACAAAATGCATAAGAGTAAGAGCAACCATGCACACACACAGGGGGAGAGTTTGTTTTTTAAATGCAAAATATAATAGAATTTCCTCTCTGGAGATCGTAATGTACGATTTTAATTCGTACCTACGATCCAAGCTATGTGGACGATTCTATGAATAGATCGTACTGTACAAATATATTCGTACTGTACGATATGTTCAGATCCAAAACCCTAGCCGTAGTATAATTTAAGTAAGTGATTTTGTGTCGTTCGTACTGTACGCATATATTCGTACTGTACGATCTATTTTAAATACTTACTTAAATTAACCCGTGATTAGTGCATGTAATCCAGGCCTAATTATATTTTGAACATCATACTATACGAACCGGATCGTACCATACGATGAACAGAGACGAAGTTTGATAGTCCCGGATATCGTCCTGGACGATCTCTTGGTTTTTGTCTCATTGTACTGTACGATAGTGATCGTACCATACGATGAACAGAGACGACATCTGGTCGTCAAGACCATCGTCCTGTACGAATAGTATTTTGTGGATCGTACCATACGATATTACATCATACAATATGAATTTTTTTAAACTGTTCGTACATATTCGTACCAGGACGAAGTCTATTTATGAAGATCGTAATGTATGATGTCGAATCGTACTGTACGAACAGTAACGGCTACTTTTGAAATCAGATGGTTTTTGGAGCCGTTTTTAGATGTTAATCTCGTCCTTTTTCAGTAAGATTTTACAGAGAGGGTGAACGTGGTTAGAGAGGGATTCCAAGGGAGAGAGCTCTAGAGAAGTTCTTTAGGGTTGAGAGAGGAAGGAGAAGGTGAGCGTTGTGAGGAAGAAGAGGTGTGAGGGAGATCACACGGTTGCTCCGAACTTGCTGCATCTTACTCCTCCTGTGGCCCTAGAAGAATTTGAGGGAGGATCTCCAAGGGAAAGGATCGTCTACATCCGTGACCTCGAGGTTCTCTGCCTTATCCAGGAGGGAGAAAAATGAGAAGGTTCTCTACCGTCGCCAGGAGGGCGAAAACAGAGTTTGGCACTCCGCCACGCCAGGTTGGTGAAAGGGAGGTTTGCAAAGGCTTCTCCGCCTTGCCGAGGGGGGCAAAAGTAGAACTATTTTTGGTAGTGAAAATCCTGGAGCGGAGGACTCCGAGGAGTGGACGTAGGTCATATTTTGACCGAACCACTATAAAAATCCTTGGTGTATTTTTTCCTTATCGTCATTTACTTTTACTTGCACTTAATTTTTCATAATTATTGCGAGGTGGATTTTGTGGAAGAAAATTTGTTTAAGTTTTTGTTATAAAATATCAAAAATAACAAAAAGATTAGAACTCCTGTTTAGGGTTACTTTTTATTAAGAAAAAGTTTTTCACAATTCACCCCCTCTCTTGTCATTTAGTAATTTCAATTGAAAGTTTGACAAGATTATAATACCTCAATAAACTATCCCGAGACTCACCAAGAATGGGGGGGGGGGGGGGGGGGGTGAATTGGTATTTTTAAAAAATAATGTGATAATAAAAATTTCTTTACTAGAAAATGATTTTAAAAACAATTCTAAATAAGTTACTTAGCATATGTAAAAGCGAATCAGAGTTTAAAATATTTTTCACTTTTGAGGAATAAATGTATCAATCAAGATATAAAAATTTTCCTTTTAGCAAACAACAAATTAACCTTATTATAGTTTATAGTAAATGATGAGATTCATATATTAAATTCAAATTACAAAAATAAAAATATAAAAAAGTAAAAAATAAATAAGAAAGAGCATATTAGAGATTTTATAGTGGTTCGATCAAGCTAGACCTAGGTCCATTCTCTAGAGTCCTCCACTGTGTTTTACACTAACACTATAGTGTCTCTTCTTTTTCCCCCACAACAACGTGCATAAGCTCTTACAAGAATCACTTCAACCAAATCTGGTGCAATAGAGAACCAAAAGCTATGTCACTCTCCTAATGACGATAGCGGGCCTTCAATCCTTTTTATCTTTCCTAGATAAGGCAGAGAACCTTGAATCCTTCTTCACCCTCCTTGTGATGGTAGAGAACCATTTTCCTTATGAAACCCCTCACACTCCTCCCTCACATACAACCTCACCTTCTTCTTCCCCTCTAAGCCTAAAGTCTCTCAAGAATAATCTCCCTCAAAGTTCCTTCAACATCCAATGTCCTTATGAAAAAGACTTCAAAATATTGCTTAAGTATTATGCTTAAAAAAACCCTAATTTTGCAATTTAGCCATCTCTATTCATACAATATGATTAGTTCAAAAATAAGACCCATTTAGTAAGATTAAAATAATCATTTAGATAAAGTGTTCAATTTTAGTAAATATATCATACATTATGACTATAACCTTATATAGTATGATTAGTTTAATTTCACTCTATTTGTATAGGATAATCATGGGGATGATTAGAAATAATCTCTGTCAATTATTCGGTATAGTTAATATTATATAATATGGTACTACTAGATTGATGTAAAATCCAAAAATTCTGAATAATATATCAAATTGATCATAATTTATCCCTTTACCCATGAAAGTTAAAACCCCTATCACTTGACTTCAATTTTGACATTAATTTGATTTTTGATAAAAATTACCTTTAAATTAATTAAAATTACTTTAAAAAAAAAATAAGCACATGGAATGATCCCTTAGGTCATTTTTTACTTTTGGGGGTGATTTCAAGGAGTTTGGGATTTATTAGATCAAATTCCCAAAACCTCCTTAACTAAATAATTTTAAAAAATCAATAAGTTACCAAACTTTGAAAAATCATAATTAAATTAAAAAAATTCCAATTTAATTAAATTTAAAACCATTAAACTTCATTTAAGGTCTAGTATTTTTTAAAAATGTCAAACCTTCAAAATTTAGTCAAAGTTAAAAAGTTAATCATTTGGTCAATCGTAGTTCAAATCTAGGTCAAAACCTCAAAAATTCATAACATAATGTAGAAAATTCAATTCTAGCGAACTTAGTGTCTTGTAACTAATCTTATTTAAGAAAAATATTAAAATTCTAAAAATTACCTTAGTTTAAAAAAATTAACTTTTGACTTTTAATTAATACATTCAAAAAATTCAAAAAATTCTAAAATTCAATAATTAGTCTAAAATTCCAAAAAATCCCAATTTAATCATTTAAACTAGTAGTCAATCCATTAAATTAAAATTTATCAACCTTTAATCTTCAATCAATTAAATCACTTAATTAATATTGATTATTATAAGATTACCCAAGCCTACGAGTTTATTAACTTAGCACCAAAAAAGGTGGAATAAACTTCATGGTCATGGTGTAAACAAAGGTAATAACCATTCAATACTTAAAGTAAACTTTAATTAAGTTTAAAACACCAATATTAAACTCAAATTTAAAATCCCCTTAAGTTTTCAATAAATCGAAACATTAAGCAACTCTAACTAACTGCCTATAGAAGGATAATAAAGTGAAGGTAAAGAGTATCCCACTGAAATTCACTTGACTTAGTCCTAGGATTTGAATCCCAATTGTTGTCAGTGGTATCTGTTGCAACTTGAGCTCATGAGCTTATGCTTTTGATGATAATAAATATTGTGGCTCACATCCTTATGTCTACTTATATTTATAATATATTTTTGTTTGTGTGTGCACTAACTTTTCAGGAATACCATGCACCATCCAACGAAGATCCATGACTGAAGATTGGGTAGAATAGGTTATACTATAAAGATTTTTATAATATCCACTTATATATTTTTGATTTCTTGAGTCAATTCTTATAAGGATGTATCCTAGCTTAGTGACCATGCATACACATACTCAGGGGGAGTGAGATTGAGTCAAAACTAAATTTTAATTTTTGAACTAATTATACAATACTATTTATATCATACTTTACGACTAACTCATGTAACTAATCGTACTCAATGATTTAGATTTTTTAGGATCATTAGTTATGATCATGAAAAATTATTATCAATCATAATTTAGGCAAGATTTTTAATTTCATATTTTATTCTAATTTTTTAGGACAATGTATATCATATTAAACGATCTATGATAATCATTCCTAAATTAATCCTATGATTAGGATACTAATTATGATTAATTTATTAAATCTGATCGTCCAAGATAATCAGTGATGATCGCATTGAATGACCCGAGAGGTACATGGGATGATACTTGATTGTCCTAGATGAATCAACTTAATTTTTATTCTAATCATCCAAGATGATCTCCAATATCATATTGAATGATCTGTACAAATTTGAACTGATTGTACTGGACTATCCAGAGATCATCCATGACTACCAGGTCAAATTTTACACATCATACTAGATCATCATGTGATCATACAAGATGATATTTGGTGCCAGAATTTAGTTTTTAGGATTTTCTGAAGCCCTATATTAAAGAACATCATATTGTATGATCTTATGATTATATTAGATGATCTTTGTCACTAGAATTGAGTTTTTAGGATTTTTGAAGTCCTCTATTTAAGCTTTCTTCAAAGACATTATAAATGTCTTTGACATGCATTGAGTCTCCATTATTCTGGAGAAAACTTGAAGAGTGAGCCTTGAAAGGTAGAGAGAAAAGGGTGGAGTTTGAGAGGGAGAAGATCCTTATGGATTTTAAGGGAGTGTGGAGGGGATTTCACATGATAGCTTTGATAAGTTTGCACCTTAGTACCATTGGATTCAAGGTTTGTCTTAAGGGAAGTTTTAAGAAGAAGAAGATCTCTTTGGTGCCAAAGGACTCGGCTAATTGGACACATGGGGGAAGGTGAAAGTGATTCAAGGTTCTCTGCCTTTTAAAGTATTTGTGGTTCTCTACCATTTCCTGGAGAGAGAAAAAGGATTATGGTCCTCTATCACACCAGATTGGTGGAAGAGATTTTATATGGGTTTCTCCGCCTAGTTGTTGGGGATATATGAGAGTCACTAAAGGTTTAGTGCAATACATGGACTGGGAGGTTTTGGAGAGTGGACACAAGTCAAGTTGACCAAACCACTATAAATCTCAGGTGAGTTTGTTCTTTATTTTATTTTTTTGCACTTTATTTTTTATATTTATTTTTAAGATAACTGCGTGGGTGAAATCTCTAATTTATCTTTTTATTGTGAATGTAATTTAATTCTGCATCAAGTTTTAAAAAGATTTTATTTTTGTTAAAGAGGTTTTTAAATTATCAATTCACCCCTCTCTTGATTATCCTTGGAACTACTTCTTTAGGATTTAACAACCCTCACAAACTTTCAAGTGTTAGTAGAGCGAGATTCATAAATTACGTTTTTTTTTTTTTTAAAGATTAATGGCTAACTTTAGAATTATAATATTATGGAATGATATTCAATCATGCGACCAACTTTATTTAAACTATTAATTTCTATTTTGGAAAATTTGCATGTTTATTTTCTTGTAAAAAATTGATTAACAAATATGACATATGATTCAAACTGGCTATTCTGTACCATCACATGTTGTAGATTAAGTCAAAATTAATGTTCCTTTTAATGAATGGAATAGAGAAGAAAAAAATATTGCTCAATTGAATACTAAATCTTTGAATTATTTTTTCTTTACTTTAACTTCTGAAGATTATATGATTGTTTCTACCTAAATCACTGGAAAGGAAGTTTGGGATAAACTATTCATTATATATGAAGGTAATAGTGAAGTCAAAGAATCTAGATTAAATATATTATTGCATGACTATAAACTTTTCACATGAAATCTTATGAGAATATCTTAAACATGTATACTGGGTTTACCTAGATTGTGACATCATTACATGCTTTAGGTAAATAACTTTAAAATTTTAAAAAGGTTAACAAAATTTTATATTCTCTATTTGATAAATTTGATGCTAAAGTCACTGCTATTTGTGAATAAAAAAACTTGAATGATTATTCTATTGATAATCTGATTGGCTCACTCATTGTCCACGAGAAAAGTATGAGTGAAAGACTTTTTGATGTAGGTAAAACTATAGTGCTAAAAGCTGAAGACAATGATAAAAGCAACTTAGTAGATGTTGAGAGTAAAGAGATAGAATCAATAATAAGAGAATTTAAAAATCTACTATAGCACAAGCATTAACTTCAACAAAAGTGAATTAAAGATAAATATGGTAAGAATATTAAAATTTCTTTTGATGTTATTTATTTTAGGTGTAGGAAATTTAGACATAAAAAATCAATGCCCTAATATAAACACACTTCATGCAAAGGAAAAAAAGGTAAAAATAAGCCAATTGTAATAAAAGTAAATGATAAAAAGAAAAAGATCTCCTTGGTAGAATTAGCTTTTGAATCATCATATGAGGAGTAAGATAATAAGGTATAATATTTTATTCATGTATTTATGTGTTGTAGTTAATGCATACGTATATGTTCTTTTTTGTTTTATTCATTATAATATTTTCTATATTATTTTTGATGTTTTGTTTGTAATCATTTTATTTTATTTTTCATTTATATTTTTGTGATTTATCTCTAATCAACACACACAAAATCATATTTAATATTGTATTTTCATAAGAAAATCAATTCAATTCTCTCAAAAATTTTAATAAATTTTTACCTCCTTTTTACCTAAAGATTTTAAGTAAACGATAATTAATTTTTCTAAAATATTAAAGGGATGAAATTTTGGATTATGTTTCTCATTCTCATTTCCTTAATCAGACTATTACACTTTTGAACAAAAAAACTAAATCAATTTAAGAATTGGACCTTAGAAATTAAATCTTTTTAATCATCATACATTTCTTCTATCTTATAGGAATCTTTTGTAAGCAGATGAATCCACTTCATAATTTTCTTAATCAAGCTATTCATTTTTATCATTGGATCGAGTTTGCTTTGAGTCTTTAAAGATTAAGAAATGAAGTAAAATTACAAAAATAAAAAGTGGCACAAAATGAGCCCAAAGATGAAAAGATACATAATGTGTGCCAAAATTGAAAGATGTACAAAAGTGTATAAAAAATTAAAGGATGTGCAAAGTTTGCCAAAAACGGATAAAAAGGCATAAAATGAGCCAACAATAAGTAAATTTACCTTTCTTGTATCTTTAAATCTTAGAAATCTCATATGTCTAATGATACTTTTGATATTTGAGGTTGACAATCATGATTCGTGACACACCATTTTTGCATTGATAGTCTATTAGATATATTTTGTGTAAGAAGATTGAAAAAAAATTTTTTTCTTCTCTAATTCTTTTTTTGAATTAGATTTTTTGTTTTAAAAGAACTTTAACCTATAAGGAGCCTAAGCTAGGGTAGATAAAGTTTAAATTTATAACTGTGTTCTAGATATTAGTGCAATCAATTTATTTCTTACAAAGCTTTTGAATAAAATCAAGAGGTAACCTTCTCTTTCCAAATACATTTGCTGAAATAAATTGATTATTCTTAATCATCACCACCACCTCCACCTGATCAGGATCTATTTGATCTTTTATGGTTGTTTCGTTTTTTTGTTATTTGGTTCTTTTTCTATGCTTCTCTTTTTTTTTGATAATGTCAAAGGGCGAGAATGTATTTACTTGGTTGCATTTGTTCATCATATACTT
Source organism: Dendrobium huoshanense (assembly GCA_016618105.1). Taxonomy (NCBI): domain Eukaryota; kingdom Viridiplantae; phylum Streptophyta; class Magnoliopsida; order Asparagales; family Orchidaceae; genus Dendrobium; species Dendrobium huoshanense. Next base: position 20,643,035 of record CM028345.1, read on the forward strand.
GCATTTGTTTATATGTTATTTCAGTTTGTTTTTTTATTACTTAGTTTCTTAATTTCATTTGTCTTAGATAAAAAAAATTTAGTATCCCCTATTTTTTAATATAATTATCCTTGTGAGGGGGAGATTAGGAGAAATTATTTTTAGTTTTATAAATTCAACCTGTAATATTTCTATCATAAAAAAGTGGGAGATTGTTGCAACTCAAGCTCACAAGTTTACGTTTTTGATAATAACAAGAATTGTGTCTTACATCCTTATGTCTACTTGTATTTGTAATGTATTTTTATTTATGTGTGAACTAACTTTTTAGGAACACCATGCACCATCCAATGAAGATCCAAGGCTTAAGATTGGATAGAATATGTTATACTATAAATATTTTTATAATATTCACCAATATATTTTTGATTTCTTGAGTCAAGTCCTATAAGGGTGTGTGCTAGCTTGGTGACCATGCACATATACACTCAAGGGGAGTGAGATTGAGTCAAAATAAGAAGTTTAACTTTTGAATTAATTATATTATATGATATATATTGTACTGTATGATCAGCTCATCTAACTAATCATATTGGATGATTTAGATCATCTAGAATGATCAGTTATGATCATGAAAAATAATCGTCAATCATAATTTAAGCAAGATTTTGAATTTTATATTTTGTTCTAATCATCCAAGATGATGTACATTGTACTGGAAGATTTATGATAATCATGCCTAAATTAATCATGTGATTAGGGAACTAATTATGATTATTTTGTTCAATTTAATCATTCAGAATGACCAGTGTAGATCATATTGGATGACCTGAGAGGTACATGAGATGATACTTGATTGTCCCAAATAAAATACCATAATTTTTCTTCTAATCATCCAAGATTATCCCCAATATCATATTGGACATTTTGTACAAATTTTAACTGATCATATTAGACTACCCGAAGATCATCCAGGACTATCAGGTCAAATTTTACACATCGACTAGATAATCCTGCGATCATACTGGATAATATTTGGCACAAGAATTGAATTTTTAGGGGGTTTTTATGCTTATTATTTAAGTACATCATATTGGACGAACATGTGATCGTACTTGATGATCTTTACCATTATAATTAAGTTTCTTGGGTTTTTAAAGTTATCTATTTAAGCTTTCTCCAAAGACATTGTAAGTGTCTTTGACATGCATTAAGTTTCCATTCTTCTAGAGAAAACTTGAAGAGAGAGCCTTGAAAGGGAGAGAGGAAATGGTGGAGTTTTAGAGGGAGAAGATCCTTGTGAGTTTTAAGGGAGTGTGGAGGGGGTTTCGTACGATCGCTCCAATAAGCTTGCAGCTCAGTAAGATCAGATTCAAGGTTTGTCTTGAGAGAAGTTTTGGGAAGAAGAACATCTCTTTGTTGTCAAAGGGCCTGACTAATCTGTCATACCAGGGAAGGTAAAAGTGATTCAAGGTTCTCTGCCTATGAAAGAATTTTTTGTTCTCTGCTATCTACTAGAGGGAGAAAATGGGTTACGATCCTCTGCTGCACCGGGTTAGTGAAAGAGATTTTGTAAGAGCTTCTCTCCTTAAAGGAGAGTAACTAAAGATTTACTGTGATACCTGGAATGGGAGGTTCTTGGGAGTGGATGTAGGTCTGGTTAGACCGAATCACTATAAATCTCTAGTGTGTTTGTTTATGATTTTATTTTTCAACACTTTATTTTTCGCATTTATTTTTCTGATACCTGCGTGGGTGAAATATCTGATTTATTTTTTTATTGTGAATGTAATTTACTTCCTCATCAAGTTATAAAATGATTTTATTTTTTTAAAGAGGTTTTTATATCATCAATTCACCCACATCTTGGTTAGCCTTGGGACTAGTTCTTTAGAGTTTAACAACCTCCATAAACTTTCAATATGCGACCACTTTTAATTTATGCAAACCTTAGGTTATAAATTAAGAGGCACTTGTCACATTGGACATTTAGTTTATTTAATTGATTGATTTAATTCATTATTTACATTGTTTATGTAGTAGAACTTACGAGATTTTTTATCTTTTTTATTACACATCGTATTTAATTTAGCCTGAATACATGGAGGCTCATGAGGGTACAAATAAAAAATATTTTTTTACTCAAAATAAAAATAAAAATTTTAAGCTCACATAGAGACTATAACGCTTTAAGAAGTAAGATCAAGATCACCAAGAGTTTTTCATTAATTTATATTATTACCTTCTCCTCCTTATTAGGCACCTGCCCAACCATGAGTTATGAAATACCACTTAACTTATTAGGATACAGTTCTATTAAGGGGATGTTGTGCAATCTATAGGATACAATTATTTTTTTTAAACCTTTTTAAAACTGTTTCATACTCATTTTATGCTTTTTATCGAGTTGATTAGCATGTATTGCATTAGAAATAAAATAAAAGTATCTAAAATTTTAATTACATTTTCTCAAGCATCAATTACCCTACATAAGGTAAGGGGCCACCACTTTGGATCCTTTTTATATATTGACCCCAACTCCTTAAAACTTAATTAATAACTTCCTATCACTCTTCCTTAAAAAGATTGGACCTATGGTTTTAAATCACCCAGGTGATTAGCTGGCTCCCCAATCCAGTTTGAGTAAGTTTAGATTTTTCACTATATTAGCTAGGTTAGGGCTATATTATTCATTGCCCAATTTAAATTTATGATCTAGGGTAGACTAACAATCTTAAGTCCTCTACTTCAATAATATAATCCTAACTTTCTAATAATTTGATCAACTCAAATTAAAGCATCTCTTCAATCTAAAACTTAAAGCCTAACACATAGAGTGTGTTGAAGCACTTCTACATTATTTTAGAATATTAAAGTGCATCCTACTTCTCCTCCTTTGATTTCCAAATAGGTGCTCAAACTCGATCTAATCATAGTAGAGACTCTAAATTCACACCCTTTAATATCATTTCTTGAAAAACACTAGAGAAAATTGTTGTCATTATTCTAATTGAGAGTATTTGCATGGACTTCGATCTCCCTATGATGTAATTAACTATAAGGGCTTACGATTATAGGAGATTTAGAACCCACATCTACTTTTCAAAATTAACTTTCAAAACTCAATTAATTTCCTTTGTGAAAGTAAAATTAATGACGATCATCATTGTTTTATTTAGACAATTAATAGTAAATGATATTTTCTTCCCTTGGTAAGATATATCCTCTATTAGCATTACTCTGAATATGAAATTAATGATCTCTCATCTAAATTATAGTTGTTGAATATTGATTAAATGTCATTTTGACTCTTCGGGGTCATATGTAGTTCTTCCTTGAATTTAACTATTACAATCAGAATAAAACTTTTAGTTTCGTTATATGAACCCACTAAGGAATGATATTTTTGCCGCACAAAGCGATATATCCTTCATAATAATGTGTTCAATTTTAAAACTAAAATTCCAAAAATTAAATTCTCCCAAATAAAATTAACTTTTCAAACTCAATAACTTTCAATACAAAAAAATGAAATAAAATAATGACACGCCTGGTGGGACAAATTTCTCTCTCTACTCTATTAACGACATAATTTTTCTTGCATTTGAAGTTTTGACTACCTTCTTTTCTTTGATCGCTCTACCTATTTATTCATTGGGTAAGTGTGGTTAACATCAAAAGAACATGTCAAAAAGAGAGGTGAATAAGGAAACCTCTACCAGAATTAGACTTTTACATTTTCCCCCCAAGTTAATTGGTGGAGCGAAAGAGTCGGGACAAACTTCTTGGATCTTTACATCAGTTTTGTAAGCTTACATAATTTAGTGAAACTCAATATGCTGAGTTTCAAAATTTGAAGGGGATCTATCGATCTTAATTTTAAGATATGAAATCTTCTAGTGTCCAAGCTTTGAAATTTCACCGTTGAGTCGATCGATGGGGCGAAAAAGTCAAGCAAAATTCTATAAATTTTCTTTTTAATTTTATGAAACTTCATGTCAAGTGAAGTTTCAGCATATTAGTTCAAAAAATGAAAGAAAATTTGTTAACTTTTCAAAATCAATTCAAGATTATCGTTGCCATACATTAGCTTATAATATCCCCTTATAGTTTAACATATGCAGCATACATTTAAACCTTCTTTAAAACTTAAGTGATCATTGAATTTTGTCATCACATATTGGGTTGTAACTCATATAATTCAACATGTGTAATAAGATATAGGGTTCTTTATGATTTTCAAAATTTAATTTCAAAACAACTAATTTAAACTTTCTCTCCAATTCTAGAAAATCAATTTCAATACAATGGCTAGAAAACTGGTCTTTTCCCTTAACTGTGACATATACATCAAAGAGTTAGTTTGCAACAAAACAATCCACTTCAGAATGAAGTTCAAGTCAATCAAGTTTTCTATTAATGAAAATTTCATGGCTGATCTTATAATTTCTGAGGGGGAAAAGGATCACCCTAGTGGAGATTGCTATTGGGTCAATGGTTGACTCCCCCACTCTAAAAAGAATATATTTGTCTCCTCTATACCTGATGTATCTCCTACTAGGGAGTTGCAAAAATTGAGCTCCCCTATGAAGGGTTCTGAAGTTAAGTCTGTTTTTAAGGAGGGAACGAGTTTTGGGATCCCTTTTAAAAAATTAATGGAATTACCTTTTGGATACTTTCCTATTAGTATTAAAGTCTTATCTCTAAAAGACTCATGCCAAGTCAATGTACTAAGGGTTAATCCAGATACCACGAGAGCCTTTAGCATACAAAAAAATAGGAGAAATTTGATAAGTGGTATTGGCTTTGGTGTCGTTACTTTATTTAATGATGATGAATATAGTCTTATGATAATTGATCATCTTGAATTTGAGAATATTCATATGGAAGTTATCAATTCCCTTCATAGATTTTGTTTGGATACATCAGTTGACTCTATTGAACTTTAAGGTTGGGATATACCCCTTTAATTTGAAGAAGATATTAAATCAGCAGTTGATGAGTTGAAAGAGATTAACGTTGGAGCAGAAGATGACCCTCACCCCATTTTTATAAGCTCTGTATTAAGTGAGGATGAGTCTAGAGATCTAATTCAAGTTCATTCTGAGTTTAAGGACTACTTTTCCTTAATATACAATGAAATTCCAAGTTTTTCCACTAACGTAATAGTCCATAAACTTAAAAGTTGACACAATGCCATTAATGTCAAATAAGCTCCTCGATGTATGCATTTAGAGATTGAGAAGCAAGTCATTTTTGAAATCAATAAATTGGAACATGTCTGATTTATTTGAGTGGAAAACTATCCCTCTTGGGTTTTCAATGTCGTGCCCCTTCAAAAGAAGAATGGTTAAATCCAGATTTGTTTCGACTGTGGTGACCTGAATAAGGCGTGTTCCAAGGATTAATTTCCTTTACCCATACCCAAACTTATGATGGACATTACTTCTTTCCATGTCATTTTCTCGTTTGTGGATGGCTCAACTGGTTATAATCAAATCAAGATGGCCCTAGAAAATGAGAGAAGTATTGCATTTAAACCCTCTATAGGATTCTTCTGCTATAAAGTGATGTCATTTGGCCTTAAGAACACTAGTACAACCTAGTAGTGGGCCACGACTCATATCTTTGATGACTTAATCCACAATCGAGTTGAATGTTATATCAACAATTTTGTTGTCAAAAGCAAAGCCAAAGAGGCTTACCTATATGACTTAAGAGTTATTTTCAAGCGGTTACACGATTATGACCTCAAAATAAATCTTTTAAAGTATACATTTGGCATCACTTCAGCGAAATTTTTGGGTTTTTTTGTGAGGTACCATGGAATCAAAATCAATCCTGTAAATATTGAGGCCATCTTAGATATGCCATCTCCTAAGAGCATTATTGAACTAAGGTATCTTTAAGATAGAATGGTGTATATAAGAAGATGTCTATCCAATCATTCTAGAAGATGTCAACCCTTCTATGTCTTAGCTAAACAGACACCAAGTTCATTGGGGATGAGAAATATTGTGATGTGTTTGAAAATATCAAAGAATATCTTACAAATATGCAAGTCTTGGTAACTTCTGTTCCGAGGAAACATTTGATTCTCTACAATGCAACCCTCGATGAGTTTCTTGGTGCCTTGCTTGCTTAAGTAAAAGATGAGGGGAAAGATAATGCTCTCAATTACTTTAGTTGAAGGCTTCTCACTATGGAATTTTGGTACCCTTCGATTAAAAAGCATTATCTTACTTTAGTTTTTATAGCCCCAAAACTAATACATTACATACTCTCACACCAAGTGAGGTTGATTTCCAGAGCCAATCTCTTGCAATATCTTATGACCCGGCCTACTTTTTCATGAAATTTAGTAAGATGGCCTATGATATTACTTCAATTCAAGATCACTTTCATTCCCCTTCATGCTGTGAAAGGAGAGAATATTGCTGTTTTCCTTGCAATACACCCGCTGTTGGCAAATTCACCTTTAAATTATGATTTACCTAAAGAGCCAATCATGAGTTTAAAGGAACTCGATGATCATGTATAGGAACTATATTTTAATGGTGAATTGTACTCTTAACAAGGAAAAGGATAGAGATTTATAATTCCCAAAAAAGCTAGAATTGGCCTAATTTTCATAACACTAAAAAAGGGATTGATGCACTTTTCCTACCACTTATTAGAGCCTTGTAAGAGCAACTAGAATAAATATGAAGCTCTAATAATTGGTTTAGAACTTATAATTCTCATAGAGATTAAGGAGATTAAAATCTTTAGTTATTCTCAACTGGTAATCAACCAGGTCTTAGGAACCTATAAGGTTTTGAATCTAAACTTCTCAAATACAACCACTACACCAATCACCTGCTCAAACACATTTCTATTGTAAATTTATACATAATTCCATTTGGATGAAATTCTACGGTGGATGACTAAGTAGAGTTTGTAAAGAAATTTGTGTGTCTAGAAGAAGACTCTATTCCTACAGAAATTTAGGGTCGTCAGGTCATATACCTTATAGATTTAGAGCACATCAACAAGCAAACTTCCCACATCCTTTCTACCTCTTCAATGACTGATTAAGAAGGTGATTTAAGAAACCATTCAATGCCTACCCTTAAGAAGGCAAACTTCCTCAAGAAAAATCTCTTGCCAATCAAATAAAAAAAATGTGCCCTATCATAAGCACTTGTGAACAATACTCTTTTCTGCTAATTATTCAATCGAATGTGGCTATGTTTGAAAGTTCGTTAGGGATGTTAAGCCCTATAGAACTGGCCCAAGCTAACAAGAGGGGGGGGGGGGTGAATTGGTAATTAAAAATTTCTTTTCTCAAAGAATAAAAATCACAAACCAAAATCACCACAGAAAAACAATGATGCAGAAATAAATGTGCGGAAGCAAAAATAAGAACACATAAATTTATAGTGGTTCGGTCAACTCGAACTACGTCCACTCCTTGGAGGCACCCTCCAAGTATTGCACTACAAAACGTGACTCTTCTTTAGCCCCCACGGCTAGGCGGAGAAGCCCTCACAAGAACCTCCTTTTTGCCACACCCGGCAAGGCAGAGAACCTACCTCCTTTTGCTTCCTCCTGAAGCTGGCAGAGAACCACAACCAAAAGCTAACTCCTTACATTAACCAACCCTTCCAAGGATGAGAAACTCTAGATGAAGAACAAGAAGAGCGATCCTTGAAGCAACCCTTGTGAATCCCCTTACAAGCTCCCCCTCACAAGATCCTCTCTCTCTTTCTCTCCTTAAGATCTTCTCAGGTCAAGGCAGCAGCAAAAAGTCTTGAAAAACGTTGAATAAGAGCTCTTAAATAGAAGAGCTTCAAAGGAGCTCATTAATTGCAAGTTGCTGACTATATCGTCCAGGCCGATATGGACATCGGCATGGCCGATCAGTACAAATCAATGAAGATCGGCCAGAGCATCGCCCTGGATGCAAAGTAGGATGATTAAAAATTGGCTTGATCGTCCAGGCCGATCTCACGATCGTCCTGGCCGATCAGTTCAAATCAGATGAAAATCGTCCTAACAATAGCCCTGGATATTAGCTGGCCGATACTTATCATCCAGAAGTAACTTAAGGTTTTTGACTGGATCGTCCTGGCCGATCCTGCGATCGTTCAGGACGATATGATCGTATCAATCATCCTTAATTACTCCCTTGATTTCCTGAACAATTATGGCATAATTTGTGAATATCGTTCAGGCCGATCCTATGATTGTCCTAACCGATAATTTAAAAATATAGTATACCTTAATTATCTTATGGAGGCAACTTCTTTTTATTTTGAGCTTATCGTCCTGGCCGATACACGTATCGTCCAGGACGATCTGTTAATGTCAGCTGCCTTAATTAAGAATCCTTATTTAGATTTTCTGTTTTAAGCCTGATCGTCCAGGCCGATACAAAAATCGTCCTGGCTGATATGAGTAAAAATAGAAATTCTAAGTCTCTCAAGTGTGTGTGTGAAGGGTTACTTAGCATCAGTCTCTTTGACCATTACAAGTAGACTCAAGACGTGAAAAACAAAAGTACAGACTGACTCAACCCTAAACCTACGCAATCCTGAACTGGCTTCTTCTTGATCGTCCGATATTCGATTCCTAAAAATTTAGAAGCAACAAGCAGTCCAAGAGAAATAGTGTTTGTCAATCATCAAAACATAAGCCATAAAAAATAGATTTGCAACAATGTTGTTTAGACAAATTAGATGCCCTGAAGATCATAAATGAGGTCCATATTGGACTATGTAGTGCTCATCAATCGAGTCCTAAGATGAGAATGAAAATAAAGAGACTTGGATACTACTTTCCGACAAATATTGATGATTGCATGGACATTGCAAAATGTTATTATGAACGCCAAGTATATGGTGTAGTCTTACTTAAGCTGCCAAATGTGCTGTAACCCACAATAACTTCATGGCCCTTTGAGAGTTGGGGCATGGATGCTATCAGGCCCATTGATCCTCCTTCTTTAAAGGGTGGTCACTTCATTTTAGTAGAGAATGATTACTTCTCAAAGTGGGCGAAAGAAGTTCCCCTATGAAATGTTATCTCACACCATATCATGAAGTTTTTTCATGACCATATCATATATCGATTTGGCGTACCCCGCAGAATTATATCTGATAATGGGTTCACTTTCTAGTTTGTAAAAACTAGTAATTTTTGGAGATGCCACAATATTAATTAGAGATACTCAATAATCTACTACACATGGTCTTATGGATTAGATGAAGCCTTCAATAAACTATGGTGTAGATCATCAAAAAGACCCTCAATGATAATAAACATCAATAGGATGAGAGGTTCGTGGAAGATTTGTAGGCCTATCAAACTACTTATAGGACCCCAACCAAGTCCACTTCGTTTGCATTAGTGTATGGGTCTAAGGTTGTACACCCCTAAAAGTGCAAATTCTTTCGCTCAAGAATATGGTGTAGAATTAAATTATAACTAAACAGAATGACTTTGACTAGAAGAGCTTGAAGGACTTGAGGGGCATCATCTCTAAGCTCAGCATAGTCTAAATTATATAAAGCCTAAATGGTTTAAGCTCATGATAAGTTAGTGTGACCTAAAACCTTCAAAGTAGGAGTCTTGATCTTGGTTCTTTAGAGGCCTATCTTAGCTCACCAAAAGATCACTAGAAAGTTTAAAGTGACATGGGAAGGACCCTTCATCATAGAGATAGTTTATGAAGGGGGTTCATATCAGTCAGTTGATTGTAAAGGAAATCATCAAATGTTGCTTGTTAATGGCATTTCCTTAGGAAATACTATACTTAATATAGCTCAAATTTTCAATTAATAGAATGGCTTTGAATTCAAAATAGAGTTGGCTTAATTTTGTTAAAAAAATTGTCATAAAATTCAACCCATCTTGCCATTCTTTTCCTTAAAGCTAGGTGTACGTCCCAGTATTACCTTTCCTTAGATTATAATCACTAGTGTTGGATAACGCCCTTTGCGGCACCATCCTAATTTCAATCCAACCTTTGTCTTATGTGGTTAGGTGTAAGTCCCAGTGCTTTCTTCCCACATGATCTTCCTACAATTTTTTTTCCTTAAGATTAGGTATGTATCCCATTTCTTCATTACCTTAGGATTAGAATCACTAGTGGTGCATAATGCTCTTTATTGCACCATCCTAGTTTCAATCGAGCCTCGATCCGCAACGGTTAGGTGTGAGTTCCAATGCTTCCTTACCACATGATCATCTTGCCCTTCTTTTCCTTTAGGTTAGGTGTGAGTCTAAGTGCTCTCTTTCCTTAAGATTTGAATCATTAGTGGTGGATAATGCTCTTTATGGAACCATCCTATATTTAATCCAGCCTCGATCCTCTATCGTTAGGTTTGAGTCCCAGTGCTTCCTTCCAACATGATCATCCAATTTTCTTTTCTTTAAGATTAGGTTTGAGTTCTAGTGTTTTCTTTGCATAGGATTATAATTTCTATGGGTGTATAATGCCTTTTGTGGCACTATCCTAGTTTCAATCCAACCACAATCATTTGTGGTTAAGTCTGAGTCTCAGTGCTTCCTTCCGACATGATCATTTAATTTTCTTTTCCTTAAGGTTAGGTGTGAGTCCCAGTGCTTCCTTTTGTTAGGATTAAAATATCTAGTGATAGTTTACACCCATTGTGGCACCATTCTAGTTTAACCCAGTTTTTTTCCCTTTAGTTTAGGATTATTTTAGTCCTTAGGATTAGGCAAGATAGTTTTGGAGTATGCCGTCTTTGGCACCATCCTAGTTTAATAAAGTTTTCTTTTCCTTTAGGATAGGTCATTTTTTTGCTTAGGATTAGACATGTTAGTGATAGAGTATACCCTTTGTGGCACCATCCTAGGTTTGAACTCGACCTCCTTTTTCTCAAGGCTAGGTGCTTCCTCTCCTTAGGATCAGAGATTTTAGACTCGACCTTTCTATTTGGTCAATGCCAATATGTACAGAAGAACTTCATTATACTACACATTTTGGGGGTCCATTTATTGACATTATTTTAGTATAAGGTCATCAGAACCTACATGTATTCCTTCTTGGTGGCTTGATGATTGACAAGTGTCCACTTATCAATTATGTAGCTCCCAATCAAATTTCAATCCAATCCTTAATTCAAACTTCTACCATAGCATGTCCATAGCCAAGACCTTTAACCATGTTTATAGACTTTTATATGATATGTTGACCAATAAACTAAATTTTACTAGACCAAGTTAACAGAATTGACCAGGGGTCAAAATGAACAAAAATTTCCTTAAGGAGAATTTTGAACTTTTCCCCAAACTCAACATTGCTCAAGCACTTAAAACTTTGAAACCTCTTCTAATGCATCCTAAATATTATTAAGAATGTATTAAATTCAAACCCACCCTTTAGTTTAACCTGGTTGACAAAAATTCCCCTTAAGGGTTTAAATGTCAATTTCAAATTAAAAGAATTCCCCTTGCTTTGAGACTACTCCCATTGAGTTCATATGATCAATCCAAACTCAATGGAGCCAACCCTTGACTCTATGTAAACTTGGTTGACCAAGTCAACCAAGTTTGACCAAACTATACATACACCCATATCAAACTCAAAGCCTTTGATTAGAGCGTTTCCTTGCAAACCTTGACCCATGAGATGACCCCTTAGGTTCCCGTGAGATCCCATTTGAAAGCCCATGCTTGGAATCCACTTGGGTTAGCCATATGTAGTGACCCAAGTGTCCGAGAGAAGTCCTCCTTGTGCCAAATCTATCATTGGACCAAACTAAATTAATCCAATGGTAGCATTAGGTCCCTCATGACCCAAGGCACCTACCCAAGTCGACCCAGTCCTTAGGTGAACTTAGGTTAGGAATTGGGCTAGCCTAAAGTGGTAAAAACCACTATAAGTTGAGCCATTTCCCAACATAAGCTTCACCAAGCTAAACCAACGCCTCTATTGGGTGGCCCTAAGTCTAACACACCTCCCCTAGTAAGCCCATTCCTTAGGTTGACCTAGGTTAAAACTTAGGCTAGCCCAAGGTGGTCAAAACCACTTTGTCCTGAGCCATTTCATACTATTGACCAGACCATACCCAATTTACACTTACATTATATAAACCCCAACCTAATACATCTTCCCCATCAATCCCACCACTTAGTTTGACTTGGGCTGTGTATTAAATGGCCTAATACTGTCGGGTTTGGGTTAACCCAAACCATCTAAATGAATTGACCTGCCTTATGTCCAATGAGCTCATGGTTAAGTTCACATGACCTCCATTATTCTTTCCAGCTCACCCTGACCCAAGTAGTGGCTGATGATGGATGGAATAAAAGGTAAACTAGTTCTGGTGTTCCCCCCTTCATGAGCTCTAGCCAAAGCCTCCCCAGGTCTTGAGCTTGTTTCCTTTGAGCTCAAAATGACTTCCCAGGTTATCCCCTTCCACTTGGAGGCCCTCTGATGACTCATCGGATCTATCCCAGCCATCCACACTAGCGACAATAACTTCAATAGGGCTTTTTCATTCAGAGGGATTCAATTTATGTTTAACATTTTGAAATCCATCCCCAAAGCCACCTGAGTCTTCTTACTATTCCCCCAGCTCCCACCCTTCTCCAGCCATTATTTTGAGCAAGCTCTAGTGAAACCTTTCCAACCTTTGCTTGAACTCATACTTCTAGTGATATTTTGGCAATGACACCTAAAGGAAATTTATTTATCAACATCATCTCAAGCTTTTTATGAGAAAGACCCATTGATTGAGACTTTCTATAAGGTATAAGCCCAAACTTGAGCTCCCTAGATAGGTAGTCCAATCAATTGTGAAGAAAACTTCCAATCCAATAGATTTTCACCCTTGGATTAAAAGCTTTCGTCATTCTGATTCATCATGTGAAGTCTGGTTGAGATTAATCGGTGTAATCTCTCAGATCTCATTGGAGAAAGTTTACCGCTTTGAGCACCCGTGGGAGGTTGATGACATAGTCTTGTTTGTTGATTTGAATTAATGATTGAGATTAGATCCCGTAGTTCCAAAGCTGATTTGATTGTAGCTATTTGATTGATTATCCAACAGCTATGATTAATTCCACATTTACCCAATCAGTACAAATCATTGGTTACATAAATAGTTCACACCCATCTGCAAGGAATGTGGTTAACTATGTAATTCTAATTTAATTAATTTTAGAAATCATAAGAAACTTTATAAATCAGTAATTCCTCACACACTTAACTAAATTAAGTATTCTTAGGCTCATTTGGAAGGTCTTGAGGAGTCCTTTCAAAGTCCTATAATTTCAAACTATGATTATGCATGAAATGTAATTAATGCTAGCAATAGTATTAAGGATGCTTTTCTAATAATTCCTTAAGGACACTTCACCATGGCTTGAAATATTGGAAGATCAATCTTGGGCATGTCTCTAACATGTTTAAATTTCTCCTTGTTTAATTTATTTAAGGGAACATTTGGGTTAATTTAAGTTTAAGGGTTATGGTTTAACCCTTAAATTTAACTAAACTTAATTAGCTATCCAATGATGTTTTGGATTTGATTGATTGTGTGATCTTTGTGCATAGTCTAGGGAGTAGAAGGCCACTGATTTTATCCCCCTCCTTGGCTTAGGTGACCCATATTAAATTTTTGAAAGTAACTAGGTATCAACCTTAGAGGATCCATATATTGAAACTTGTTAATTATGAGTTAGGTTGTTAAACCTAAGCTTATGTCCCAATGGCTAACCAAGAGGGGAGGGGTGAATTGGTAATTTCAAAATTTACCTCTTGTTAACTAGAATTATAAGAGTTTAAACCCCATGAAATATTTTTAGTAATTTTAAAAACAATTTTCCAATCACTGATAATAACAAAGCAGAAAAATAAAAAATAGCGAAAAATAAAAAGACACAATATTTATAGTGGTTCGATCAGACACTACATACATCCACTCCCTGAAGTCTCCCACTTCAGGTATTGCACTATTACCACTAGTGTCTCTCCTTTTTCACCCACAGTAAGGCGGATAAGCCTTCACAAAAACTCTCTTCCACCACTACTCAGTGGGGTAGAGAACTGTCATCCTTTTACACCCTCCAAGTGTAAGCAGAGTACCGTCATCCTTTTACACTCTCCAAGTGTAGGCAGAGTACCTTCTGCTGTTCACACTCTCCAAGTGTGGGCTGAGAATCTTTGGTTGTTCACAGTCCTTGAGTGTCGGTAGAGAACTGTGACTTCTTGAAAGATCTTCTCATTAGAAATATAGAAAGATAACAGAAAAGAGTGAAGTAATTATAAATTACACACAGAGATCCTTACCTTTGAGTAACCAAGTGAACCCTTCACACTCCAATAGTAAGAAATCTCCTTCAAACACTCTCTCTCACTGTCTCTTTCAAAATCCCTTAAGTATGCATGAAGACCAAGTGAAAAAAAGATTGCATGACAGTCTTGATTGCACCTTTTATAGAAAAGACATGAAAAATCATCCAAAAACTACAATTTTCAATTTTTGACCGACCACGATCATCTCGTACGATCAAGTTTCATACATAAAAATAGTATAAAATCTGTTGTGTATAAACTCAATATAAATTGGTACGAACTTCCTTCATGCCCGATCATCATCCCGTATGAACTAGGTTCATCCGGTACGAACAGTTATTCCAAAGTTCATTGGTACGAAAATAAAGGATGGACTACAAGTTTACATAATAGAGGAAATCATCCTTGGATGAATGGGATAAATCATTTGGACCAATTGATCAAATGACAAATCCAGAGCAGATCGTCCAGGGAAGAATGGGTAAAATTGTTTGGACGAATAGTTTAAATGAAAAATTTAGAGGACATCATCCTGGGACGAATGGGTAAAATCGTATGGACAAACAATTCAAATGACAAATCTGGAGCAGATCATCCTGGGACGAATGGTAAAATAAGCTAGACAAACAGATCAAATGATAAATCCAAAGGACATCATCATGGGATGAATGGGTAAAATCGTTTGGATGAATAGTTTAAATGACAAATCCAGAGGACATCGTCCCGTGATGAATGGGTAAAATCATTTTATCAAACAGATCAAATGAAAAATCTAGAGGACATCGTCCTAGGACGAATGGGTAAAATCATCTGGATGAATAGTTTAAATGGCAAATCTAGAGGACATCATTCTCGGATGAATGGGTAAAATTATTTGGATGAATTATTTAAATGACAAATCCAGAGGACATCATCCTTGGATGAATGGGAAAGATCGTCTAGATGATCTATACTTAGAAATTTTTTTTCCATCTTTTTATTTCCATTTGCTTGTTTGGGAGTATAACTGACTAGATCGTCTTGTATGAACATGGTTCGTACTGTACGATCAATTTTAAAAATTATGAATTTTAAAGCTCTACCCCGGTGTGTGTGTGCTAAGTTACTCAATTACAATCATACTTTCTCAGACTCAAATAAAATGAAAAATATAGACTCCAATATTATAAAACATTCTAAATAGATCTTGATTTAAAGTCTTCAACAATGTGGAGTATGATTTCCCTGAAATGTTAGTACACACAAGAGCAAAAAAATAAATATTCCAAAATGTGTTAGGATAAAATAATAATCAAAACAATAATATTTGGAATCATAAAAAACATACAAGTTGCTAGAGTGTAAAACATGCAAAGCTAAGTAGCAACTCTCTCAACAATCTCCCCCTTTTTGATGATGGAAAAACAATTATTATTTGTATAAATTTGAAAGTCCTAAGTTTCTCCTAAACTCCCGCCGAATGAATAAGCATGTGAGAATAAGGGGTATTTATTTTGAACAAATCAATTTTTTTTTAATTTTAAAGCTTTTCAAACACACAAAATAATCACACACGAAAAAATGACACTGAAATGTCAAAATAAATACCAAAAATTGTTTTTTGACACGAACAAAACATACAGAACACGAACAACACAATCAAATGTCAAACAATATTTAACAATCAAATGTCAAATAATATTTTCCCCCTTTTTGACAACAGCAAAAAGAGAAGAAGAAATGAACAATACAGAAATACATGAAGTCATATAAGAAGCTTTTGATAATTGATCCTGAAAGAGATTAAGTTATATGTGTAATAAAAAAAGATAAATATAATTAGAGAAAAAGAAGGATTCATATGATTTAAGTATATATATATATATATATATATATATATATATATATATATATATATATATATATATATATATATATATATATATATATATATATATATATATATATATATATATATATATATATATATATAATATAAATAAGAAAAAAATATCAAAGACATGAATCAGTTTAGACAATGAGATAAGAAAAATTATTACAAAGTAGATGAAATTAAAATTTATATATGTAAAATTTGAATAAAAAATAAAATTGAACAGAAAATTCATTTGAATTTAAAGATTAAAAGATAGAGGAAAGAACATATACTTGTGGCGCTTTGTGCATCTTTTCAATATTTGTGGCACACTTTGTGCATCTTTTATATTTGTGGGCTAATTTTGTGCCTCTTTACCAATTTGCGAACCATTACACATTCTTTTGATTTTTGTATATTTATACATTTTTCAAAATTTTAATTGATCTTTCAAAAATCGATAATAAAAAATATCAAATTTCTCTACGTACAAAGATATTTATATTGAAAAGAGAAATAAAAATAAGAAAACATCAAACTTGCTATTCTAATGTTAAATTATGTTAGTCTAACAAGAGACATGAGTTTGATAGACTTAACTTGATTGAGTTATAACACAACTTAAATTTTTGAAAAATTAGATTTTCTAATGAGTTTAATTTTTTATTGCATTTCAAAGTATATCACTTGTTTGATCAATTTGTTAGGATAATCATATAGGCTAACAAAAATTTCTAAAAAAGATAAAAAATAATTAAAATAAGATAGGATAATTTTTATTGATATCATGGTTAATGATAATACATTGAGCACGATAGATATCAATACACACAGATTTCATAAAAATATAAAATATAAAGACATAAAAACTAACAACACATCACATCACATCACCAATGGTAGAGAGAATCATAAAAGAAGTACAATCATCATTTTGAGGGGCTCTGATTTGGAGGTGGTGGTTGGTTGAATAAATTAAAATAGCTATTTATCATAGTTATATTCGTGTTGACTGATAAAAATTGACCTCTTACCCAGCCCATATCCTGCTGATATTGATAGTCCTACTGCTGAAGATGAGTTTCATTTTGATCAAAATGTTGATTAAAGTGGCTCTCAAGACGATCAAGGCGCACGACCATATCTTGAATGTTTTGTCTACCAGCTGGTGCAGGTGGATGTCTATTCCTTTCTTCCTCAGAGTCATCACTTTCTAAAACTACATCTTTATTAAAAATTACTCAGAATGATCCATCAATATAGTAGATAGGCATGTCTAGATGTTGAACAGGATGAGATAGTTCATACTTCTTTTCAAGAATGTAGGTCACAAGATGTCCTACGACTATATTCTTCTTTCTCTTATGGGAGACATGGCCAATATCAGAAAGTTCATACATGTAGTCAATGATCAGTTGGGCTTCATCTATTGGTTGGATAGCCATAATCAGATATTTTACAGTGGAAAGAAGAGGAGTAATATTTACTCGATCACCAGCTTTAGGAATAATAGAAGTATGAAGAATATGCTGGATGATTCGGACATTTTGGTTAAGAGTGGACACCTTAGGCATATGACCTACCTCTCTAATCTCTCTAATTACTTGATTTATTATATTCCAATAAAAGTTAGAGGAAGAGTTCAAGGTATGGGCTCTAATCCCTTTAGTCCTTAAATTTAAGAATATCCCTAAATCCTCCTTTATTATTTCTACCCTCTTTTTCAAGACATAGGATCTAATCACACTATGGTCAGTATTAAACATCATGTTTGTAAGGAAATAGTGGAATGTTTCCCTGTTGTAGAAATGGATTAGGGACAGAATAAAGGCAAACTGGGTAGAAGCAAAAATGTGCATTACTTTAAAGGTAAGTTGCTCCTAGAGAAGAACTCTAGATGGGGTGGTCTTAGCGGATACGAACCTAGGAAAAGAATCTTCATTTTCTTTGGACAGGAAAATTTCTTCAGTATTTCTAAAGGAAGGTCCCCTAGTCAGTTTCTTAGCCACTCTAGTCCTTTTGCTTGAGCTTGCCATTTGACAAATTTGGAAAGATGAGAGGATTTGAAAGGTTTTTGAAGTGTATAAAAATAGAGTTCTAAACCCTACTATTTAAAGAAAAACTGAACTTTCATACATACGAAACTGGTTTTGAAGGAGCAGAGCGGACCGAAAGACGAAGCGAAGAGGAGCGATAGACGAAGTGGCGATTTTGGCAGTTCATTGGAGGTCGGAAGTTCTCCGTCGGTCTGGTGCGACCGACGGAGAGCCTATGTGGAATTATTTTTATGATTCCAGAGTTAATTTACAGTTGGATGTAGGTGTTTTTGGTAGACCAAATTGTTTGAATGGGAATTTGGTTGTTCGTTGGAGTTCAAAGGTTTTTTGTCAGCCTGTAATGGCTGATAGATTTTCTTGGATTGGTTTTTCAATCATGTTCAGGTCTGATTTGTTTTGGGATGAATGTGAAGCTTTTGCGGCATTTTTGAGGTTGGTTTGGACAGAGATTATCTTGGCGAAGGTTCTCTATCAGTTTTGTGTTTCTATCGGTTGTTCTTGGCTTGGTTTTTCATCTGGGATAATTTCTGATCCCTTCTTGTTTGGTTTTTGGGTGTTCTAGATTTGGAACAAACAAAGTTTTTTTGGAATCCTTTCTTGCGGTGTTAAGCAGCCCACTGATTTGACAGAGTTCGTCCATTGACATGGTATGTCTGATGAAGGTTTGTGTGGTAGAAATTTTGGGAATTCTATTTTCTGTATTTGTGTCCAAACTTGTTCTTGGATTGCTTCTTGTTTTGGTTGTAATTATGGGGGTTGTGTTGATGTGAAGCGGATCATTTACATTGAATTCTTGGATTTTCAATGTGAAGATTCTTGGATAGATATTGTTGGAATTTTAAATAATAAGGCTTGGATGGCTCTTCATTTCAGTTGTTCAGATGTTTTTCAATTGCTTGGTGTTGGTTCTTCTAAGGGAATTTGTTTCAAAGTTGTTGAGAGTGTGATTGACAGTTTGTTTGTTGATTTTGTTGGTGGCTCGTGGATGGTTCTAGGGTATCCTCTAGAGCTATTCGTTAATGCATATTTTTGGAGTCTTTCTACTGGATTGGGTATGAAAGAGAGTAAATGTCTTCCTACAAGGTTTCTGGTTGACTTGGAATGGGAGCTTACCCCATCTATGGGGTTTCTTGTGGATGGTACTGCCTTGAAGGTTGCTGGTAATAGGTTTGTGAGCGGGAAGTGTGGAGTCTTTCGACTGCATTCGTATCTTTGAATGGTAGTGATTGGTTCTTCCATGGGAGATAGTCTTTCTAAGGATTCGAAGGTTATTAGCTTGTTTTCAGAATTTCAAGACTTGTTGGCTGTTCTCCTGAAGGATGCAGGGTTCGTGAATACTAATGACTTGGAGACTCGTGATGGTTTCTCTAATCCTAAGCTTCATGGTACTTCTGTGGATTCGTTGGTTGGAGGATCCTTAGGAGTTCTTTTGAGTTTAGTTGTTGTTATGAGTATTTCTCTTGTAGTTGTTTTTGGTTTTTTATTTCTCTTGTAGGTTCTTTTTGCCTTGTTGGATTTAAAGTAATGAAATATGGGATTCTTACTAATTCGTATTTTCTACCTTTTGGGAACTCTGAGACACTAACCAACCTTTTAGGTTGCTTAAATATTTGGTGTCCCCATCATCCCAATGGGTTTAAAATGAGAATTAGTAGATCACATATCCATTATGATAGATTCAAAGGGCTTGTTTTGCTTTTACTTTCTAGTTTGTAATTGTTTTTCCTTTTTTAATGCTATATGCATCCCTTCAAAAAAAAAAAAAGATTTATCCTGTACGATATATGATTCATACGTACGAAATAAAATTTCATATATATGAATGAATGAGTCCAAAATGAAATGGATTTTTGTAATCATGCAAGTTACGATGCATCCTTTCATACAGAATTTTAACCGAACAATCATACAGATAATTAGGTATTTGTCCGGGATGATCATATATTTAAGATCATTTTTATAACGGTTTGATATGTCCCCCACCTAGAAATGCCACGTGTTCGTATGTACGAACTGAAGGTTCGTACATACGATCAGAAATAAAAAAATTATTCTGATCGCATAACCGTCTATATGCATACATATGAATGAATACACATCATCTAGATGATCTAGGGATCGCACAGAAGAACAGTAATAAAAACTAAAAAACTACATGCAGATTGTTCAACTCAACGATTAATATACTACAGGATTCGTCCAGTACAAAAATATTTTGTACAGACAAATGTCACACTTAGAAACTTTTATATGCTTGAATTTTGAATGTAAAAATATTTTTGAAAACACACCAAACAAGCAGACAAAAATAACAAAAGCAAACATGCAAAAATCTGAAAAACACATAAGGAAAATCACAAAACCAAAAAGCACACTTACAAAAACACATATAAATATTACATAAACCTTTATTTAAGCATTCAAATCAATCACACTAAGCTGTGTTTTTAATGTACTGAAACTATCAAGGGAATGTAGTTTTTTAAAAATGTATGCAAGTTGATTTTCAGTTAAAACATGATTGAGTTCAATTTCTCCTTTGGATACGTGATCTCTTATTAAATGATGCATGATATCAATATGTTTAGTTCTTGAATGTTGAATAGGATTTTTAGAAATGCAAATGACACTAGTATTATCACAATAAATGGGAATTGTGCCTATTATTAATCCTAAATCAATCAACTATTATTTTAACCAAAGTACATGTGCAACACAACTTTCTAAAGCAATGTATTAAGCTTCAGCAATAGATAGGGCTACAAAATTTTGCTTTATACTGGACCAAGACACTAAAGAAGTTTCAATAAATTGATATGTTCCAGAAGTACTATTTCTATCAACCCTACAACCTATAAAGTTTGAATATGAATATCCAATTATTTTAAATAAAGAGCTAAACTTAGGATACCAAATTCCTAAGTTCTGAGTTCCCAAGAGATATCTCAAAATATTTTTCACTGCTGTCAAATGTGATAGTCTGATTTTCTTGAAATGTTAGTATACACAAGAGCAAGTGCAAATCTTCTGAAATTGATAGGAGATAACTATACATTTGAACAATAATGTTTGGAATCATCAAAACTACATAAGTTGCACAAATATAAATCATTCAAATAGCAACTATTCAAACATTTTTTCCTTAAGATTAGGTATGTATCCCATTTCTTCATTACCTTAGGATTAGAATCACTAGTGGTGCATAATGCTCTTTATTGCACCATCCTAGTTTCAATCGAGCCTCGATCCGCAACGGTTAGGTGTGAGTTCCAATGCTTCCTTACCACATGATCATCTTGCCCTTCTTTTCCTTTAGGTTAGGTGTGAGTCTAAGTGCTCTCTTTCCTTAAGATTTGAATCATTAGTGGTGGATAATGCTCTTTATGGAACCATCCTATATTTAATCCAGCCTCGATCCTCTATCGTTAGGTTTGAGTCCCAGTGCTTCCTTCCAACATGATCATCCAATTTTCTTTTCTTTAAGATTAGGTTTGAGTTCTAGTGTTTTCTTTGCATAGGATTATAATTTCTATGGGTGTATAATGCCTTTTGTGGCACTATCCTAGTTTCAATCCAACCACAATCATATGTGGTTAAGTCTGAGTCTCAGTGCTTCCTTCCGACATGATCATTTAATTTTCTTTTCCTTAAGGTTAGGTGTGAGTCCCAGTGCTTCCTTTTGTTAGGATTAAAATATCTAGTGATAGTTTACACCCATTGTGGCACCATTATAGTTTAACCCAGTTTTTTTCCCTTTAGTTTAGGATTATTTTAGTCCTTAGGATTAGGCAAGATAGTTTTGGAGTATGCCGTCTTTGGCACCATCCTAGTTTAATAAAGTTTTCTTTTCCTTTAGGATAGGTCATTTTTTTGCTTAGGATTAGACGTGTTAGTGATAGAGTATACCCTTTGTGGCACCATCCTAGGTTTGAACTCGACCTCCTTTTCCTCAAGGCTAGGTGCTTCCTCTCCTTAGGATCAGAGATTTTAGACTCGACCTTTCTATTTGGTCAATGCCAATATGTACAGAAGAACTTCATTCTACTACACATTTTGGGGGTCCATTTATTGACATTATTTTAGTATAAGGTCATCAGAACCTACATGTATTCCTTCTTGGTGGCTTGATGATTGACAAGTGTCCACTTATCAATTATGTAGCTTCCAATCAAATTTCAATCCAATCCTTAATTCAAACTTCTACCATAGCATGTCCATAGCCAAGACCTTTAACCATGTTTATAGACTTTTATATGATATGTTGACCAATAAACTAAATTTTACTAGACCAAGTTAACAGAATTGACCAGGGGTCAAAATGAACAAAAATTTCCTTAAGGAGAATTTTGAACTTTTCCCCAAACTCAACATGGCTCAAGCACTTAAAACTTTGAAACCTCTTCTAATGCATCCTAAATATTATTAAGAATGTATTAAATTCAAACCCACCCTTTAGTTTAACCTGGTTGACAAAAATTCCCCTTAAGGGTTTAAATGTCAATTTCAAATTAAAAGAATTCCCCTTGCTTTGAGACTACTCCCATTGAGTTCATATGATCAATCCAAACTCAATGGAGCCAACCCTTGACTCTATGTAAACTTGGTTGACCAAGTCAACCAAGTTTGACCAAACTATACATACACCCATATCAAACTCAAAGCCTTTGATTAGAGCGTTTCCTTGCAAACCTTGACCCATGAGATGACCCCTTAGGTTCCCGTGAGATCCCATTTGAAAGCCCATGCTTGGAATCCACTTGGGTTAGCCATATGTAGTGACCCAAGTGTCCGAGAGAAGTCCTCCTTGTGCCAAATCTATCATTGGACCAAACTAAATTAATCCAATGGTAGCATTAGGTCCCTCATGACCCAAGGCACCTACCCAAGTCGACCCAGTCCTTAGGTGAACTTAGGTTAGGAATTGGGCTAGCCTAAAGTGGTAAAAACCACTATAAGTTGAGCCATTTCCCAACATAAGCTTCACCAAGCTAAACCAACGCCTCTATTGGGTGGCCCTAAGTCTAACACACCTCCCCTAGTAAGCCCATTCCTTAGGTTGACCTAGGTTAAAACTTAGGCTAGCCCAAGGTGGTCAAAACCACTTTGTCCTGAGCCATTTCATACTATTGACCAGACCATACCCAATTTACACTTACATTATATAAACCCCAACCTAATACATCTTCCCCATCAATCCCACCACTTAGTTTGACTTGGGCTGTGTATTAAATGGCCTAATACTGTCGGGTTTGGGTTAACCCAAACCATCTAAATGAATTGAGCTGCCTTATGTCCAATGAGCTCATGGTTAAGTTCACATGACCTCCATTATTCTTTCCAGCTCACCCTGACCCAAGTAGTGGCTGATGATGGATGGAATAAAAGGTAAACTAGTTCTAGTGTTCCCCCCTTCATGAGCTCTAGCCAAAGCCTCCCCAGGTCTTGAGCTTGTTTCCTTTGAGCTCAAAATGACTTCCCAGGTTATCCCCTTCCACTTGGAGGCCCTCTGATGACTCATCGGATCTATCCCAGCCATCCACACTAGCGACAATAACTTCAATAGGGATTTTTCATTCAGAGGGATTCAATTTATGTTTAACATTTTGAAATCCATCCCCAAAGCCACCTGAGTCTTCTTACTATTCCCCCAGCTCCCACCCTTCTCCAGCCATTATTTTGAGCAAGCTCTAGTGAAACCTCTCCAACCTTTGCTCGAACTCATACTTCTAGTGATATTTTGGCAATGACACCTAAAGGAAATTTATTTATCAACATCATCTCAAGTTTTTTATGAGAAAGACCCATTGATTGAGACTTTCTATAAGGTATAAGCCCAAACTTGAGCTCCCTAGATAGGTAGTCCAATCAATTGTGAAGAAAACTTCCAATCCAATAGATTTTCACCCTTGGATTAAAAGCTTTCGTCATTCTGATTCATCATGTAAAGTCTGGTTGAGATTAATCGGTGTAATCTCTCAGATCTCATTGGAGAAAGTTTACCGCTTTGAGCACCCGTGGGAGGTTGATGACATAGTTTTGTTTGTTGATTTGAATTAATGATTGAGATTAGATCCCGTAGTTCCAAAGCTGATTTGATTGTAGCTATTTGATTGATTATCCAACAGCTATGATTAATTCCACATTTACCCAATCAGTACAAATCATTGGTTACATAAATAGTTCACACCCATCTGCAAGGAATGTGGTTAACTATGTAATTCTAATTTAATTAATTTTAGAAATCATAAGAAACTTTATAAATCAGTAATTCCTCACACACTTAACTAAATTAAGTATTCTTAGGCTCATTTGGAAGGTCTTGAGGAGTCCTTTCAAAGTCCTATAATTTCAAACTATGATTATGCATGAAATGTAATTAATGCTAGCAATAGTATTAAGGATGCTTTTCTAATAATTCCTTAAGGACACTTCACCATGGCTTGAAATATTGGAAGATCAATCTTGGGCATGTCTCTAACATGTTTAAATTTCTCCTTGTTTAATTTATTTAAGGGAACATTTGGGTTAATTTAAGTTTAAGGGTTATGGTTTAACCCTTAAATTTAACTAAACTTAATTAGCTATCCAATGATGTTTTGGATTTGATTGATTGTGTGATCTTTGTGCATAGTCTAGGGAGTAGAAGGCCACTGATTTTATCCCCCTCCTTGGCTTAGGTGACCCATATTAAATTTTTGAAAGTAACTAGGTATCAACCTTAGAGGATCCATATATTGAAACTTGTTAATTATGAGTTAGGTTGTTAAACCTAAGCTTATGTCCCAATGGCTAACCAAGAGGGGAGGGGTGAATTGGTAATTTCAAAATTTACCTCTTGTTAACTAGAATTATAAGAGTTTAAACCCCATGAAATATTTTTAGTAATTTTAAAAACAATTTTCCAATCACTGATAACAACAAAGCAGAAAAATAAAAAATAGCGAAAAATAAAAAGACACAATATTTATAGTGGTTCGATCAGACACTACATACATCCACTCCCTGAAGTCTCCCACTTCAGGTATTGCACTATTACCACTAGTGTCTCTCCTTTTTCACCCACAGTAAGGCGGATAAGCCTTCACAAAAACTCTCTTCCACCACTACTCAGTGGGGTAGAGAACTGTCATCCTTTTACACCCTCCAAGTGTAAGCAGAGTACCGTCATCCTTTTACACTCTCCAAGTGTAGGCAGAGTACCTTCTGCTGTTCACACTCTCCAAGTGTGGGCTGAGAATCTTTGGTTGTTCACAGTCCTTGAGTGTCGGTAGAGAACTGTGACTTCTTGAAAGATCTTCTCATTAGAAATATAGAAAGATAACAGAAAAGAGTGAAGTAATTATAAATTACACACAGAGATCCTTACCTTTGAGTAACCAAGTGAACCCTTCACACTCCAATAGTAAGAAATCTCCTTCAAACACTCTCTCTCACTGTCTCTTTCAAAATCCCTTAAGTATGCATGAAGACCAAGTGAAAAAAAGATTGCATGACAGTTTTGATTGCACCTTTTATAGAAAAGACATGAAAAATCATCCAAAAACTACAATTTTCAATTTTGACCGACCACGATCATCTCGTACGATCAAGTTTCATACATAAAAATAGTATAAAATCTGTTGTGTATAAACTCAATATAAATTGGTACGAATTGCCTTCATGCCCGATCATCATCCCGTATGAACTAGGTTCATCCGGTACGAACAGTTATTCCAAAGTTCATTGGTACGAAAATAAAGGATGGACTACAAGTTTACATAATAGAGGAAATCATCCTTGGATGAATGGGATAAATCATTTGGACCAATTGATCAAATGACAAATCCAGAGCAGATCGTCCAGGGAAGAATGGGTAAAATTGTTTGGACGAATAGTTTAAATGACAAATTTAGAGGACATCATCCTGGGACGAATGGGTAAAATCGTATGGACAAACAATTCAAATGACAAATCTGGAGCAGATCATCCTGGGACGAATGGTAAAATAAGCTAGACAAACAGATCAAATGATAAATCCAAAGGACATCATCATGGGATGAATGGGTAAAATCGTTTGGATGAATAGTTTAAATGACAAATCCAGAGGACATCGTCCCATAATGAATGGGTAAAATCATTTTATCAAACAGATCAAATGAAAAAACTAGAGGACATCGTCCTAGGACGAATGGGTAAAATCATCTGGACGAATAGTTTAAATGGCAAATCTAGAGGACATCATTCTCGGATGAATGGGTAAAATTATTTGGATGAATTATTTAAATGACAAATCCAGAGGACATCATCCTTGGATGAATGGGAAAGATCGTCTAGATGATCTATACTTAGAATTTTTTTTCCATCTTTTTATTTCCATTTGCTTGTTTGGGAGTATAACTGACTAGATCGTCTTGTATGAACATGGTTCGTACTGTACGATCAATTTTAAAAATTATGAATTTTAAAGCTCTACCCCGGTGTGTGTGTGCTAAGTTACTCAATTACAATCATACTTTCTCAGACTCAAATAAAATGAAAAATATAGACTCCAATATTATAAAACATTCTAAATAGATCTTGATTTAAAGTCTTCAACAATGTGGAGTATGATTTCCCTGAAATGTTAGTACACACAAGAGCAAAAAAATAAATATTCCAAAATGTGTTAGGATAAAATAATAATCAAAACAATAATATTTGGAATCATAAAAAACATACAAGTTGCTAGAGTGTAAAACATGCAAAGCTAAGTAGCAACTCTCTCAACAATCTCCCCCTTTTTGATGATGGAAAAACAATTATTATTTGTATAAATTTGAAAGTCCTAAGTTTCTCCTAAACTCCCGCCGAATGAATAAGCATGTGAGAATAAGGGGTATTTATTTTGAACAAATCAATTTTTTTTTAATTTTAAAGCTTTTCAACACACAAAAATAATCACACACGAAAAAATGACACTGAAATGTCAAAATAAATACCAAAAATTGTTTTTTGACACGAACAAAACATACAGAACACGAACAACACAATCAAATGTCAAACAATATTTAACAATCAAATGTCAAATAATATTTTCCCCCTTTTTGACAACAGCAAAAAGAGAAGAAGAAATGAACAATACAGAAATACATGAAGTCATATAAGAAGCTTTTGATAATTGATCCTGAAAGAGATTAAGTTATATGTGTAATAAAAAAGATAAATATAATTAGAGAAAAAGAAGGATTCATATGATTTAAGTATATATATACTTGTGGCGCTTTGTGCATCTTTTCAATATTTGTGGCACACTTTGTGCATCTTTTATATTTGTGGGCTAATTTTGTGCCTCTTTACCAATTTGCGAACCATTACACATTCTTTTGATTTTTGTATATTTATACATTTTTAAAAATTTTAATTGATCTTTCAAAAATCGATAATAAAAAATATCAAATTTCTCTACGTACAAAGATATTTATATTGAAAAGAGAAATAAAAATAAGAAAACATCAAACTTGCTATTCTAATGTTAAATTATGTTAGTCTAACAAGAGACATGAGTTTGATAGACTTAACTTGATTGAGTTATAACACAACTTAAATTTTTGAAAAATTAGATTTTCTAATGAGTTTAATTTTTTATTGCATTTCAAAGTATATCACTTGTTTGATCAATTTGTTAGGATAATCATATAGGCTAACAAAAATTTCTAAAAAAGATTAAAAAAAATTAAAATAAGATAGGATAATTTTTATTGATATCATGGTTAATGATAATACATTGAGCACGATAGATATCAATACACACAGATTTCATAAAAATATAAAATATAAAGACATAAAAACTAACAACACATCACATCACATCACCAATGGTAGAGAGAATCATAAAAGAAGTACAATCATCATTCTGAGGGGCTCTGATTTGGAGGTGGTGGTTGGTTGAATAAATTAAAATAGCTATTTATCATAGTTATATTCGTGTTGACTGATAAAAATTGACCTCTTACCCAGCCCATATCCTGCTGATATTGATAGTCCTACTGCTGAAGATGAGTTTCATTTTGATCAAAATGTTGATTAAAGTGGCTCTCAAGACGATCAAGGCGCACGACCATATCTTGAATGTTTTGTCTACCAGCTGGTGCAGGTGGATGTCTATTCCTTTCTTCCTCAGAGTCATCACTTTCTAAAACTACATCTTTATTAAAAATTACTCAGAATGATCCATCAATATAGTAGATAGGCATGTCTAGATGTTGAACAGGATGAGATAGTTCATACTTCTTTTCAAGAATGTAGGTCACAAGATGTCCTACGACTATATTCTTCTTTCTCTTATGGGAGACATGGCCAATATCAGAAAGTTCATACATGTAGTCAATGATCAGTTGGGCTTCATCTATTGGTTGGATAGCCATAATCAGATATTTTACAGTGGAAAGAAGAGGAGTAATATTTACTCGATCACCAGCTTTAGGAATAATAGAAGTATGAAGAATATGCTGGATGATTCGAACATTTTGGTTAAGAGTGGACACCTTAGGCATATGACCTACCTCTCTAATCTCTCTAATTACTTGATTTATTATAGTCCAATAAAAGTTAGAGGAAGAGTTCAAGGTATGGGCTCTAATCCCTTTAGTCCTTAAATTTAAGAATATCCCTAAATCCTCCTTTATTATTTCTACCCTCTTTTTCAAGACATAGGATCTAATCACACTATGGTCAGTATTAAACATCATGTTTGTAAGGAAATAGTGGAATGTTTCCCTGTTGTAGAAATGGATTAGGGACAGAATAAAGGCAAACTGGGTAGAAGCAAAAATGTGCATTACTTTAAAGGTAAGTTGCTCCTAGAGAAGAACTCTAGATGGGGTGGTCTTAGCGGATACGAACCTAGGAAAAGACTCTTCATTTTCTTTGGACAGGAAAATTTCTTCAGTATTTCTAAAGGAAGGTCCCCTAGTCAGTTCCTTAGCCACTCTAGTCCTTTTGCTTGAGCTTGCCATTTGACAAATTTGGAAAGATGAGAGGATTTGAAAGGTTTTTGAAGTGTATAAAAATAGAGTTCTAAACCCTACTATTTAAAGAAAAACTGAACTTTCATACATACGAAACTGGTTTTGAAGGAGCAGAGCGGACCGAAAGACGAAGTGAAGCGGAGCGATAGACGAAGTGGCGATTTTGGCAGTTCATTGGAGGTCGGAAGTTCTCCGTCGGTCTGGTGCGACCGACGGAGAGCCTATGTGGAATTTTTTTTATGATTCCAGAGTTAATTTACAGTTGGATGTAGGTGTTTTTGGTAGACCAAATTGTTTGAATGGGAATTTGGTTGTTCGTTGGAGTTCAAAGGTTTTTTGTCAGCCTGTAATGGCTGATAGATTTTCTTGGATTGGTTTTTCAATCATGTTCAGGTCTGATTTGTTTTGGGATGAATGTGAAGCTTTTGCGGCATTTTTGAGGTTGGTTTGGACAGAGATTATCTTGGCGAAGGTTCTCTATCAGTTTTGTGTTTCTATCGGTTGTTCTTGGCTTGGTTTTTCATCTGGGATAATTTCTGATCCCTTCTTGTTTGGTTTTTGGGTGTTCTGGATTTGGAACAAACAAAGTTTTTTTGGAATCCTTTCTTGCGGTGTTAAGCAGCCCACTGATTTGACAGAGTTCGTCCATTGACATGGTATGTCTGATGAAGGTTTGTGTGGTAGAAATTTTGGGAATTCTATTTTCTGTATTTGTGTCCAAACTTGTTCTTGGATTGCTTCTTGTTTTGGTTGTAATTATGGGGGTTTTGTTGATGTGAAGCGGATCATTTACATTGAATTCTTGGATTTTCAATGTGAAGATTCTTGGATAGATATTGTTGGAATTTTAAATAATAAGGCTTGGATGGCTCTTCATTTCAGTTGTTCAGATGTTTTTCAATTGCTTGGTGTTGGTTCTTCTAAGGGAATTTGTTTCAAAGTTGTTGAGAGTGTGATTGACAGTTTGTTTGTTGATTTTGTTGGTGGCTCGTGGATGGTTCAAGGGTATCCTCTAGAGCTATTCGTTAATGCATATTTTTGGAGTCTTTCTACTGGATTGGGTATGAAAGAGAGTAAATGTCTTCCTACAAGGTTTCTGGTTGACTTGGAATGGGAGCTTACCCCATCTATGGGGTTTCTTGTGGATGGTACTGCCTTGAAGGTTGCTGGTAATAGGTTTGTGAGCGGGAAGTGTGGAGTCTTTCGACTGCATTCGTATCTTTGAATGGTAGTGATTGGTTCTTCCATGGGAGATAGTCTTTCTAAGGATTCGAAGGTTATTAGCTTGTTTTCAGAATTTCAAGACTTGTTGGCTGTTCTCCTGAAGGATGCAGGGTTCGTGAATACTATTGACTTGGAGACTCGTGATGGTTTCTCTAATCCTAAGCTTCATGGTACTTCTGTGGATTCGTTGGTTGGAGGATCCTTAGGAGTTCTTTTGAGTTTAGTTGTTGTTATGAGTATTTCTCTTGTAGTTGTTTTTGGTTTTTTATTTCTCTTGTAGGTTCTTTTTGCCTTGTTGGATTTAAAGTAATGAAATATGGGATTCTTACTAATTCGTATTTTCTACCTTTTGGGAACTCTGAGACACTAACCAACCTTTTAGGTTGCTTAAATATTTGGTGTCCCCATCATCCCAATGGGTTTAAAATGAGAATTAGTAGATCACATATCCATTATGATAGATTCAAAGGGCTTGTTTTGCTTTTACTTTCTAGTTTGTAATTGTTTTTCCTTTTTTAATGCTATATGCATCCCTTCAAAAAAAAAAAAAAGATTTATCCTGTACGATATATGATTCATACGTACGAAATAAAATTTCGTATATATGAATAAATGAGTCCAAAATGAAACGGATTTTTGTAATCATGCAAGTTACGATGCATCCTTTCATACAGAATTTTAACCGAACAATCATACAGACAATTAGGTATTTGTCCGGGATGATCATATATTTAAGATCATTTTTATAACGGTTTGATATGTCCCCCACCTAGAAATGCCACGTGTTCGTATGTACGAACTGAAGGTTCGTACATACGATCAGAAATAAGAAAATTATTCTGATCGCATAACCGTCTATATGCATACATATGAATGAATACACATCATCTAGATGATCTAGGGATCGCACAGAAGAACAGTAATAAAAACTAAAAAACTACATGCAGATTGTTCAACTCAACGATTGATATACTACAGGATTCGTCTAGTACAAAAATATTTTGTACAGACAAATGTCACACTTAGAAACTTTTATATGCTTGAATTTTGAATGTAAAAATATTTTTGAAAACACACCAAACAAGCAGACAAAAATAACAAAAGCAAACATGCAAAAATCTGAAAAACACATAAGGAAAATCACAAAACCAAAAAGCACACTTACAAAAACACATATAAATATTACATAAACCTTTATTTAAGCATTCAAATCAATCACACTAAGCTGTGTTTTTAATGTACTGAAACTATCAAGGGAATGTAGTTTTTTAAAAATGTATGCAAGTTGATTTTCAGTTAAAACATGATTGAGTTCAATTTCTCCTTTGGATACGTGATCTCTTATTAAATGATGCATGATATCAATATGTTTAGTTCTTGAATGTTGAATAGGATTTTTAGAAATGCAAATGACACTAGTATTATCACAATAAATGGGAATTGTGCCTATTATTAATCCTAAATCAATCAACTATTATTTTAACCAAAGTACATGTGCAACACAACTTTCTAAAGCAATGTATTAAGCTTCAGCAATAGATAGGGCTACAAAATTTTGCTTTATACTGGACCAAGACACTAAAGAATTTTCAATAAATTGATATGTTCCAGAAGTACTATTTCTATCAACCCTACAACCTATAAAGTTTGAATATGAATATCCAATTATTTTAAATGAAGAGCTAAACTTAGGATACCAAATTCCTAAGTTCTGAGTTCCCAAGAGATATCTCAAAATATTTTTCACTGCTGTCAAATGTGATTCTTTTGGATCTGATTGAAATATATCACACAAACAAACGTTAAACATAATATCGGGTTTGCTAACTATTAAATAAAACAAAGATCCAATAATTCCCTAAATTTCTTTTGATCAACAGATTTTCCCTTAGGGTCCTTATCCAACTGAACTAAGGAACTCATAGGTGTACTAATAAGTTTAGCATTATCCATTTCATACTTTTTGAGGACGTCCTTAATATACTTTGACTGATTAAGAAATGTTCCCTTCTTAATTTGCTTAATACTAATGCCTAGAAAGTAACTCAAATATCCCATTAGACTCATATCAAATTCACTATTCATTATTTTAGAAAAATCATCACAAAGATTTTTATTTGTAGATCCAAAGATGATATCATCAACATAAATTTGTATAATGAGTATATCCTCTCCCAATTTCTTCAAAAAGAGAGTTGTGTCCACACTTTCTTTTTCAACAGATCTCTCAAGTAGGAAGATGCTCAATCTCTTATACCAAGCCCTAGGTGCCTATTTCAATCTGTATAATGCCTTTTTCAAATTAAAAACATGATTTGGGTGTCTAGAATTTTCAAAGACTAGAGGTTGTTCCACATAAACATCATCTTGAATCTCCCCATTTAAAAAGACACTTTTAACATCCATTTGATACAATTTAAATCCTCTAAAATAGGCAAAGGCTAACAAAATTCTAATTGCTTCAAGTCTTGCTACAGGGGCAAAAGTCTCCTCAAAATTAATTCTTTCAATCTGATTATATCCCTTAGCCACCAATCTAACCTTATTTCTAATAACCACTCCTGAGTCATTCATTTGTTCTTGAATACCATCTTAGTTCCTACTATACTTTGATCCTTTGGTATTACAGTTAATTCCCAACTCGGAGGGTGCCTTCGGGGAGTGGATGTAGGTCGAGTTGACTGAACCACTATAAACCTTTGTGTTCTTATTTTTACTACTTCCGCACTTAAATTTCTACATTGTTTGTTTTGTGGTGATTTGGTTTGTGAAATTTGTTGAGCTTTGCTTAAAGTTTTTAAAATACCAATTCACCCCCCCTCTTGGTTAGTCTTAGGCCAGTTCTATAGGGCTTAACATCCCTACCGAACTTTTAGAATACGTCATTATGAATTATATATCTTCATTTCTTACAAATTGATTTAGTTTCTTCTTGCATAGCCAATATCCAAAATTCATCCGAAAGTGCTTGATCAATATTTGTGGGTTCTATCATTGAAATAAAGGCTGAAAGATTGACTTCTTTGTTCAGTGTATGCCTAGTCCTAACACCCTCACTAGGTTCACCTATAAGCAAAGAGTTTTCTATCTCAAAAATTTCATTCAAATTTAGTTTCTCAATTTTTTGGGAGTCAATCTCTATCTCATCCTATTCAATAATCGGCTCTTCCAAAATTCCAGATTCATCAAATACAACATAAGTGGTCCCCTCAATTACCAAAGTTCTTTTATTGAATACTCTATAAGATTTTCCAACACTCGAGTATCCTAGAAAAATTACTTCATCTAATTTTGAATCAAATTTTTCTAAGGCAGATTTTTTATTATTATGTATGAACACCTTACATCCAAAAATATGTAAATGTGGTAATTAGGTCTTCTCCCCTTAAGTAACTCATGGTGTATTTTATTCAAGTTTGATCTGACATTCACGCTATTCAGAACATAATAAGCGGTGCTAACCGTCTCAGCCCAAAAAAATTAAGGAAGTGAATATTCTTCCAACATGGCTTGGGTGGCTTCTATTAATTTCTATTTTTCCTTTTGACTACTCCATTATGTTGAGGGATTCTAGGTGTAGAAAAATTGTGATCAATCCCTTTCTTCTTACAAAAATCCTCAAATTTTTCATTTTCAAATTCTCCTCCATGATCACTTTGAATTGTTAAGATCTCATATCCTAGTTTCCTCTAAATTCAAGTTAAAAATTTCTAAACTCCCTAAATAATTCACTCTTATGATTTAAAAATCTAACCCATGTGAATCTAGAGAATTCATCCATAATCATAAATCCGTATACCTTCCCTCCTAGACTTATAATTCCAACTGGTCCAAAAAGATCCATACACAAAATCTCCAATGGTTTACTAGTTCTAAGATCCTTATTGGACTAAAAAGAGGACTTCACCTATTTTCCTAATTAACATGCATCGCTAGAAAAATCTAGTTTTGGTATACCTCCCACTAAATTTTTTTGGGTAATCCTCCTAAGGTTTTTCATTGCTAGAGTGACAAAGTCTCTTATGACATAGCCATGACTCATTAGAAAAAGTTTTTAAACAAAAAGCAGTAAGAGTTTTGATATAATTAAAATCTAATATATAAATAATTTTTACCCATATACTATGCAAAATATCATTACCATTCAGACTTAATATGCAGCTAGTAGGGAAAATTTTTATACAATATCTTTTATCACATAGCAGATTAATACTAAGAATATTATGTTTTAAGCCTTTACTAATAGAACATTTTCAATAAAAAAGTTTTTTAAGTTTTCTATCATACCTGATCCTACCACCTTCCTTATGGTGTTATCACCAAGTGTAACCCTACCTCCACTTTTGGCTTACAACGATATGAATTGTTCAGTATCTCCAATCATATGATTTGAGCAACTGCTATCCAGGTACCATATGCTCTCACGAGGCCTTATGTTAGAGCTAACATGCAAAATCATCAAACATTAGACCTAGGAACCCAAACAAGTTTGGGTTCACCTCTTGGCAAATTATAAATAGATGCATGTATGTTATGTCTAGGTTTATGCATCTTAGGCTTCCACACCAAATGCGTTTTTCTTTCCAATGTACAGGTGTGTGCTATATGTCCAAATAATCACAATTATAGCATTTGACTCCAAAAAATGGATTTCTTAATCTTCTATAATTATTCTATCTATTCTTGGATTGTATAAATTTTGGATACAAAATAGGATTAGTGAAATCTTCAAGTCTTAAGGGTTTCCTATTTTCCTCAAGAGATTTTATCTTCAATCTAAAAAATGTATTCATATCTTCCAATATACGATTTGTATAATTCATCAGATATTTTTTTCTCTCTGATTCATCCTTGAAATCTTTATTTTTTTTTCCAGTTTTGTATATGATGATTTTAAATTTTCATGGTTCTTATTCAAATCGTTGAACTTATCAAGTAATTTCATATGGTTGTTATCAATTAATACATGATCTTTCCTAAGAATTTCTTGTTCTCTTTGCAGTTCTTGTAACTCTAAGTTCAGACTAGCATGCATTTTCTTTGACTTCATATATGTATCATATTTGCATTCATAGACTTCTAAAAATTTATTATAAGTCAAGTCACATACCTCTTCTTGATCTGAATGATCAAGATTATCAGCCAACAAGTATAGATTGGTGACTTCCTCTTCCTTTTCAGTCTCTGACGAGTTTGAAGCTGAGTCCACCCAAAAAGCTCTTTAAAATTTCTTCTTTCCCTTCTTCACAATTGGTTTCTCCTCTACCTTCTCCTTGATAGGAATGGCTTTGAGTTTTGGGCAGTCTGACTTAATGTGTCCAAGTTTTCTACACTCATAGCAAATCACATCATTTGAAACCTTAATATTCCTATTGAACTTACCTCTATTCCATTGCTGGCGTCTCTTTTACTTCATCTTCAAAAAGCTTTTGAATTGTCTAGTCATCAATGTGATGTCATCCTCATCCTCAAGTAATGATATATCACTCTCTGACTCCTCCACTTTCAGTGATATATTCTTCTCCCTTCGTGGTTCACCTACATTAATATTTCTTTGACTCACTCATTACTCGTAAGAAATTAGTGATCCAATAGGATTGTCAACAGAGTAAATATTTAAATCTTTAGACTCTAATATAACAGTAATTTTTGCATCATAGGCAGTAGGCAAACAACGAAGAATCTTATTTTTCATTTCAGTATTTATTAATTCTCCACCTAGTGCATGCAAAGAAATTACTATTTAAGTGAATCTTATGTACATGCTAGAAATGGATTCATTTGGTTTCATACGAAATAATTCATAGTCATACAACAAGATGTTTAATCTAGTCTGTTTAACTTCATTAATCCCTTCATAAGTTATATAGAGTCTATCCCATATGTCATTTCCACTCTTGTAAGTGGAAACCCACATGTAGTCCTCTGATTTAAGTACACAAAAGAAACTATTAAAACATTTAGTATTAAGTTGTAGTAAGTCATGTTCTTCTACAGTCCAATTCGCAAAGGGTGTTTCTACTCTAATGCCATCAACTAGTTTAGTTGATTTTGTATACCCTTCTTGTACTAAGATCCACATGCGATAATCAAGTGATTGTAAAAATATAGAGATGTGTGTTTTCTAAAAATCAAAAGGGATATTATCAAACAAAGTAGGTCTAGTGATTGAATACCCTTCAGGTGTGTTTCGGTTTTTGAATATAGCCATGGTCGTTAATCAAAAAATAGTGTAAACTTATGGTTTTGAAACTAAGCTCTGATACCACTTGTTGAAACTTGTTAATTATGAGTTAGGTTGTTAGATCTAAGCTTATGTACCAATGGCTAACCAAGAGGTGATTTGATAATTTAAAATTTACCTCTTGTTAATTAAAATTATAAGAGTTTTAAATCGATGAATTTTTTTTAGTAATTTTAAAAATA
The DNA here is from genome assembly GCA_016618105.1 of Dendrobium huoshanense. Classification (NCBI taxonomy): domain Eukaryota; kingdom Viridiplantae; phylum Streptophyta; class Magnoliopsida; order Asparagales; family Orchidaceae; genus Dendrobium; species Dendrobium huoshanense. The sequence continues at coordinate 20,679,869 of CM028345.1, forward strand.
ATTTTTCAACCACAGATAATAATAAAATAGAAAAATAAAAAGCAGTAAAAAATAAAAAGACACAATATTTATAGTGGTTCGGTCAAACATGACTTACATCCACTCCCTAAAGTCTCCCACTTCAGGTATTACAATATTACCACTAGTGTCTCCCCTTTTGTTCTCATAGTAAAGCAGAGAAGCCTTCACAAAAACTCTCTTCCACCACTACCCAGTGCGACAGAGAACCATCATCCTTTTACACCCTCCAAATGTAGGCAGAGTTCTGTCATCCTTTTACACTCTCAAAGTGTAGGTAGTACCTTCTATTATTCACACTCTCCAAGTGTAGGCAGAGAAACTTCAACTATTCACACTCTTGGAGTGCTGGCAGAGAACTAGAACTTCATTTGGATGACTGGGTAAAATCATTTGGACGAATAGTTTAAATGACAAATCTAGAGGACATCGTTCTGGGATGAATGGGCAAAATCATCTGGGCAAATAAATCAAATGAAAAATTTGGGGCAGATCATCCTTGGATGAATGGGTAAAATCATTTGGACGAATAGATCAAATGACAAATCTAGAGGACATCGTCTTGGGATGAATGGGTAAAATCGTCTGGATGAATAGTTTAAATGAAAAATCTAGAGGACATCGTCCTGGGATGAATTGGTAAAATTCTATGGATAAATAATTTAATTGACAAATCCAGTGGACATCATCTTAGGATGAGTGGGTAAGATCATCTGGATGATCTATACTTAGAAAAATTTTAACCATCTCTGTTCATTCCATTTGCTCATTTGGGAGTATAACTGACTAAATTATTCTATACAAATATGGTTTGTACTGTACGATCAATTTTAAAAATTGTAAATTTTAAAGCTCTACCCCGGTGTGTGTGTGCTAAGTTACTTCATTATAATCATACTCTCTTAGACTCAATTAAAATGAAAAATTCAGACTCCAATATTACAAAACATTCTAAATAGATCTTGATTTGAAGTCTTCAACAATTTGAAGAATGATTTCCCTGAAATGTTAGTACATACAAGAGTAAAAAAAAAATTATTCCAAAATGTGTTAAGAGAAAATAATAATCCAAATAATAATATTTGGAATCATAAAAAATATACAAGTTATAAGAGTGTAAAACATGCAAAGCTAAGTAACAACTCTCTCAACACTATCTGTTGAATCTAGTAATTAGGTTGTTAAGCCTAAGTGAATGTCCCAAGGCTACCAAGAGGGGGGGGGGGGGGGGGGTGAATTGGTAGTTTAAAAAATTTAAGTTCCCTTTTGAAAATTATTGAACCGAAATAAAAATTTCTTTTAAAGTTTGTAGAAATTTTTTTTTCAACCACAGAGTTTTTAAAACTAAAATTTAAAGTACGGAAACATAAAAATAGTAAAGTAAATGACACCAAATTTATAGTGGTTCGGTCTAAAACCAGACCTACATCCACTCCCCAGAGGCACCCTCTGAGTATTGCACTAATACTAATAGTGACTCTCCTTTTGCACCCACAGCAAGGCAGAGAAGCCTTTACAATACACTCTTTTCATCACTCCCCGGTGCGGCAGAGAACCGTCCATCCTTTTACACTATCCCCAGTGTTGGCAGAGAACCGTCTTCCTTTCACACTCTCCTAGTGTGGGCAGAGAACCCTTCGGCTGTATACACTCTCCAAGTGTAGGCAGAGAACCCTTCGGCTGTTTACACTCTCCAAGTGTAGGCAGAGAACCCTTCGGCTGTTCACACTCTCCAAGTGTAGGCAGAGAACCCTTCGGCTGTTTAACCTCTCCAAGTGTAGGCAGAGAACCCTTCGGCTGTTCACACTCTCCAAGTGTCGGCAGAGAACCGGATCTCCTTGATAGATCTTCTCACAAGAATCTAGAAGGAAGAAGGAAAAGAGTGAAGTAATCCCAATTCACAAGTAGAGACTCTTACCTTTGCAATCCAAGTGAAGCCTTCTCGCTCCAGTGGTAGGAATCCTCCCTTGAATGCTCTCTTCCACTCTCTCCTTGGCTATTCTCTCAAAAGGCACGAAGATCAAATGACAAAAAGATTGGGTGGCAGTCTAATTTAGACTATTTATATAAAAGACAAGAAAAACCGCCCAAAAACTGCAAGTTTTCAATTCTGTACACAGTGGATCGTCCTGTACGATCTTGGATTGTCCTGGACAATTTTACTTAAACGATCTGAAACGACCCTATTTGAATATGTGTATGAAATGTCTTCGTACAGCTGATCGTCCTGTACGAATTAGGTTCGTCCAGTACGAAAATTTATTATAAAGTCAGTTCTAGAAACTGCTGAAAACTGTTCTAAGTCGGTTAATCATTTGGACAAAAATATGTTCATATGGACAAAATTTTTACAGAGAATCGATTGTCCTGGATGATTCTTAACTTCGTCTGGATGAAAATTTTCCAGAGGACCAATCGCCACAGACGATAATTTATTTTCTTCTGGATGAAAATTTTCCAGAGACCCGATCATCCTGGACGATTTTTAATTTTGTTTGGACGAAATCTTTCCAGAGGACCAGTCGCCACGGACGATAATAAAATTCATCTAGACAAAAATTTTACAGTGAACCAATCATCCTGCACGATAATTAATTTCGTCCTGGACGAATAGGACTTAGAGAAAAATTTTTCGAGCAAGTTCCTATTCGTTCCATGTGCTCTATAGGAGATAACTGTCTGATCGTCCCGTACGATCGGATATCGTCCCGTACGATCAGTATAAAATTTTTTATGATCTCCTTATGTGTGTGTGTATATTTTTATTCACTCAATTACAATCACTCCCTTTTAAATTTAATTCAAAGAAAAATGCAAGTTTCAAATTAACAAAGTATCTCATGTTGAATTTGATTTGAAGTTTTCATAGTATGGAGTCTGATTTTCCTAAAATGTTAGTACACACAAGAGCAAAAACAAATCTTCTAAAATTGTTAAGAGATAACTACAACATTTGAATAATAATGTTTGGAATCATCAAAACTATACAAGTTGCAAAAATGTAAAGCATTCAAATAGCAACTATTCTAACAATCTCCCCCTTTTTGATGATGGCAAAACATTTATTGTTTGTATGGTTTTAATTTAAACAAATCTCTTATATCCTAAACTCCCCCTGAATTGATGAATACATGAAAATAAGGAGGCATTTTGAAGCAAAGAACAATATTTTTGTTTTTCAAAATTTTTTAACACAAACAATCACAAAGTCAAACACACAAAAGCAAAATGCAAACAGAATAATCAAAACAAAACAAACATAATAATCAAAACAAAACAAATCAAAACACAATAATTTCTTCCCCTTTTTGACAAGAACAAAAAGTGAAGAAAAAATAGACGAGAAATGTAAGTAATTATATGAAATTCATTTAAAAATTTAATCTAAATGGTGATTGACATAAGGTATGCAATTTTAAACTAAAAACATTAGGTCAATCATAGAAATTCATAAAATTTAAGAAGTGATATAACATTGCAAGTAAGAAGTATTTTTCAAAGACATGATTCAATTTAGACATTCGAATATAGAAAATCATTACAAGAGAGATGTAAAAAAAAATTTTATATTTCAAAGTTCAATGGAATATAAATGAACATAAGATCAATTTGAATTAAGAGATTGAAAGAATTTGGAAAAAAGAGAATTACCACATGTGGCGCTTTGCGCATCTTTTTCAAAATTTTTTGGGGCACATTTTTGTGCATCTTTTCCCTTGTTGGGCTTATTTTGTGCCTCTTTTTCATATTGCAAATATTTGCACATTTCTTTTGATTTTTGTACTTTTTGTACAATTTTCAAGAGTAATTGAGACCAATTCTTTCCAAAATCAATAATCTAAAATTTCAAATATTTTTAAGTGCATAAATATCACTTGAGCATAGAAATACAAAATAAAAAAACATCTAAATTGCAATAAAAATATTAACTTTTATGTAGTCTAAATGAATAGACATGAATTTAAAAGTTCTAATTACAACAAGTTATAAACAACTTTTAAATTTAGAAAGACTAGATTTTCTAATATAGATAATCTCAAATTACAATCTAATTTAAGCATTATGAAGATTAAATAATACTAATGAAATTCATAAAAATTAACCACATTTCAAAAATAAATCAAATTTGAAACAAGTACAACATCCATTGATATTAATGAAAGGATTACACATTTCATAATATCTAAAAATAAGTAAGAAAATACACTGAATTTAAAAGAAAAAACAAACATAAAAACAAACACTTAACATAAAACACGAGTACAACAAACACAAAGAAATTCATCTCTACTGTTCTGGAGGAGGAGGAATGCCGCCAAAAAGGTTGAAGTAGGAGGCCATCAACATTACATTGGTATTAATTTCATGTACTTCATTTCTAATGTTACCAATATCTTGTTGCTGCTGCTTAAGTTGAGCATCAAATTGATGAAACCTTTGATCAACATGAGTCTCTAATCTATCAAATCTTTCAATCAGATTCTGATAATCTGACTGAGGTGCAGAAGTTTGCTCTCCTTCTTCTTTCTCTTCTGAAGCATTGGCATGTGCTTTTCCTTTTTCCTCCTTGAAAAGTAATCTGAAGGAAGCATCATTATAGTATACTGGCTCTTCGTATTCATCATCAGGATGCACTAATTTGTATTTCTTTTCCAAAATGTATGTGACTAAGTGTCCTAATGAGATGTTCCTTTTTCTCTTTTGTTCTGCATGTCCTATTTCTGAAAGCCCATAGATATGATCTATGATAAGTTGAGCTTCGTCAATAGGATGACATTCTATAATAAAAAAGGTTAGAACAGAAAGGAGGGGTAATATTAATCCTATCACCAGCTTTAGGAATGATTGAAGATCGAAGGATATGCTGGATGATTCGGGCATTTTTGGTCATACCGGAGACTCTAGCGACATGATAGTCAAGACCATTTTGTCTAATTACCCTATTAACATCATACCATTTGAAAGAGGTTTCTGACATTAGGGTGTGAGCTCTATATCCCTCAGTTCTTAAGTTCAAAAAGGCACCAAGGTCGTGCTTGGTGATTTCAACTTTTACTTGAAGACATAAGAACTTATGGAGGAGTGGTCTGAATTAAAACTCATGTTTGCTAAGAAATAGTGGTAGGTTTGCTTGTTGTAGAAGTGGACGAGAGAAAGTATGAAATGAAATTGGGTTGAGGCAAAAAGGTGCATTACCTTAAAATTTAACTCGCTTTGGATTAAAATGCGAGAGGGAGTTATTTTGGCGGATGCAAAACGAGGAAAGGATTCCTCATTCGCCTTAGACAGGAAGTTTTCTGAGGCATTCCTATTGGGTTTCTTTACCAACACCTTTTGTCTCTTGCTTGAGGAGGCCATTGTCGATTTGAAGTAGAAAGGGATTGAAAGTGAAGTTTGGAAGTGTGATTGTTAAGTTAGAAAGCCTTCATATTTAAAGAAAAATGATACGTTCGTCCTGGACGAAAATCATCGTTCGTCTGGATGAAAATATTTCGTACAGACAATCAAATTCGTCCAAAATGTAACGACTTTTCGTAATCAAACAACTTACGATGCGTCCCTTCGTACAGGCTTTTTAACTTGACCGATCGTACAGACAAAATTATTTCGTACAAACGATCAAAAAGTAACTCGTTTTAATGTCTCTTGAAAACCGTCCCCTACAATGAAACGACATCTGTTTGTTTGGACAAACCAAAAATTCGTACAGACGAAATCCATATTTAAAACTGTCTTATCCAGTCAACCGCTGCATTCAATCGTCCCGACGTTTGAGAGAAAAAAAAAAATTTCGTCATGGACGATCGTCAGATCGTACAGACGATCTAATTAAAAACTATTCTCAAAACGATTAAAATTCGCGCAAACTATTCTTTCACACATCGTCCAGTACGAAACAAAATTCTTCCCGGACGATTTCCTCCAATTTTTGAATTTTGATTTTTAATTTAAGAAAATCAAACTAAACATTCAAAAACACAGAAAACATAAAACAAACCATAGACCTAAAAACAAATTCATTCAAAACACACAAAATTTCACAAAATAAAAAACAAAACAAAACAAATATCAATGTTGCAAAGACATTTTGTTTAGGCATTCAAATCAATAACACCAAGCCTTGTTCTTAAAGTACTGAAGGTATCAAAGGATAAAGGTTTTGTAAAAATGTCTTCAAGTTGATTTTCAGTTGAAACATTTGTGAGTTCAATTTCTCCCTTGGATACATGATCCCTTATGAAATGATGCCTTATATCAATGTGTTTGGTTCTAAAATGTTGAATAGGGTTTTTGGAAATGCAAATAGCACTAGTGTTGTCACAATAAATTGGAATAGTGCCTATAGTTAATCATAAATCAATCAACTGTTGTTTTAACCAAAGTACTTGTGCCACACAACTTCCTAATACAATGTATTCTGCTTATGCAGTAGATAGTGCCACTGAATTTTGTTTTCTACTAGACCATGAAACTAATGAATTTCCAATGAATTGACATGTTCCAGAAGTGCTTTTCCTATCCACTCTACAGCCTGCAAAGTTAGAATCTGAGTAACCAATAATTTCAAATGAAGAGCTAAACTTAGGATACCAAATCCCTAAGTTTTGAGTTCCTAGTAAATATCTTAAAATCCTTTTCACTGCTGTCAAATGTGATTCTTTTGGATCTGATTGAAATCTAGCACATAAGCAAACACTGAACATAATATCTAGTCGGCTAGCAGTCAAGT